>OZ012686.1:22162738-22185238 GCA_963942565.1 Maea johnstoni
TGGGAGTAATGCTGCCGATACGGCAACTACCTTATTGATACCTGGGGAGCTGCCTTCTTAAAATAAGTCAGTGATTGATTAAGGAGTGTTTTTTAGCATGTGGTTCTGCCTTCCTGGGATGGTACAGAGGATTTTCATCTAAAGAAGGAGTCGTGAGGTCCCTGGTTCAGTTTCTTTATGATGGGTTATCACTTTTACTTAGAAGAAGTAATAAGACAATGGGTCTGCCTCTTGGTGCTGGTACAGTTTCTTTAGAATGTGATATGGCTATTATTCAGGTAATAAAACAATGGGTCTGCCTCTTGGTGCTGGTTCAGCTTCTGTAGGATGTGATATGCCATGGCTATTATTCAGGTAATAGGACAATAAGTCTGCATTGTTATCTACTCTAACATCCGAGGTCTAAGATTGGAGTAGGGGTGTAGTCTTGAAGTTTTTGTTCTTGTTACACTTAGTTATAAAGTTACACCTTTTATTTATGATATATTGTACTTGATGAAAGATACTTGAGATCTTGACTTTATTAGGGTCTCGTAGACCTACTTTTGAAAATAGCTTAGAAATTAAACATGTGGGTTGTGTTTTGATCAAGATGCCCTCTTCAAATATTTTTTTCAAAGTGCACATATCACAAAGATATTACCAAAAAGTCAGAGTGTTTTGGGCACTATCTGCATGAAAGGGTTAAAGCTGTATGTAAGGTATTTTTTTAGTGGTCTAGAATAGGGTTAATTTTCCCTTTCTGATACTTAAATGGTCTAAAGCTTCTAGAAAAGTGTATCATTATAACACTCAGTATTGATGCTTTTCCTGTAAAATAATTGTTTAGGGGTTCTCTTTATGATTCATAAACTCAAGCATTATTCTGATGAAAAACAATTAAAAAAAAAACACATATGCAATATATATATACACATATATATATATATATATATATATATATATATATATATATATATATATATATATATATATATATATATATATATATATATATATATATAAATATATATATATATATATATATATATATATATATATATATATATATATATATATATATTTATATATATATTTATATATGTATATTCAATATTTTTTAATATAAGGCAATAGACAAAATTGAATTTATCAAAATATCTATCAAAGTGTATAAACCTGAATAGGTTATTTTCTATGTATGTAAAATACATTTCTACAGGTACCCATGCAATCGGTTGAGTATATTGGAGAGAGTTATCCCAGGATGACAATCGTAGGGGACTTACTATCGTCTCATTTGGGATATGCACACAATATTAGGATGCTGCATTAGCAAAATTGGTCTGGCCCTCTGTCCATCTGAAGGAGATTAACCCCTTGATACTCACAGCAACCGTGCAAAAGCAGCCAGGCAAAGTTGCTCAAATATTACAGTTGAAAGCTGCATACAGTGGGTAAATTATTGAAGGATATATGTTGATTAGGACGCTACCATCAACTCTCCTAATATTTTGTAAAATAATTCTTAATTCTAAAGTTATTGTCATAAGCATCAGTCGCTGGTGGCATGACGTTATAGCTGGTTTCCTCCCTCACTTACAACTGGCTTAATAAGTCATGATTTAGGTTGAATATTGCCAAAAAAGTGATTATAAACAAATTACCAATTCATGTCTTTAGGGGCATTTCAGACATGAGTGTGATAAAACCTTGTGCCGAAAGATATAAAACTTGGCGCTAAATGGCACATTCCCTCTGTAAGAGTCTTTTGGCTGGAAACGGTTCTTTCCCGTTCGGTGGTGATGTATATACCATATAAGGGCAGCAGCCCTACTCCCACTGCTTGGAGGAGGTCCAGGATTGGAGCAATCCATCACTTAGACGAGGGTTACTTGATAGTCGCGACGGCGAGATAGAGGTCTATTGATCCACCGCCACTCGCCTCTCTTGCCCGAATACAGATAGGGCAAATCTGTGCCGCGAAATGGCACACAATGGGGAGGGTGAACTACTAGATATATCCAGCGGGCGGCGGGTCAGTTTTTCAGGTATAAATTTTCTGTCTATGATGGGTTTCGTGTAAAGCAAAGGGATATATCCTTATGCTTGTTGTGCTTCCCAGGTAGGCTACGTGGAAAAAAGGGAAAAAGTAAATTACCAAAAAATATACTGAAGATGCTTTCTCAATTTTAGGAATGACTTGTGCTTCCTAAGGTAGACTACATGGAAAAAAGGGAAAAAGTAAATTATCCAAAATTATCCTGGAGATGCTTTGTCAATTTTAGGTATGACTTGTGCACCCTTGGTATTAGCTACGTGGAAAAAAAAGGGAAAAAGTGAATTACCAAAAAATATCCTGGAGATGCTTTGTCAATTTTAGGTATGACTTGTGCACCCTTGGTATTAGCTACGTGGAAAAATAGGAAAGGTAAATTACCAAAAACATATCCTGGGACGCTGTGTATTACTTGTGCTTGATGAAAATGATTGGGAATGTAAATTACTAAATATATTGAGGGGGCGTGTGTCAGGTTTGCATTCCATAAAACAGTGGAAAATATTTAGTTCTGAATTGGTGCATCAGTGTTAGGTGTATTTTAACCCTGATCGGTTTCATGACTTGCGAAGAGAAAGGTAAAGTTATATGTAGTAAATACCCTGGGGGTGCTGTTTCAGTTTTTGATGACCTCTGTGAAACATTGCACGCTTGAAAGATATTCCAATAAGATCTTTATTCAAAACAATGACATTATTCAAAACATTATTCTTAAACCATACACACCTGAGTATATGTTTGACTTGTACCATCTGTATCAGTGATAATTTAGAAAATCAACAAAATTGGTAAAAAGTCACAAATTCCTTTTTAGAGTTGTGTTTGTGTTCACATTTCTCCTTCAGAAGTTTTGCAAAAAATGTTGGTTAAAAAGATATTGCCAATGAGGTTGTACGTGAGACTTTTCTGTCATATAATTATATGTGTTAAGTGTAACTTTTCTTTGGTTTCCAGAAATAATCTTTAAGCTTTTAAGAGAGACGAATGTAGAATTTGGGGCTGAATAATTTTAGAACATGTCAATATGGAGATCATGTTGGGTGTATATCTGTCAGTGTCATTTTCGACATGTGTGCAGCGCCTGACATAAGGCTGATCTTTGGTATTGGCCATGATGGGGCTATTAGCGACCTCTCTAAGCCAGACTGAGCCTCACATTTAGTATTAATCCTCTAGAAGAGGATTACGTACATGCAGCAAGCTGTCTCAGTTATGAGAATCAGGGTCTGACACTTAGATTTCAGGTAAGGGGCCCGAATTGGTCTTCTGATAAAAATTACTGGTGAAAAACAGGATTTCTGGTTATTATACATACTATTTCGGGCGCCTAGTCTGAAAAATCCAGAGGCCCACAGCAATCTAGGGGCATATGCCTCTGGGAAAGTCGAACCCTGAGAATATTTGAGGGGCTGCCCCGATAGCTGTGTGGTCTCAGGCACTGGTGTGTACAGATTTACTGCTGTGTCTCGACACTACCAAAGGTCCTGGATATGTTACTAGACAAGGCATGTGAGAAAGTTGTCAGTGACTTGGGGTAAACTACTATTAGCTGGTAATTTCCTGGATACTTCAAAGGTCTAGTGTTCAAATCTGGGACGAGGCATGTGAGAATGTAGTCAGTGACTTGGAGCAAGCATCGATGGATTTTAATTCCTTGGATGCTCTACTGGTAGTCTCCATCTCTAACAGACGCCCAGGGGCATATGCCCCTAGATGTTGCTGTGGGCCCCTATATTTTTCAGGCTAGGGGCCCAAAATTGTATGTATAATAACTAGAAATCCTGTTTTTGACCACTTATTTTTTCTATCAAAATACCTTTTCGGGCCTCTAGCTTGAAAACGAAGGTTCCGACCCTAGGTTTCCTTAGAGGTGCATGATAAAGCCAAAAGTTTTTTGCTGGGTAAGCTTAACCCATCAATGCTCAGTGGCCAAAAGGGGCTTGACAATTTTGATGACATCTTTCTAGCAAAAGCTTATTTGGGAATATATTTCAAAGAGATGTGATACCTAGCTAGAACACTACCAAAAACTCTCCTTCAAATGTTTTGCAAAATAATTCTAAATTTCCGAGTTATTGTCATAAGTATCTTGGAACCAGACAACAATTTCTAGAGAAACCCTTAAGCATTAATGGGTCAAATCTAAGCAACAGAAATACAGGTGTTAGAACTAATTGTGCTTTGTGGCTTTATAGGAAAAAACATCTCCCATGCAGTGATTGTGTATTCTAGGGATAGAGGCTTAATCATCAGTTTAGTCAACCTTCTGTGCGTCCTACTCATCCAATATGGCTGGTAATAAGGCACGTGTGGCCCGCATGCTAATGCCTGGTCTGCGGAGCATGAGCAATAGAAATCTGATGCTTGTCATGCACAGATTGATACCTCATAGCTGTATACGCAGAGAGAGAGAGAGAAAGAGAGAGAGAGAGAGAGAGAGAGAGAGAGAGAGAGAGAGAGAGAGAGAGAGAGAGAGAGAGAGAGAGAGAGAGAGAGAGAAAGTTAGGGGGAGGGAGAGAGGGAGGGAGGGAGAGAGAGGGGGAAATTGTCTAAGCTGTCTGCATATGTGCTCCTGACCACCAATTGGCATTAGATTGAAGTGACCGATTCGGGGTTCCTGCAATGAATCCTGTGGTTTGACTCTTATAGTGCTTAGAAAGGGGTGGGAATAGCATTTATACTCTTTGGTTATCAAGATTAAGCTAAATTGTGTGTCATTTGGCAAGCCTAGACTGCGGTGACATTGAGGCCACGGGCCGGTTGCACCAACGTGACTCAGGTTCAAACTTAGGGATCAAGGCTTAACTTGATTGTCTACAACAATATGCTATTGTTGTAGACAATTAAGTTGAGCCTAAGTTTGAGCCTGAGTCACATTGATGCAACTGGCCCCAGGTCCAGCACAGGTTTTCAAAATTTGCCCCAGGTAGCCTGCTGGTACAAGATTGGATCATGCAGTGCACCCTTAACCCTTCCAAATGCTAAGGCTACTTTCATCCAAAGCATACAGATGCAAAATTTTGTGAAAACCATCTAAACCTATCATGTTGGTACTCATTTGAAAGCTCTCGCTGAGTATTTTCAGATGAGTACCCATTTGTCAAGGTTTCAGTCATTTTTCAGCCTTTTTGCATTATTTTGTATTGGGAAAATTTGCCACCAGCAGCGAAAGGGTTAAAGAATTTAGTGGCCCAGGCATTAAGCATAGGCACAAGTTGGTTCTCAATATTTAGCTAAGCCTATGTGCTGGTATGCTTGCGTAGTGGTATGTTAATCCTTTATATCTGTTTCTTGTGGCCCAGACTTTCAGCATAGGAGCTTGGCACAGGTCTTACTATTCTGCTAAGCCGGCCAGCATCACCGGCAGCAGTATCATTAGATTTGTGGTGCACATTGCAGACTCAGTGGGTTGGCATTGATAATACTCTTATGATTTGGCTATTTAAGCCAGCGTACAGCGTGCGCTAATAGGTGAGGCTACTCTTATCCAATATATAGTTATATAGTACGGGTACAGACTTTGAGGGAAGGACCAGGGTCAGTGCACAAGGTTTCGATTACCAATTTATGAAGCTTTAACCCTTATGCTGCTGCATGGTGTCTATGTTAACCAAAACACAAAAATGCAAAAATCCTGAAAATTGACTGAAACCCTGACATATATGGGAACTCATATGAGAGTACTCTGTGAGGGCTTATAATTCAATGAGTATCAAAATGACAGGGTTTAGATGGTTTTCAAAAGTCTTTGCACTCTGTGAAGGCTATTCAATGAATATCAACATGACAGGGTTTAGATGGTTTTCAAAAATCTTTGCACTCTGTGAGGGCTATTCAATGAGTATCAACATGACAGGTTTTGGATGGTTTTCAAAAATCATTGCACTCTTGTGTATTGGACGAAAGAAACCTCGGCATTGTAAGGGTTTAACTACCACAGTAAATTCCTAGGATTCCTCTTGGAAATTCCAATGATTTCTCCAGGAAATTCCTAGGATTTCTCTAGGAAATTCCTAGGATTTCCTGGGATCCCTCAGCTACATTTCGTAAGGGTAGCCAGGATTATACTTGCACTAGTGCTACAGATAGAGACTGGCAAGAATATTGATTGCTTGCCGGGTAGTATGTGGGTGTTTGCCGTATTGATCTTAATCACTACACTTGCCGTGGGTTTATGACTTAGCTAAAGTGAACATCATCTCGCTCTCAAATACACCTATAGTATGCAGCCCGTTACCTACTGTGCCACCTACTGTGCCACTCACAAGCATATTCATGATTTCAACCCATTTATGCTTTAAAAGGATTCCTTCAGAAATTGTTGTCTGGATCTCTGATACTTATGACCATAAATCTGGAATTAAGAATGATTTTACAAAATATTTGAAGCAGAGTTGCTAGTAATGTCCTGATAAATGTTTCTCCATTAAATATCTTCCTGAATATGCTTTTGCCTGCAATATTTCATCAAAAATTGTCAGGCTGTTTTGGCCATAATGTGAGCATTAATGGTTTAAGTCATCCTACAGATTGCTAGGTATAAATGCTAGGCTTTTTAAGGAGGTCTCAGCTACATTTGTTAAGTGTTGAGTCTCAGTAATTCTTGCATAATCTCCAATGTATAAATCTGCTAGGGTGTACAGTGAATAGGGAATTCCTAGCACAGTATCCTATGCCAAATGTACCTGGGAATACCAAGGAATTTTCTGGATGATTCTTGGAAAATCCCAGGATTGCCAAGGAAGTCCTAGGTATGTTTGGCAAGGGTTGGTTCCTGGTGGTATTAGATTCAGCAATGACCCAGTTTAAAATACTCATTTTAAATAAACCATTGTATAGATATCAATGAGATACTGCTATATATACTTTATAATATAAGTACTATGAATAGCATTTCTTCATTGCGAGACATACTTGTCTTTAATGACAAAAATAGCCTGACATGATTATTGTGATATCTTTCTGTAAAAAGTACATTTTGGAAAAACGTTCAACATATCCACATCTGAAACAGTCAGAAATGGTGACTGATATTTCTTTCTGAAAGGATTTGAAAGAGAAGTGACAGTCAGAAATCTAAGACATATTAAATGCACTCCTTCAAATAGTGTATAGGTTTTATCATGGTAAATTATAGTATGACTATCATAAGTAACACAGCTTATCTTGACGAAATGGTCATGCATGCCGGTTTAAAGGGTTTCAAAGAACCTAACTATATGTATAATTTAAAACTACTCAAGATGTATAGGTTTCAATGTTTAAGTAAATTTTCTCTTGATTTTGGTTCTAGAAAAACCCTATGCTCAAATCTGCTCTTACCAAATGTTGCTGTGACCTCAAAAGAAATCCTGGCATTTTCCTAGCATTGTCCAAGAAACTACTGAGAATTATGATTCCCAGTTTCATGCTGATAGAATGCTTATTTTAGCCCCTGCACCATGCACATTTACAGGACTACAAAACAACTATGCTAATTCTCAGCTGGGTACCAGCCATGCAAGCATGAATTATTAAGAGAATACACAAATGAGGCCCCATTGTATACTCTACATCCATTGATATCCTAACCCTGGCACTAATATTTTTCCAAATAATGCCATGATCAGATCAAAGCAATCCCATGGGTGCCCTACTACAGAGAAGCATGCATAATTAATGCTTCACCTCCCTGCTCTCCCCCACTGCTGCCCTGTTTAACCCATTTATGACGGGAGCTCAGCTCTGGCTGGTCGTCTGCACCTGGGAGACTTTTGAAAATAATTGAAGGAGAGTTGAAGAAAAGGTCCAGGTGAATGTTTCTACTTCTTTCTTAATATTTTCTGAAAATGGATTTTGTTGAAAAGATATCACCAAAATACTTAGGCGGTTATTTGGCTCCTACAGGCATGAATTTCGCATCGGGATTTTAGCATTGCATTAGTTAACATTTTGTAGCATGAAGCATTGGTAAATACAATCAGTTCTTGATTTTCTCACCAGAGTGGCCAATAAATCAAAATGTTTGACCTTGAAGTTTATATGGCCTCTATACTGTATATTGTTATAATTTGGATCCTATAAAATATTTCTCTCAGCAGGCAGCTGCCATTGATGCACAGTTTAATAATTGCATATTGGTGTACGTGTATTAAGATACTTACCTAGGGATTAGATTTCCAAATAATGGTGTGGAGTCGAATAAATGCAGACTCCAAGGGTGCACAAAGTGTACACATTAATTAAAACTGCTGTAGTATCAACACTATACTCTACTTGAATAAATGTAGAGTTAATATCATTTTAATCAATTGCAATTTTTTGCTGTTTGTTATTGCCCTTATTTTTGCTGGTATTTCCCTCCATATCCCCTTGAAGGCAAATAAAGGCAAATTAAAAAAGAAGTGGATTTAGATTTAGAATTTTGTTTACCATTACTTTTTCGGCCATATTTACCCATTGTGTTGATGCTCACAGCAGCCAAAATCAGCCTGACAATTTTGATAAAAGCTTTACGGCTAAAGCACAATTTTCAAAATATTTGAAGGGGAAATGTTGATATGAACATTGCCAACAACTCTCCTTCAAATATTTCGTAATATCATTCTCAACAAAAGAGTTATTGTCAAAAGTATCATAGATCCATACGACAACTTCTGGAGGAACTCTTAAGTATAAATGGGTTAACCCACCAATGCTTAACAGATCCTCCACCTATTGTCTCCTAGATCTAAGATACTTTTGACACTAACTTTGGAATTGAGAAATATTTTACAAAATATTTAAAGAAAAGTTGTTGTAATATCCCGATAAACATCTCTCCATTAAATATTTTCCAACTATGCCTTTGTCTAAGAGATTTTACTACAACTGTCAAACAGTTTTTGGCCACTGTGAGCATTAAATGAGTTAAAGCTAATTCAGGAGTTAACCTGAGTTGTAAATGATGGAGGACACTGCAGTACCTGGGGAGCACCACTGACTAACCCCAAAACTGTGCAATCTTACATGTGAGCTAGATTCAAACCCAGATAAAAGGTAAAGGTATTCGGTTTATAGTCTTGTATCCACTGAAGCGCTCACACGACCTTCCTCCCCTAGCAGGCCTTACACACGGAAACCATTTCAATCGCCTGGGGGATATTCCAGAGCAACTGGCAGAATATAGCACACACGCTCTAAGCACTGCCTTATTTATGCTAGGTACCCATTTTGCAACTGGGTAGACTGAAGCAATATGGAATAAACTGTCTTGCCCAAGGACAGACCAAAGTGCCCCGGCCGGGAATCGAACCAACGACCCTCTGGTTACTAGTCCGACACGTAACCAACTGAGCTGCTTTGTCCCCAAGATAGTGACAAGAGACAATGGATGCGCAGTACTGTAGACCACTCAGATCATGAGGTAGCCCCTTCTTGGATGAGGCATAGCATTAACCCAAACACTGAAATTGTGTCATATTTCCTTTTTTCTTTTACAAACCCTTACCTAATGAAGCTGGAAATACCAAGTAATTCCTAGCTTTACCCCAGGAAAATCCTAGGATTTCCTAGGATATATGAGCTACAGTTGGTAAAAGATTAGCATTTGCAATATACTCATGATTAATAACATGACCTCTTATCTGTCACTTTTGATTCTGTTAACTCAATTAATGATGTTATCTAACCAAGCCTATGGAGGTATAATGCCCTTTAGGGGAGCATGCAGCTTTCATTTCTAGCCTGGATCAATAGGGAAGTTCCACTGGGAAAACAAGATGGCCGATCATTGATTCATTCTAGACCTTAGAGGATGAAATAATACACTCCACCTGCATACCAGTCTGAGCTAGCTTCCAGCGAGCGGGCCAGAAAGTTATTTTCATGGACATGAATAATAGAAAAGGTAGACGCTGGTGTGGGTTTATTGTTTATGACAGTTAGTAGAGCTAGATTCATCCCTCATTAGAATCAATTTACATGACTGATGGCATCACAGATGCAGAGATTTCTAGCATCTACTCCATACCATGTTAATATTGCAGATGTTGTGTACTTTGCGCACCCCCGGAGTCACTCATTAAACTGCACACCATTATTTGGACATCCGATCTCTATGCTAGTGTAATTTTTACAACATGCTGACATGATATCTTGTTATTTAACACCAGCATGCAAAAATTAAACAGTACATCAAAGACAGCTGTCTGATGAGTACACTACTTTATATGCCCAGAATACCAGTATATAATATAGGATATACTGGATTGAGCTTTGGAATGTAATGAGCCTTTAAGCATGTTTATATAGAAAGGACGCAATATCAAATGACAATATCATCATTATTATTATTATTATTATTATTATTATCATCATTATTATTATTATTATTATTATCATTATTATTATTATTATTATTATTATTATCATTATCATTATTATTATTTTTATTGTCATTATCATTATTACTATTATTATCATTGTTATTATTATCATAATTATTGTTATTATTATTATTATTATTATTTTTATTATTATTATTATTATTATTATTATTATTATTATTATTATTATTATTATAATAATTATTATTGGATATGATTCTTTTATCTATACACCAAGGTTATTACAAATCTTTGGATAAGACCTTTTCTGTACAGATGCGGGGGTGGATCCTAGATTTCTGTGTTAGGCGTACATGTTCTTTATGAGAGTGGTAGGAGTCGTTGTTTTACTTACAGTGAGTTATATATGCCATATAAGTTTTGAATAAAACTGTAGAAAAGTCGCAAATTCTATTGGGAATTTTGAATTGTGGCTTAAGTCACGACTCAGACGCAATATGCCAGAAATAGTGAAAACAATAGAAATTCCAGACTCTAACACCTCTTCTTGTGTCAACATGTCTGAGCATTTGTTTCACTATGGTTTATGGTACATTAACGTAAAAACTGATTCTCATCTAATCTACGTCAGACTGATACATGAGGTACTCCTATACTATTCATTACGTTAATGGCTGTAATCCTCTCCCTCTCCGGATACTTACCTTTTCGCGTAATGAGTGCTATTTTTGTACTTTATGACGGTAGTCTATTGTTACTATATGCCATCGTAAGGTATTGTGTTCCTCGTAGGCATCATGCTACAGCTTTTAGGGGAATCCATTGTGGTATGATGGTTAGGAGTAGGACACCTGACTCTCAAAGGTGGGATCTTGGGGTTGATCGAGTCTCAGTGGTGCAGTATACTAGGTGGAGGAAACTGGAGTAGCCAGCAAAAACCATCACCTAACCCTGGGTCACTGGCAACTTTCTTACATGCCCCAACTGGGATGTCGGCAGTCATAATTTCCTCTCTACATTAAATAATGTCAAGAAAAAAATATTGCTTGTTTCCTGTAATAGTCTAAAAAAAAAATAGGGTAGGTAAGTCGGTAAAGAAAATTGGGGGGGGGGGGTATTTTTTGGTCAAAAATGTGTGTTTTATGCATGTTTTACGTTGATTTGGAGTTGGGAGGGTGGAAAAAACTTTGGGGCAGGGATTTTTTTCAAATAAAAATTTGTTAAGGTAGGGTTACAGGAGACAAACAACTTTTTTAGGCCCAGTATAGTAAATTCTCACAATATTCTCATATTTCAATTGGGTTTTCTCTTCAGTGCATCACAATAATCCCATAAAGATTATAGGATAATAATAATAATGCATATAAAATGCCCCCGCTACAAATGCAGGTCTAGCAATTTGGCAAATAATCAAAACTGTTTATGAAAATATACAGATATGGTTATTTATAATGCTTCTTGTTTGCTGGTTCTTCAGTTCTTCTTAGTGAGTGATTTCTGGATAGCAGAGTTTTTCTCCACTTCTGATGTGAAAGGGTTAATATCTTTGATATCATACGGAGGTTGCTCTTGAATATTGATTTCTGGGTAACAGAGCTTTTCTTCAGTTCTGATGTGAAGGAGTTAATATGTTTGACATAATACAGAGGTTGCTCTGAAGTATTGATTTCTGGGTAACAGAGCTTATCTCCAGTTCTGATATGAAACAGTTAATATCTTTGACATCATATGGAGGTTGCTCTTGAATATTGATTTTTGGGTAGCAGAGCTTTTCTCCAGTTCTGGTGTGAAAGAGTTAATATGTTTGACATAATACGGAGGTTGCTCTCAAGTATTGATTTTTGGGTAGCGGAGCTTTTCTCCTGTTCTGCCCAATTTGCATTGAGAATGATTCAGGAAGGCTCAGGGCAGAACGAGGCTAATATCAGACTATGGGCCTACAACATTAAGGTGCTCTGCTACCAGGAATGGGAAAATCAGGGCCTATCTAGTGCATTCGAACAACACTTGCCCTGCACTCCCTTAAGGCAAGTTGAAAATTGTCTGGGCAAGCAAAATCTCCATCTGACTTGACCATCTGGGTGAGTGAATGTCTGCGCTAATTATCTTAATTGATAGTTTCATATACATTTCTAGGTGTATTAAGTGTGTTATGGTTTGAATTCATTTTCTCCTTTTTTACTAGTTTGGTTGAGCTGCAAAGACTCAACATTTTACCAGGGTAACAGCATTTGTGGTCAGTTTTACTACTCTGGGCTAGCCCAAGATATCACTTAATTCAACCTCTGTGACTCAGATCTATGTCTATAGTGATCTGAGATTAGACAATGACTTTGACCAGGTATTCTGGTTTCCTCCACTACTTACATCTGAGTCATTATTTAGCCTAAATATAGCACAAAAATGACAGTAATTGAGATTCCAAATTATGGATATGGAGGAATGCATATAGATGCACCCAAAAAAGGCCTGCTTATTTAAGTAATTGTCATTCGAAAGATTTGTCTTTTGGAAATCATTCAATGATTCAGGCCTAAGCCCGAGTGAGGAAGGCTCAGGGCAGGCTAGAAATATAAGACTATGGGCCTACAACATTAAGGTGCTCTGCTACCATTTCTACTAGTTTGGTTGAGCTGCGAAGACTCAACATTTTACCAGGGTAACAGCATTTGTGGTCTGTTCTACTACTTTGGGCTAGGCCCGAGATGTCTCTATTCAACCTCTGTGATTCAGATCTATCTCGGATATATATGAATCCTAGATGGGCATGTGAGAAAATTACTAGTGATTTGTTGTTAGGCGATGACTTTAACCAGTTATTCTGGTTTCCTCCACTACTTACATCTGAGTCATTATTTAGCCTAAATATAGCACAAAAACGATGACAATAATTGAGATTCCAAACTATAGATATAGAAGAATGCATATAAATGCACACAAAAAGGCCTGCATATTTAAGTAATTATCATTTGAAAGATTTGTCTTTTGGAAATCATTCGAGGTAGAAATGTTATTTAGAACCCAACCAATTAACTTGTGTCAATAAGTGATTTTTTCCAAGTGATTTTCAAAACTTTCATGAATCAAGATATGTCTTTTTGTAGGATGGATATGTGAACTGTTCTAAGCTAGGGTATCAATGTCATCTAGGCATAATTACAATAAGATGAAATTCACTCTAAAAACTGTTAAGCCTAAAAATAAGTAGTTTGTTTCCTGTAACCCTACCTTAACAAGTTTTTATTTTTAAAAATCACTACCCTAAAGTTTTTACCACCCTCCCAACTCCCAATTAACGTAAAATATGCATAAAACACCCATTTTTGACCAAAAAAATTCTTTTACAGACCTACCCACCCTATTTTTTTACAGACTGTTATGAGGAACAAACAAATTTTTTTCTAGGCCTTAAAGAGTTTGTGGTTGGATTAAAAAATACTCTTTCAAACATTTTCTAAAAGATGTTTAGGTCAAAAGATTGTGTCACAAAAAATATCTAGGATGCTTTTGATCACTACAAGCATGGGTAGGTTTAAGATCTGGTAGGGATTTGATAACCAATTAAGTGGTTATATGCTAACCTACATGTGAGGACTGTCAATCTTATCAGTGCTCCCCAAGTTGTCCCTGGCGCCATGGCGATAGGTGACGCCATGACGATAGGGAGGAAGGCTACGGTCACCAAGTGGATGCGTAATTTTGTACTAATGGTATCTTGGCTATTAACTCACCACGACTTGCTCTTAATGCTGCCTATTTCCCTACTTATCACCTTATCAAGTCTTCCAAGATGGCGAAGCCTTACGACGCCTCACCAGACCATTAGCAAGCACTCAGTTTATTACTGGCGCGCCCTTAGTGGTCTAGTAACACCCTAAGCCTTACAACAGTGGTGTCTAAGCACCGGATACATTCTTGACACTTGCACAGCTGACACAAGTCATCAGCAGAAATTTAGAAAAAATAAGATTGGAAGAAAATATCTAAAATTAAATAAAAGACATATAGAAAAATAAAGAACGAAAAAAATTGAAATCATAAATAAAAATATAATTATGAAAAAATGAAAGATTGAAACAAAAAAGGCAATGTAAAAAGATAAGATGAAAAATAAAAAGGCCAAATAAAAAGTGAATACTTTCAGAATTTATGCTGAATTCGAAGTAATTTTCGAAAGTATCCAGGTATCGACCAGATCTAGCCCTTTTCATGGCTTGTACAATATGTGGCTGCGTAGGAGTTATCCTTTTTGTATTTATTACAGTGACGTTTTTTTTTAATAATGACAGGAACTGCCTCCACCCAAAATAGCCAACCACATCCCTGCATTTTACACTCTATAATATTGTTTTTATTTTGACCTCAGTATACTTAAATATAAGAATCTTCATCAGAGGACTTTGTAAGGAAGATACGATATATGGGGATGTCGGTTGCCCATATTTGGTCATAAACAACCTACTTATCTCCGAGACTTAATTGCTCAATAACAGACAATTATTGACCTCAGGTTGGAGAGATTTACAACGAGCAAGGGAAAAAGCCAGCTGCCGGGGAAAGATATTCATCCCGTTCATACCATACCTGACTAGCGGCCAAAACGACCGAACAATTTTGGTGATATCTCTCTCACAAAAGCAACTTATGGAAAATATTTGAAGGAGAATTATTCATTGGAACTCGATCTACAAATTGCCTTCAAATATTTTGCAGATTGATGCTTAATTTCAGAGTTATTTTAAAAAGTATGACAGGTCCAGACGACACTTGTAGTAGATCTCCAAGCATGAATGGGTTAAACATGTATCAGGCAGGTGGCTAATTAACCCATTGATGCTCAGAGCTTCTTTCCAGAATTTAGCTGCCTACCCCAAAAATTCCTGATTACATTTGATAATTTTCTGTAAGGGTGTCATTGATATAGGGCCATATCGATATATCAATAACTCTCCTTAAACAATACAGCCAATACATAACGCAATGTATCGAAATATCAAAAACATGAAAATGGACACTTAGAGAAGAAATTGAGAGCTGAATATTGCTGGTGTTGCTAGTCACATACTCTCTAAAAGCATTTCTCTACATGGTCGTGCCTCAATTTTCTTGTTGCCTTCCAAGAAGAAGCAATAAAATGAGGCAGGACTCTCATAAAATGGTGAAAAACCAGCATAAATTCTTCATGATTTTCCATCATGGCATAGAAAGCATTTCTATAGATATATCAATGCATCGTATCGAAATAATCGAACAGTCTATCAATATATCAAATCGAAAATAAATTCTAAACAATGACATCCCTAATTTTCTGATTATGTAATGTATCACACCCAGCCTCCTGAAAAAGCACCTAAAGTTCTTGTTTAAGTAAGGCCAAGAAAAAAATATTGTTTGTTTCCTGTAACGGTCTGAAAAAAGATGGGTAGGTAGGTAGGCAAAAAATATCTTTGCATCATTTTTTTGGTCAGAAATGTGTGTTTTTGCATGTTTTACGTTGATTGGCAGTTGGGAGGGCTGAAAAAACTTTAGGGTAGGGATTTTTTTGAATAAAAATCTGTTTGGGTAGGGTTACAGAAAACAAACACCTTTTTTTTAAGGCCTAATGCCTACCCAGAAGTGTAATCTGCCAATTCCATTAAAAAATGTTTTATATTCTGGTCTTGGCTACATTTTATGGTGTCACTTACGTGTCACACTGCATTATTCACGCCTCCTCACGTAGTTTGCCGATTTTGTGCGTTAGATGTGGGAGTGTCATAGGTATCACCTCTGCGCGGCTGGCTGATACTGATAGGAGACACCTAGGGGGAGTGTCTCTCACTCGCGACGCGTTACCTCGTTCTCCAGCCGGCGCTTCTAGGCGGCGGTTTTATTGCAATTTCTGCAGGTCGTGCTGTTAACCATTTATATCTGTATCAGTCAGAAACGCCCGGCTCCTATGCCTATCTCTAGTTAACATCATCAGTTTTCTGAAAATATTTGAAGAAAATCAGAGATCAGAGTACTGGTAGTTGACACAATGCCAAATATTGATATCAGTTAAGATCTGTTATACTGATATTGCTTTAAAATATAAATTTGACTTAACTGCTACCTGGACATCTCCACACGGCAATTTGTTATCTATTAGCAAAATTTCTGAAGTTGCCTTGGCTAAATTTAACAAATTTTAGTCACTGGGAGGCAGGAAATATTGTTTAAAATGTCATTAAGATATCGTATTGTTCTACTTAGAAAATATTGTTATATTTTATCGCAGAAATTTTGAAGGTTCCAATTCCTACATATTACTCTAATCATCCAAGGCTATTTGAGGCATTAAACCCTTCCAATGCTAAGGCTACTTTCATCCAAAGCACAATTACAAAGATTTTTGAAAACCACCTTATCCCTGCCATTTTGGTATTTATTGGAAAGCTTTAGCTGAGTACTCTCAGGTGAGTACCCATCTGCCAGGGTTTCAGTCATTTATCAGGTTTTTTGCATCATTTTGTATTGACCAAATTAGCCGCCAGCAGCATAAGGGTTATATACAGCCATGAATAGGTTACTACCAATGATTGACCCACAGCTGTGGAACTTCCTTTAGCAGGTTACTGAGTATTGATAGAAGCAAGAAATGATATGAGTTGTCCAATAGTTGTGGGGGAATCTGGCATGTGTAATTTGAGGAAGGATTAGTTCTCTGAATCTGAAATCAATGAGGACTGGGAATGAGAGCTGTACATGTTAGCTTCTGTTAATCAGGGATTGTCAATAGGTCTGTTCTAGTCTAGGCACTTCTGCTACTGAAACTGATCTAGGCTCCTACTAACTTAGATGACTAAAATAATGGATATGTAGCAAGAGACCAATTGCTACATGCGTTACAGTGAAGACCTAGCTAACCTAGGGGTCTCAAATTTGGCCTCAGTGTGACGTCATTAGGAGAAAAAGAACAATAAGCGCCCTCATATTGTTTTCATTACGGAGAAAGCTGCGCTGCAGCATGCACAGAATATAACTTTTGGGCTATTTGCTGCAGCCTGGTTGTTGGGGTTGAACGGCTGGTTTCATATCCACTTGTTTTTATACATCTAGACTACTATTATTCTAATATAAGGAGTTCAACTGCAGGCTACCAGATCAAGTTTTCTTACTCCCGGATATGCATTTATTGTTGTTCATTATCACAAAAAAATTCATCCAAGGAATAGATTTTTGAATTTTTTAGCCATTAAATGTTTCTGAGGGACCCTGGATTTCTTAAATAAGGGGACCACCGAAGGGGACCTTCCTAGGGAAGGAAGGTCATGAGAACATTTCGGTGGATACAAGACTATAAACCAAATACCTTTACCTTTACCTTTAATGATTTATTTGTTTTACAAGAAATGTAAACTAATGAATCGTTCCAGAGTTATTTTCAGAAGTATCAAGGGCCAGACAATTATAAAAATGCATTAATGACCTGGTATGGCTACTTTAACCCTAGGTACTTACAATACTCATGATACTTCCCTCCAAAGCACAAGGATGCAAAGATTTTTGATAACCATCTAAAACCCTGTCATGTTGGTATTCATTAGGTAGCTCACGCTGAGTACTCCCAGATGAGTTGAGTACACATGTGCCAGGAAAGGGTTAAGAAGTAAAGCCTTAATTAATGCAGCCTGCAGCCAAAGTAATCATACTCCCTCTGTGATCTGCTTAGAGAGGAGATTAAGGAAATGTGGCCGTAAGACCGTGTAAGGAGGCGAAATGATCACGCTGAGTAAGAAATCAGCTTCCTCATGCATGAGGACGGCATCATCTTTAAACCTAGTCACGTCTGTGGGATAACATTGCTACTTCAATCATTTTTTTCTGAAGAAACCCAATAATGCATGCCTTGGCAAAAAGTAGCCTGACAATATTAGTGAATTTTTCTTAATGAAAGCATAATAAGCAATACATTTGAAATAGAAATATTAATAAGAACATTACCTCTCATAACTAACTCTCTGTCATATATTTTGTAAAATTATTACTATTTCCAAAGTTATTCTCAAAAGCATCAAACATTCAGTTTCGAGATATACTCTTAAGCATTATGGGGTTAAATAGGTGGAAACTGGAAAGATTGGATGAAGGATTTAATCTATTGATATTTAGATATACAAGCAACTATATCGTTATTCATAAATATTGAGGTTATAAATTATGGAGATTTGGATCATAGCCCATTTAATTGACCCATCCATATATGTCCATATTATAGCCAAAACTGACCTCTACTGCTGATATTTCTTAAATGGAAGCATCTTTACAAAAAAAGAAACAAATCGTTAATATTGATGACATGGTTCGACTGACTAAGATTTACCACAATTGGACACATCGTCTGAGACAAATGGGTATATCGTGATAGCAAATTGAAATTCTAAAAAGTATTGAACTGTAACTTTTCTTAATAGGTAAAGTATACAAATACTTCTCATATATTGCTCTTTTTGATAAGACATGTTGAAAGTTTGCACTTAATAAGCAAATGGGTTAACCTACAAAAAAATCTGCATTAGATAATGATTTGGCCGGTGGTTGTTGTTTGAACCACCTGGGCAATACCAATTGTTTTGACTATGATTGGTAATAGGGAGCATGTCAAAAAGGTAGATAAATCCACGCATGATTTGGAGCGGTTGCGGGCTGTTATTCAGGAGAGAAAGCATCTGCGTAGGAAGCCAGGTCTCTTGATGTTTAATGTATAAGTCTGGCGGCGGCCGGCTGTTTATTCCCTTCCGCCCATGAGGCCGAGGAGGAGAAGGAGGAGGTCAGCTGTCGACAATCCTCAGTCATCTCTTCCTTTTCCAAGCGAGGAGCCGCTTGATGTAAAACAGCATGAATCGCTCTCTTAACTTCCGTAATAGAGTCAAACCTGCTAGCTGAAACCCATTGGCTGGATCCAGGTTCTCTCAAGACATAGGGTACTGTAAATTCAGAAAAGATTGCGTTAGTTTAATTTTTGCGTTTTTTAGCATTTAGCCTCGGACGCAAAATTAAAACTTGCAATGATTAGTGCTGCCACTTAAAGTGTATAGCTGGCACTCAATGTTGCGGCAAAGTTAAAAAACGCAAAAATTGATTTTCTGTAAATTTGAAATATTTACTCCACACAATCTTTTGTGAATCTACAGTATTCACTAACATCATCCTGAAAGTGTCTGAAAATCTGCATCTAATTTCTACTTTTTCAAATAACAAAAGATTTAAGCATGAATTGGAAAAATATTTGAAGGAGAGTTCTTTGTTAGTTTAGAATTAATATTTCTCCTCAAAATTTGTTTTAAGATAGCTTTTGTAGGTGTGAATGGGTTAAGCAAATAGATGACGTTTGTATGCAATGTTCATACTGATGGGTCTACACAGCTGCCCCTGTATTAGGCACTGATCAGATTAAGACATTCTTTGAAGCTTACGTAAATGGCAATAGGCCATTTTGGTTGGTTGTTGTAACAATATCACCATCAGGGCTGCTAAATTATCAAAAAATAGATCAAACAACCCCCAGAAATAATCATAATGGGCATCGCTCGTATTTGCTTAGTCATCTACTTCTTTGAAGTATTGCTGTATATCCGTGTGCGCAGCTCTCCAATAGCTCTGCCTCTCTTTTGCTTGCCCTGATGGCTGAGTGGTCTAAGGCATTGACTCTGTCTCTTACCACTGAGGGCTTGCCCCGATGGATGAGTGGTCTAAAGGCATTGACTCTGTCTCTTACCACTGAGGGCTTGCCCCATTGGATGAGTGGTCTAAAGGCATTGACTCTGTCTCTTACCACTGAGGGCTTGCCCCGATGGATGAGTGGTTTAAAGGCATTGACTCTGTCTCTCACCACTGAGGGTTTGCCCCGATGGATGAGTGGTCCAAGGCATTGACTCTGTCTCTTACCACTGAGGGCCTGCCCCGATGGATGAGTGGTCTAAAGGCATTGACTCTGTCTCTTACCACTGAGGGCCTGCCCCGATGGATGAGTGGTCTAAAGGCATTGACTATGTCTCTTACCACTGAGGGCCTGCCCCGATGGATGAGTGGTCTTAAGCCATTGACTCTGTCTCTTACCACTGAGGGTTTGCCCTGATGCTTGAGTGGTCTAAAGGCATTGACTCTGTCTCTTACCACTGAGGGCCTGCCCTGATGGCTGAGTGGTCCAAGGCATCTACTCTGTCTCTCACCAATGAGGGCTTGCCCTGATGGCTGAGTGGTCCAAGGCATTGACTCTGTCTCTTACCACTGAGGGCTTGCCCTGATGGCTGAGTGGTCCAAGGCATTGACTCTGTCTCTTACCACCACTGAGGGCTTGCCCTGATGCTTGAGTGGTCTAAAGGCATTGACTCTGTCTCTTACCACTGAGGGCTTGCCCTGATGGCTGAGTGGTCCAAGGCATTGACTCTGTCTCTCACCACTGAGGGCTTGCCCTGATGGCTGAGTGGTCCAAGGCATTGACTCTGTCTCTTACCACTGAGGGCTTGCCCTGATGGCTGAGTGGTCCAAGGCATTGACTCTGTCTCTTACCACTGAGGGCTTGCCCTGATGCTTGAGTGGTCTAAAGGCATTGACTCTGTCTCTCACCACTGAGGGCTTGCCCTGATGGCTGAGTGGTCCAAGGCATTGACTCTGTCTCTCACCACTGAGGGCTTGCCCTGATGGCTGAGTGGTCCAAGGCATTGCTCTCTCTCTCACCACTGAGGGCTTGCCCTGATGGCTGAGTGGTCTAAGCCTTTGCTACTGACTACTAGCTGTCTCTCACCACTGAGGGCCTGCCCTGATGGCTGAGTGGTCTATGGCATTGCAACTCAGACTACTAGCTGTCTCTTAAAACAGGGCCTGCCCCACTGGCTGAGTGGTCTAAGGCATTGCCAATGACTGCTCACTGTCTCTTAACACAGAGGACATGACCCGATGGTAGAGTGGTCTAAGTTGTTGCCACTGACTGCTAGCTGACTCTCACCAAACCGGGTCTGCCCCGATGGCTGAGTGGTCTAAGGTATTGCCACTGACTGTTAGCTGACTAAGGCATTCCTACTGACTACTCATTGTGTCTCACTAGTGTAGGGTCTTTAAGCCAGGATTTAGAAACCGAATGCCCAAAATTGGTAATTTTGTAAAAAATGGGGCATCTTACTTCTCAATGGACCACTGACCACAATATACTCAGATTAAAACCATAAACTTGTATCCATATAACAATTAAAGAATGATGTCAATATGCAATGAATGCCATGGGAATTATACTGAGGTGAATTTTTTTCCGAACATTTGCTTGAAATTGATATTTTAAGAAATTCTCCACAAACGATTTTGGGTCTCCTGAAGGGTGAAGGGTGTTGTTGGGTGTCCAAATGACACCTAGATACTCAGATAAGCTATGGGTGACCAAATCCTCAGTCAAAGTAACAAACACAGCTGTGATTTTAATCTTTGCAATCGAATCTAATATACTGAAGATGAGGCAAATTATGTGAATGAAGTTGTTGCAAACTAGATTACCATGTAATATTTTCTTAGGCTGCTCATGCCTGGAGATCCTCTCGGAGGGTAGCATATGGATCTATGAGACTTGAAATAAATCAGGAATGATACATGAATATACAAAATATTTCAAGGAGAATTGTATGATGAACATTTCCCCTATTTTCAAAATTTGACTTTTGTTAGTTTAGATATCAGCAAAGAAAATAGGCTTCTGACGTAACAGGCATGAAAGGGTTAAAATAGATTTTCTGCGTAAGAAATTAGTTGATTTCTCCACTGGACTGGTTTCCACTGGGATGAGTCCGTTTATAATGGGCCCCTAACTCAATTCTCTGCTCCGGTTCCCAACTCATTCCAGCTCAGGCCTGTGGGAAGGAGATACAGTTACACACAGAACATTTTCTTTCAGCCATCAAAAGGTTCATCAATTTGGTACAAGGGCCTACCCTGATAGCTGAGAGGTCTGTCTTAGGCATTGCCACTGACTTCTCACTGTCTCTCATCACTGTCATGGCCTACCCTGATAGCTGAGAATTCTATCTTAGGCATTGCCACTGACTGCTCACTGTCTCTCATCACTGTCATGGCCTACCCTGATAGCTGAGAGGTCTATCTTAGGCATTGCCACTGACTGCTCACTGTCTCTCATCATTACCATGGTCT
>OZ012686.1:22190238-22208738 GCA_963942565.1 Maea johnstoni
GACAATTTTGGTAATATTATTCCTCCAAAAGCACTTTTTGAAAAATATTTCAAAGATAAATGTTAACCAGAAGTCAAACAACAACTCTCCTTCAAATATTTTGTGAACTTTTGCTTTATTCCCAAGTTATTTTCAAAAGTATGAAAGTGGCAGACGATACTTTCTAGAGGAACTCTGAGTGTGAATAGGTTAATATGGTCTTATTCAACAAGAGCAACCACATATAGAATGCTGGCAGGATACAGTACCTTTTGCGAACTGTAGCTCATACATCCTAGGAAATCCTAGGATTTTCCTGGGGTAAAGCTAGGAATTACTTGGTATTTCCAGCTTCATTAGGTAAGGGTACCAAGGAAATGGGCTGTAATGCGCCCCAAAACACCCTGAATATTTAGCTCATTTATTTGTGACAGATGCATTTTTGGAAAAAAGTTGGAGAAAATTTTGAATATTTCGTGAATTTTTTCAAGGTATTATAAATCCCTATGGCATGATTAGGAAAATACTAAATGGAAAATGGTAATCGAAAACATTACAAACAATTCTCCTTCAGATATTTTGAAAAGTCATTCTCAATTCCGAAGTTTTTGTTAAAAGTATCTTCATAGATCAAGGACAATTTCATAAGTGTTCTCTAATGTTCTATCCACCCTTCCAACTCCCAATCACCATAAAACATGCATGATTAAAAAAAAATCCCCCCTCCCCAAGAAAAAAAAATTGCATTTACAGGAAACAAACAATTTTTAGGCCTAATCAAATCACCTGGTGCGAGTCATCTCACACTTGTCAAGCACTATTTGTAAGATTACGTAACGGAGTGCGGGGCCCCGACCACGCTAAATTTGATATGCTCACCTGTGTTTCATTTTTAAAAAATCCCCCCTCCCCCCCCCCCCCCCCCCTCCCCAAGAAAAAAGTTTGCACTTACAGGAAACAAACAATTTTTAGGCCTAATCAAATCTTGTCTAGATGACAACCCAAGTGCACCTTGTCAGATTAAGCTGATAGAATATTTATGGGCTAGCGACCCTAGGAAAGGCACAGGGTAATTGGACTAGACAGGAAAGATAGCACATGGCTCAAAGAGATCTTTCGTAAGCCTTCGCCGCTCCTTCACCAAACCATATTAGGAATAGGACATAAAGTGTAAACCGGTAAAAACTGGAAATTTTCCCAATTGATATTCTAGTCCTGTATCTGAGGATACATTCAATAGAAAATTCATGGAATTTGATATGCAAAGTGGGTGATATCTTTGGATTGCAAGGACATAAAATTGCACAAGATGTTCTTGCCTTAAATAGTGCCCCAAAAAACTTCCAATATTTTGACATTTTATCTTGTCTTGATTTAACCGAATTAAGGCTCCTCCTGGAAATCATTTGAAGGAAAATGTTCTTCAAATTCTTTCAAATTCTTTAAAGATTTATGTTTTATTCCAAAGATTATTTTCAAATGTCAAGACAACGAATCTTAATTTCTTATTTTTGATTTATTTCATTTTTTTGTGATTTTCTAATTTGGTGAAAATGTATCCATGAGCCTATGGCACATGAGATTTAGTAATAATTCAAAAGAAGATTGTTAGCTATCTATTGATATGTATATCTTTTAACAATATTTTTTTAGTGTTTTGTAACATTGGTGAAATATTATTCTATGCTGTTTAGATATACATATGTTCAACCTATGATTATTTTGCTCTCTATGGTTGTAGAAAATTTGTGAGCACAAAAGTGTTCAACTTATGCAGGTTTTAACTTATGAGTGTGTTTTACTTATAGGGGTTTTCAACTTATGAATGTGTCCTACATATGGAGGTGCTTAACCTCATTTATGCATTGGAGATCTACTTGACCAGTGTCGTCTGGACCTGTCAAACTTTTGAAAATAACTTCAGAATGAATTATAACTTTGCAAAGTATTTGAAGAAAAGTTGAAGATAGTTTTCAATCAAAGAATTCTCCTTCAAATATTTACTAAATATTGCATTAGGTATAATGATTTCACAAAAATTGTCAGGCGTTTTGGCTGCTACAGGCATGAATGGGTTGACCAATGTTTAAATCATGAAGATAATTGGTTTATAGATGTGTGGAAGTTTGTTGACATATTATTCCACTGTGCTTGTTTTTGTTACTTTTGTAAACATTCAAAGAAAACACTTTTACTTATGACTGTCTTTTTGTTTTTTTGCAGAAGCTGGAAAGCAGAACGCTGAAGACAGTGACGGAGAATTAGTAGATGCCGAAGGTTTATTCACTGATCTCCCGATTCCAAACGACATCGCCACACCCACTGAGGACACATCCGATCCCTTCTCTGCTCAGGAGCCAATCACAGAAGAACCGAAAAGTGGTGACCAATCAATCGATAGGACTGTTGTTACTCCGCCTACTTCTTTAAGTGACTCACCACAAGCTTGTTTGCAGATTGAAACAACAAAATCGGATACTCGCGTGATTGTCACTTCCGAGGATTCTGGGAAGGTTAAGATTATTATTGAGAGTCCTGGAGGTACTACTATAGCAATAACTTCTGATAACTCCAAGGAGACAACTCCTAGTACTCCTCGAGACGGCCCTCACCAGTCGGATCCTAAAGGATCGCGCCAATCCAGAAAGGACAGTCAGGATAGCCTTGACGGCACCGAGGTTACTCACGACGATCATAACGAGGAATCTTCATACATAAGCTACGATATAAACGACTATAACAACCTTGACCCTGTGACCGACGAAAGTGAAGGTCAAGGTCAGAGTGCATCTAAGGATCAAGTTGATCGTAATAACGGAGAATCAAGCGAAGTGAACCAGTGGCAGGAAAAGGAGGAGTTTGATATTCTCTCTCAGATTGCCAAGCGTCTAGAGCAGGTCTCTACCCGAGCACCTATAGACGCCTCTGCGGTAGAAGCCGATGCCTTACGAGATTCACCGGTCAAATCTGTGCTAGCTCAGCAGGTTGAGACAGGAGCGCCCCCTGTGTTGCAGGATACATACACGCAGAGTAACGGAACTGTCGACAGCTACTCAGAGTCATTAGAGAACCAGGATTATTCGCTATCGCAAACTGATCAAAATTCCATCACTGACAATTATCAGTCAGGGTCATTACAAGGTCAAGGTCAACCCCAAGGTGACCTTCAGGATCCGCAGCAGGACTGTTGTGATAGTGAAAACACTACCAACCAAGCTGAGTGCAATACTGAGAACTATTCACAAGAATACCCTGATGCTTCCCAAGGTTATCAGGACACCTCCCAAGGATACTACGATACTTCCCAAGGATATCAGGATACTCCTCTAGGATACCAAGACACTTCTCAAGATAATCAGGATACTTCACAAGCATATCCTGACACTTCTGTAGGATATCAGGATAGCAACCAAGGATATCAGGACACTGATCAAGGGTATCAGGATACCAACCAAGGATATCAGGAGAACAACCAAGGATATCAGGAGAACAACCAAGGATATCAGGAGAACAACCAAGGATATCAGGAGAACAACCAAGGATATCAGGAGAACAACCAAGGATATCAGGAGAACAACCAAGGATATCAGGATACTTCGTATTCAGCTACACCATCTGATTGTTATAACACATCCTCATACTCTGATCAACAAGGGTACTCTACTGCGTACCAGAACTCTGACACAGATATCACCCAGAATTCCTACGCTACTGCCTATGAGAACCAGTGTAGTGTGACTTCCATATCGTCAGACCCTCAGGGCTACTCCACAGAGTACCCCAGTCAGGATATCACAAGTTCCACCTACTCCGACCCTCAGGGGTACACTACTAACTATCAGACACAGAGTAGCACAGGGTCCGAATTAGATGACGGCGGCCGACAGATTCCTGTGAAAAAAAGAACTAAAAGACGAGCACCATTACCTCCCAGCCACCAGGTGCGACCAGTCGCACAGTATTTTGATGAAACTACTGTAATTAATGAGTTCTCGGGTTTAGAAGATTCTCAGACCAGTGAAACCTTAGAGAACACTGTACAGTCGACTGGATTTTCTGAGTTTGAGGATTTCATTGGTTCACCACCACCTGTGAATGTTTCGACCAATCAGCAGGTAGAACCGACCAGTGCATTCCCGCAATTCCAAGAGGGAGCAGTAGAAAGCGTGCAATCGACTGGATATTCTGAGTTTGAGGATTTCATTGGTTCACCACCACCTGTAAATGTCTCAACCAATCAGCAGGTAGAATCGACCAGTGCATTTCCGCAATTTGAAGAGGGAGCAGTAGAAAGCGTGCAATCGACTGGATATTCAGAGTTTGAAGATTTCATTGGTTCACCACCGCCAGTTACTAACACAACAGTGCAAAATAACTTTTCTCAAATACAGGATTTTAACGAAAGTGTTCCTGTGAGCTCGTTTGACTATACAGCCGCTACCTATGCAGCAGAGCCTGTTTACTCAACTGGCTTTGAGGATAGTTATGTGCCAACACTCGCCGCGGACACTTGTATAGACCGCTCCTCATTCCAAGAGTTTCACAGTGTTTCCGGTATTGTTAGTGCCGGAGCTGGTGGTCAAATAGAATACGGCTTTGAAGATAACTTTACGCCCCCAATAAACTCTGCGACACTAGCTCAATCATCCTTCCCAGCATTCCAAGCGGAACATTCCTACGGCTTTGAGGATAATTTTACGCCTCCGATTCATTCTGCGAGTTTAACGCATTCGGCATTCCCGGCGTTTCAACCCGAACCTCCTTGTCGATTTGAGGATAACTTTTCACCACCCCCAGCAAATGCTGGCTACGGAGATTCAGGGTTCGAAGATAACTTTACACCTGGACCTGGCAACGGAGACGGCGACCATTTTGGATTATTCTCCGACGATTTTCAACAAGGTGCTATAATTGACCAACCACAGCCCGAAGCCAAGTTGGATATCTTTTCTGATTATCAGGACAGCGCGCCAAATCCCGAGGCGCAAGTTGGTATCTTTCCAGAGTTGGAGCACCTCCAGCCCAGCGCGCATTCGGAACTGGCGGAGGTCTTTGCTGAAGTCTCGTCTTTGGAACAAACGCAGAACACTTCTCTTATTGAACCAATTGCTGATCAGGGTCAACCAGTAGTCGCTCCAGCATTAAAAACGGAGCCCTCCGAGGAAGCGGAGGCTAATGATTATGCATTTGAAGATGATTTTTGTGGTGCTCCAATACCCGACACTTCGAGCGTAAATCCGCCTCAACCTGTCCCTACCGGGTCTCTGCTGCCTGTCGATGACCCAGGCGACCTTGACCTTTCAGTTGCCACAGCAACACACGACAACGAAGAACTTGTTCAATTTGCAGAACCCTTGGTTGAAGTAAGCGCAAAACCAGCCCGCCCACCACCACCAAAACCTGCAGCACCACCGCGGCCTGCACCGCCAAGACCTGCACCACCTGTAAAGGCACCGCCTGCAAGGCCACCACCGCCTAGTGCAGCTGCACCAAGTGCGCCCTCTAGCGAATTGAAAGTTCCTGAGAAAAAATCCCGCTCAAAAAGTCCCGTGAGGAAACTTGCCAAGGCAGCATTTAAACCTGTGAAAAAGGCATTTAAAGGCATTACTGAAGACAAGAACAAGGAAGAGGAGGAAGATCCCTTTAAAAAACTAGAAAAATTACGATTTAAATCACCCAAAAAAGGGAAAAAGAAAAAGGGGAAGATCCCTAAGATCCTCAAGAAGAGGAAAAAATTTGACGATGACGATCTAACAGATATAATAAGTGGCGATAAAGGTGCTACTAAAGGTGCTAGTAAAGGTGGCAGCACTGGAGAAGAACGAAGCAGTGAAACACAATCGGAAAAATTCAGACAATTTCAGGAATTGCTTGACAGGAGCAAATTTGCTGTTGAGAAAACTCACGAAAGTCTCTCGCAGATCAAAACTGAGACAAACCTTGACGAGAGAGGTCAGATCAAGGTTGTTCACGCCGAGACCCCAGAGGCATCGGAGGAGGAAGAAGACGAGGAGGAGGAGTACGAAGAGGAGGAAGAAGAGGGTGAGCAGCAGGCACCCGGAGCAGCAGCTTCTAATTGGGTGACATTCGGTGATGGTGACGAAGAAGGTCTTGACGACGGCGGGCAATTCTTCGACGCTCAGGAGGAGGTGACCGATTTACTTGTCGACCTTGACCTTGGACCTGTGGTTGATACCTTGATCGAAGCCGAACCCCCAGCTCCCCCCACCCAGCCAGTGTTAGGCAAACGTAAACCCATCGACCCGTTCGGGGATGATCTTGATGGTGAGGGCGCTGATCTAGATATAGACACTGCTGTTCCTACTGAAGTTACAGGAGACATCCTTGTCTTTGATGAGGAGGAACTGCTCGAACAAAGACTTCACGAATACGCTACAATAAAACAGGCTAGCATCGATCAGCCTGAAGAAGAATTACCGCGAGAATTCGACCAACCAGAAGCTTGGCCAGAAGAGGTTGAAGAGGAAATTCCAGAAGAGTTTGTGCAGCCAGAACCTTGGCCAGAACCAGAGGAGATCCCAGATGAGTTCAAACAGCCACAGCCCTGGCCAGAACATGGACAACCAGCCCCGAGTTTGATCCCAGCAGCTTTCGACCAATCACAGACCTTCTGCTCAGACGAGCTTATCGCGGACCTACCAGACGAGCTCACTCTAGGACAAACTTGGTCTCAAACCACTGATCTTGTATCCGGTGACCAATCACTTGGCTTGGAGCAATTTCAGCCTTCTCAAGGACTTAGTGAGATTCCTCCTGAATTTCAACAGCAACAGGCCTGGCCAGAAGACGTGCAGCAGAGTACCACTGCTACAACACCTGCTGCCTTTGATCAGTCGCAGGCATTCTGTCAGCCGCAGGCACTCATCACAACAGACGATTTGCTGGGGTTCGGAATAGAGCCAACGCCGCAACAAACTCCATCATTTGGTCTTCCTGCAAGTCAGGATACTCAACAACAAATAGGGCAGCAAGAACAAGTTGAGATTCCCCAGGATTTCCAGCAGCAACAAGACTGGGCTCTACCTAGTGAGGTACCAGTCTGTGATATTCCAGAAGACTTTCAGCAATCACAGTCTTGGCCTGTAACTACTGAAGTCACTGAAATTCCTGAAGGGTTTCAGCAACCACAGTCTTGGCCTGAAACTTCTGAAGTCACTGAAATTCCTGAAGAATTTCAACAACCACAGTCTTGGCCTGTAACTACTGAAGTCACTGAAATTCCTGAAGAGTTTCAGCAACCACAAGCTTGGCCGGAAACTACTGAAGTCACTGAAATTCCTGAAGAGTTTCAGCAACCACAGTCTTGGCCTGAAACTACTGAAGTCACTGAAATTCCTGAAGAGTTTCAGCAACCACAAGCCTGGCCTGAAACTTCTGAAGTTACTGAAATTCCTGAAGAGTTTCAGCAACCACAAGCTTGGCCCGAAAATTCTGAAGTCACTGAAATTCCTGAAGAGTTTCAGCAACCACAAGCCTGGCCCGAAAATTCTGAAGTCACTGAAATTCCTGAAGAGTTTCAGCAACCTCAGGCTTGGCCCGAAACTTCTGAAGTTACTGAAATTCCTGAAGAGTTTCAGCAACCACAAGCTTGGCCAGATTCCAACCAAGTTCCATCAAGTGACATTCCAGCAGAATTTCAGCAATCTCAGGGTTGGTCACAATCTAGCCAGCCTGCAGATAGTGATATTTCTGTAGAGTTTCAACAGCCACAATCTTGGACAGAAGTTCCTGCAAGTGATATTCCAGAGGAATTTCAACAATCACAGTCTTGGCTTGATTCTAGCCAAGTAGACCAAAGTGACATTCCTGAAGAATTTCAGCAACCACAGTCTTGGCCTGAAACTACTGAAGTTACTGAAATTCCTGAAGAGTTTCAGCAATCACAAGCCTGGCCTGAAACTACTGAAGTCACTGAAATTCCTGAAGAGTTTCAGCAACCACAGTCTTGGCCGGAAACTACTGAAGTCACTGAAATTCCTGAAGAGTTTCAGCAACCACAGTCTTGGCCTGAAACTTCTGAAGTCACTGAAATTCCTGAAGAATTCCAGCAACCACAAGCGTGGCCTGAAAGTAGTGACGTTCCAAAAGAGTTTGAACGTCCACAAGCTTCGCCAGACCCGTATCAGAGTCTAGGAAGCGAAGCTCAGCAGCAGCAACAACAAGTTCTGCAGCCTTCAGAGCCCCCAGTTGCCGACCTTCTGGATTTTGAGCTGGAAGAACCGCAGGGATTGCCTCCGCCTATTGAAATCCCTTCATCTGACGAGAGTCAGGAAGAATACGAGGAATCCCAAGCAACAAATATGGCTACCACGATGAACGCTCATCAGGATTTATTAGGCCTAGGTGAGATGAGCTCCCCTCAAGAGGAGGCTGGAAAGACAGAGGAAATGCAACAGGATGTTGCGGAGGCACCCACAGCAGACATTCCAACGGCAATTGTAACTGACACTTCTGAAGAACCCTGTGAATATATTCCCAATGCCTTAGAGGCTGATGATTACCTTGGTCTCAATAGTGGTGACCAGACTATGCATTTAGACATTCGCGGGAGCCAGGTGGACTTGTTAGCATTCAGCAGAGGCACCACGCCCGTGGCCGAATCAAAACCTGGCTTTGAAACCATGGCAACAGCAGCAATGGCTGCCAATAGACTTGCACAATCAGTATCCTCGGAAAACTTGGATCCTTTTGCGCCAACGAAAACAAGTTCCACAACAGCTGGGTCCAATGGTGGATTAGGCATGTTCGGTGGCCAAGGAGCCCCACAAAATCCTGGCCATGATGATTTTGATCCTTTAAGTTCCTTTGGAGTGCCGTCAGCTGCCCCAGTTGATCCACATGATGACCTTGACCCTTTTGCACCAAAACCGGTGACAACAGCACCAACCACGACGGTGTCACAACCTAGCAGTAACGTGGACCTCTTCTCTCCCAAGGAAGCCACACCTGCACCAGTGCAGGCAAGTCCTGCTATAACCCAACCACAACTTGATGATGATGATGATCTTGACCCGTATTCGCCTAAAGCAGCAACAGTGGCGCCACCTGTTTCAACGACAGCATGCGACCCTTACGCGGCTTTAGGATTGTCGTCAACCACCACAACCATGACAACGACATCTTCGATAGGGCACGATGATCTTGACCCTTTTGCACCAAAGAGCGCGAATAGTACAACAAAGAATCAGGATTTACTGAGTGGGACCACCTCGGCAGGTAGTGGTCCCTCGCCTGCAAATAAACCTGCCACCACCAAACCGCAGAAGCCACCTGCTCGTCCGCAGCCACCTGTGGGCAAGACACCGCCGCCGCGTCCAGCACCGCCAAAAACAGCCAAGGCCGTTCCTACGAGAGCAAAATCTGTAGTCGAAGAGCTCGACCCTTTTGCACCGAAACCTCCAGCTCCAAGTATACCGGTCGTAAAGAAAGCCGATCCATTTACACCTGTAACTTCTTCGAAGCCCGCAGCGGCGAAAAGAGACCCTTTCTCGCCCGTTACTTCCTCATCCTCCGTCACCTCACCTCCCAAAACCAAAGCGCCTGTCAAGAAGACTGTGGACCCTTTTGCTCCATTGCCCAGCGGAAACTCGCCGGCTGCAAAAATGGCTACCACAACAACAACAACAACATCAGCAAATTCTAACTTGCCGAAGCCCTCAGCGGCGATTGCGCGACCTAAAGCCGGAGCTGTGAGACCCACACCATCGATGTCTGTGACTGCACCGTCAATGACGGTCACAGCACCATCTGTAGCACCATTGAATGTTCAAATGACAGCACCAACGTCCTCTGATGACCTTGACCCCCTAGCACCAGCACCAGCGGTGGTACCCATGACGACGAATTCAAGCGCTATGATGGATTTGTTATGCGATGATCCAGTGCCGCAGGATACAACTTCTGCACCAACAATGGTGGCATCTCCGGTGTCAACGACACCATTGGCTTCAACTGGAGATGTTCCTCTCATGATGGCGCCAGTTGTTCCCCAAACAACCAATCAGCTCAGTGCCGAAACATCACCTGACCCTATCCTCACACCAGTTAGCGATGACATGAGCGAGTTTGATCCTAGGGGGGACGTTGGAGCCCTGGATGTACATGCTGTGGCTGATGACAACGCAGATGGAGTCTGGGGCAAGCCCACCACGCCGTGCGATGATTTTGATCCTCGTGCTGATCTGGACAGCTTGGATGTTAAGGCACTAGCTGCGGACACGGCAGAGGAAGTCTGGGGAAAGGGCACCACGCCCAATGAAGACATGCCGTTTGAGGCCACCGAGTTCTTCAAAGGGCACAATGAGGAAGGTCAAAACCTTGATGATAACCAGTTTCCGTCAGATGAGTTTCTCGCGATTGGGTCCCGCGTGAACCCGTTCAAGGGAGAGAATCCGGAGGGCGCTCCTGCTGCAGGGTTTGACGGGGTGCCGTTCGCGGACGACGGGGAGGGTGGAGCCAAATTTGACGCCTTTTTTGGTTCTGCCGCAGAACCGGCCCTAGAACCAAACGATCCTTTCAACACACAAGGTGCTGTATCTCCCACGCCCTTTGACCCTTTCCAGACGATCCACGATGGCGAACATCCCGACGACATCCTGGCCAAGCAACTCAGTGGCGAAACAAACGGCGAAAACGATTTCTTCACGTCTTCCGAACCCTCGGCTATCGCGCCCCCTCCAGCCAACTTACAACGTGCCCCATCACCCAGGGTCAACCCCTTTGATGAAAAGCAAACCGCACCCGCAGATGAAGCTGCTAAGAAAGTTGAGGCGAAACCGTCTCTGGACAGAGGGTCGGCCACACCATCAGAAAGTACCTCTGAGATCGATGAGGGTCCGCTAGAACCGCTGTCTCCCTACAAAGAAAAAGAAGAGCGTGAAGGGTGGAATCTCATGCTACGGTTACCGCCAAAAAAGAAGCTGACGGAGAAGAGATACTGGAAGCAGGTGTTTGTGAGGATCGGGAAACAAGATGACGATTATAAGACGCCCATAATTAAACTCTACCACACAGATAAAGATAATCACTCATTCCAGGAGCTTCCTTTGCAGCCGTGCTACCAACTCTGTGATCTAGGCTTACAGCAGTATGATCAGTACGGCAAAATCCATACCATCAAACTCCAGTATGTATTCTTTAGGGAACGTGTGGGTGTTAGTCCTGAAAAAATGACCCCTACGCAGACGAACCTTCAAAGCAGTATCACGAGTCATGTGATGAACTTGGCGAATCTCGTGCGCAAGCCAAAACCTACAATGGTGCTCGACCATGCTCCCCAAACATCAGAATTGCTGAAATTCGGCAGCTTGCATTATAAAGAAATCCAGAGCTTTATTGATGAGATCGAGGATCAGATGTTTCAACTGTGGTCACATAGAGAGAAAACGCTGAATTACGCCAAAGAGGAGGTGACTGTTGAAATGAACGATGAGTATTACGCAGAGTTAGATAACAAGGGAAGAGTGACGAGGCATAAGGGAAGAGTTCGTCTCTTCTGCCTCGCGTTCCTCACAGGAATGCCGGAGATAGATATTGGAGTCAACGACAAGCGCCGCCACGGCAGAGAAATCGTAGGCAGACACGATATCGTACCTGTCAAAACAGAAGAATGGATTCGACTAGAAGGCCCCGAATTTCATTGTTCCGTTGACCGCAATGAGTACGAGAAAAACCAGAGTATCAAGATTCATCCTTTAGATGCGTGCCATTTTGAAGTGATGCGCTTCCGCTGTCGACCAAAGGACAATAAAGAACTTCCCCTTCAGATCACTGCCTCGTTTTCGGTGACGAAAAAGCGCTGTGAAATCCGTGCCGACATGATCATTCCCGGTTATCTGGCCAGTAGTCATAAGTATGGACAAACGCCCTGTGAAGACATTCAAATACGTTTCCCGATTCCGGAAAATTGGATTTACATGTTCCGTGTTGAAAAGCGTTTCAAGTATGGTTCTGTCAAGGCAACGACGAGGCGTCCAGGACGGATCAAGGGCCTGGAGAGGTTGACGATGATGGCCCAGGGTTTTCTTCCTCCGAGTCTGATAGAGGTGGATATCGGAACGGCAAAATATGAGAATGTACATGGTGCTGTCGTGTGGAGGATTCCAACATTGCCACTCAAACATCACGGTATGTACCACAACTCCAGAATGAAAAATATTCCCGAAGGAAAAAAAGAAAGTAAAAGTCTGAAATATTCACATTTAATTTATCTGCCAAATTCCAATTGATTCCTGATTATAATATTCTGTAATGTACTGATGATTTTTTTATTTTCAAGAACTTGAGAACACTGTCACCAAAGTATCTTTCGTTCTGATGAACATTTTGTTTCAAATATTCTTGCAAGGGATGATTTTAGAGAGAAATCAATGAATGAGACCGACTTATACATCATTCTTAAGCTTGAGGACCTTTGCGGTGTTCAGGGTATTGGTCAAAATAAATATGAAACAATTCTGATTCTCTGTTTGAAAATAATCATCCTTGATTTTTAGTTATTAACCCTTCCAATGCTAAGGCTACTTTGGTCCAAAGCACAAGGATGCAAAGATATTTTAATCCATCTAAACCCTGGCATGTTGCTATTCATTAGATAGCTCTCACTGAGCTAGTACTCTCACATGAGTACCCATATGCCAGGCTTTCAGTCATTTTTTCTACATTTTTGCGTCATTTTGTATTGGCAAAATTAGCCACCACCAGCATAAGGGTAAAGAGAAAAACATATTTGTAAAGATATATATATATTTTGATAGTACTAATAAGCGATTTCAAATTTCAACTTTTAAATTCAAAACAACCAAACTTTTTTTTTCAAATAGTGTTATTCAAATGCATTTATTTCATGTACATGTATGTTCTTATTAATGAATGCAAGAATGAATATTATATTTATTGCACACAATTGTAAGTCTAGTAACTATGTAACATACCAGTAAGCCTGATGGGCGATGGCTAAATGTAACAAATGCAAAACATTTTCAGACAGACTTTTCAATTCTATACTCTTTTGTTTTTAAAGTTTTTTATAGCATATTTAGGCTATATTCAAATTGTAATTTTCCTTCCCAATTTCTGATGCCAATTTGTAATGGGGATTATTTGCCAAAGTTCTTCATGTTTGATGATCTTGTAAAATTTTGGTCCACCATCGTCATGTGACAATCAAAATAAACCTTGAGTTGTGCACAGCATTCTGACATCTAATTGCTAATTGTCTAGCTATGTAGGGGGTCTTTTTTGATCGGCGAGAGAGGCTCTTCTTTGAATTTGATCATCGCACATGCATATTTGAATGAGTAAGTTCTCTTGGTTAGTGTTTCCACAAACACATATACAGGTGAACTTGGATATAACGGACCACTGTACGACGGATTTTTGCATATAACGGACAATATGCTTGGTCCCAGTCCGATGCATATCAAGTATTCGTCATATGTATAAGACAGATTTTGCATATGATATGACGGACCAATTTTCCTGGTCCCATTGAGTTTGTCATATCCAAGTTCACCTGTATGTGTGTGTGGCATTGATTGAGTTGATAAACTTTTTTGTGTATTTATGTGTTTTCACTTTATATGAATATTTTGTAGGTGCCTACAAGTCTCACTTGTTTGTGTGTAAGCTGGACTTTAGTCCCCATGACATTATACCCGATAGCTTCAAGGATCATTTTGAAGTCGAGTTCCGCCAGCCAAACACGACGGTATCCCGGGCAGCCGTGCGATCCATCTCGGTGACGAATCCCGATCCCCCGGACAAATGGGTGAAGTACCTTTCCATCTATAAGTACACCTGCGATTTCTCCATGGATGTGAGGACGAACGATGCCAAGGAAAAGGAAAGTTTTGCGTCGATCTGCCTTCCCAAGCTTCCCTTGGGCTTGCAGGCGGAGAAGAAGGAGGAGGCGGATGACGACGATGATGATGAGGAGGAGAAGGCTGATGAAGGAGATGATGAGGATGAGGAGGGTGACCCTGAGCAACACGAGCAGCTGGTAGCCACTGCCGATGACGACGATAGCACCGACAGTGATCATTAAGCTACCTTACCTAGGCAATCACGCTAATGATGATAATGATGATGGTGACAATGATGATGACAACGATGATGCAACAATTAGGAAAAATGATGATGACAACAAAGATTTAGTGAATGATGCTTATAATATTGAAGTAGGTGCTCCAAGAACCGCTCTGTGTGTTAATACCTATGGTCAGTATACTGGCACTGCAGCGATCAAACAATCCTTAGAAGAAGCATGGTTTGTGAAATGCTGTTTTAATGAATAAGACATATGGGCACAAGTGCAGACTGTTTTTCAAGTGAAAAAGGTAACTGTGTACCAGTTTTTCCCGAAATGCTGCTCCAACCTTGAGTTCCTAGTATGCCTACTGGCTAACTGGCCTGTGCCAAGAAAATGTTAGAAATCAATCAAATTTAGGAGTGCCCTGATTCAGTGTTATGGTACAGTGATGGTGATTGGCTTTGCAGAATGCCTAACTGTAAGATGGTGAAGCAAAGAAGATTGGCTAACTATGGGATGGTAACATGTAAATTTGATGTCAGTCAGCATGGAATTCCAGTAGTGAATCTGTGCCTAACTATGGTACAATCACACATGTGACATTACAAATGGCAATACGGAATTACAGTACTAAAACCTGCCTAACTGTGGGACTATAACATGTAACATTACAACTGTCAGGATGGAATTACAGTTCTGAAATGTGCCTAAATTTTGGACAAGAACATACAACATTGCAACTGGCAGAATCGAATTACAGTAATGAATTGTGCCTAAATATGGAAGAAACATGGAACATTACAACTGATGGAGGATTCACAGTATTGAAATGTGCCTAACTTTTAGACAATAAAATGTCACATTGCAAATGGCAGGATATGATTAGAGTACTGCATTGTGCCTAATTATGGGATGTCAAAATGATAATTTGGTGCAGACAAGAAAGATGGAACCACCGACATTAAGAGTGCCTAACAGTGAGTTGATAATGGAAGCAACAATGATACACTGTACTTTGGAATTATACAAATATTCTGAAAATATCAAAGTGCATTAATAGAAATATGTGAATGAAAGTTGTACTTTCCCTCTAGAGAAATGATATGTTCTAGGAATGGTTCAAAGATGTTGCTTTTATTTTCAAGAATCTCCAAATTTATGAAGGTATACAGTGTCCTTTGAGAATTAATGGGTTAAAAAGAATGATTTCAGGAGATTTTCTTTTAACTCATTCACGCAAGTAGTGGCAGAAACTGTGCTGAGATATCATCGTACTAATGTAGATTTTTTGGCCACTACATGAATGGGTTAATTTAGTCAACTTATCGACTGTTGTGATATCTGAGCACAACTACGACATATTAGCTGGAATTGAATGGCAGGAAATATAGTAATGCTATATTGACAGTAATATGAAGAGCCTCGATGAAGATATATATATATATATATATATATATATATATATATATATATATATATATATATATATATATATATATATATATATATATATATATATATATATATATATATATATGACTGTAAAAAATACACTGATGATGTAATTTGAATTTTGTGTTGTAATTATTCTAAATTATGTCCTAACAGATGGTGAATAATTGTGAATGTTGATGTACTGAAAATTGTGGATATGAAATTTTAGGTTGTAGATGTCCACTATTTATTATTTTCCTGCATAATGACATGACTGATGAATACGTTAATGAAGTATAGATCTAGGTAAATGTTCATAAGTTGAGGTCACTAAGAATCTCACATACTGTATGTGTAAAATGGCCGGAAACAGTGCAATATGAAATCTTACATTTGTGGTATTGATGTTGTTTACTATATAAGTATGATGTATAAAGAATCACTTATCCATTCATGAAGGAATGAATTGTTACATGTAATTGTATGTTCATTCAAACATTCATAATATAACTCATAATGCTACTAACTCATACTTGAGTGGGTGTATAAATAAGGATGTATATTGAAGAAACTGGTTAATGGTAGTGAAGTAGCTTAGACATTGTATTGTGTATAATATAACACTGAAAGGAAAATCATATCAAGGAAGATTGACCAAAACCAAGTGCTGAGGTTATATATATATATATATATATATATATATATATATATATATATATATATATAATTATATATATATATATATATATATATATATATATATATATATATATATATATATATATATATATATATATATATATATATATATATATATATATGTATATATATATATATATATATATATATATATATATATATATATATATATATATATATATATATATATATATATATATATATATATATAATATATATATATATGTTTATGCCTGTACCTTTGCTTGGTATGAAAAGGAGGAGAGTTGATTGGTACATGGGATGTGGTTTGGGGTTTGTGTAAATATCTTGACAATTTCATAAAGTATTCATGTATGAAAATTGTGTTTCCTCTCTAAAGACAATTTCTTCTTTGATACTTGTTTCAGACATACAACAGAAGCTTTATCTGGTTCAATTGCCTGAGGCTCAACAGGACTTGTACATATTCTGTAACTCATACGTTACTCTTATTATCCTTTTGACCTTGAAAATGCTCCCTGTGACCTTGAGGAATGGTGTGACCCTGACCGTGACCTTCAATCAAGATATTTACAAAAACATCAAATCAAACCTAACTTGGTGTAATTTACAAGAAGGTACAGAAGTTTACCCTAGTTACCTTTCATTAGTGTAAACACTTAAATAATTCTTCATGGTTGTTAATTCTTGTTAAAACCTACTATTGTTTAAGGGGTATTGTTATGACTGAGGTGTTATGGCTAAGAACAATAGGTGATTGTTTAAGTTATATTGTTCTCTAGAGATGCTAGTTAGTACCTGATAGACAGTTGAGGAAGAGGTGAATAAGATAGAAACGAATATAGATGCCTTATAAGTGTGAACTTAATAATCAGTAGAGAACTGTTGACAGGAAAACTGTACATGTACAACATCAGATACATAACGTAATACAAATGTTATAAGTGTCTCCGTTTTATGTGGTTTGTTTAAAGAGGTGGTAGGATGTCAAAAGGAATCATGAAGATGTTTATTTCGTTAATCTTTTCATGCCAACAGCACCAGACTTGTCTCTGTCACATATGCAGTTGTTTTACTGATAAAAAAAATCTTTTAAAAACACAATAAAGCCTTCGATTGAAGATTGTGTTATATGCGATATATGGGCAAGTATTTCCTGTGTATTTTTCTTATCAGGAGAATAGGTGGGTATTTTTCAGAGCATGTGGTACTTTCGGAATGAATAGGTTAATGCAGTCATCACGCATCCTATGTGTTGACCACACAAATGCAGAGCAATTCCATTCCTGAAATGCAGTGAACATGAAGTGGCGCCACCTATTGGTTTTAAGTGTACCTATATTGTAATAAACCTATCAGTGATAGATGGGTACCAGAAAAAAACTTGTGTTGCAGAAATTAGGGAAAATACCTTGACAACGTTCATTATGTATACTAGTGGAATATTTTGTATAGATGTATAGTTATGAAATAGACAGATGCAGTTGTATGAGGTATCAGAAGAATACAACTATAAGGGTGATACTATGACTTGAAACTTCTTGTGTACATTAATGAATTGCCCAGAGCGAGGCGTCAATTAATAAGGTATTTCTTTAGCATGGATGTAATTGTAGTGACTAGTCAGGTACCTAGAGCCATGCACAGGTAGATTTTCCACGGCCATAAGTAGAAATTGCCAAATGTAAATATGGTACATAGTTTATAATGGAGTCAGCATGCCACTCGCTTCAGTCAGAGATATCTCTTGGTGTTTTGATCTACTTATGTCGAGTCTCATTCCATGCTGAATGTAGGTAGTAACTCTGCTTGTGTATAGGTGACACTGTTGAGATTCTCCCTCTAGTGGTGATATTAGAACTAAATTCCCCAGCAGGTTGCTGTCCTGACTCAAGTGCCACCAAAAGAGATTGTCAGGGTTGTTTAAGCTTTTAAATTTGAAACCCATTTGGAGGAGAAATGTTCGTTAGTTTATGATTTACATTTCTCTTTTAGATAATACCAAATAATATACTTATGTTCAGGTGTCAGAATATGCCACTTGGGAGCGCTTATATATATAATGAGCATGAATTGGTTTTACCCAAGTTAGTATTTCTGGATTCAAATAGGATATCCTGACTGAAGCGTGTAGGTTATGTGCAAAAGGAATAAGAATTCATTTGTTGAAGACTTTAGGATGTAGAAAATTGGAAAGATGTGGGTGACATAATAAACCCAAAGGTAGCTATTAGGTAACACAGTAAAAGTGGTGTGTCATTCACTAAACACTTCTCTACCCTGTGAACGGGAGCAGTGACTTATAATGCATAGATCTATGTCTCTGACGGGAGGCAGATAGATATACACTATACCA
>OZ012686.1:22208938-22339343 GCA_963942565.1 Maea johnstoni
CACCACAATGAACGCGCATCAGGATTTATTAGGTCTAGGTGAGATGAGCTCCCCTCAAGAGGAGGCTGGAAAGACAGAGGAAATGCAACAGGATGTTGCGGCACCCACAGCAGACATTCCAACGGCAATTGTTACAGACACTTCCGAAGAACCCTGTGAATATATTCCCAATGCCTTAGAGGCTGATGATTACCTTGGTCTCAATAGTGGTGACCAGACTATGCATTTAGACATTCGCGGGAGCCAGGTGGACTTGTTAGCATTCAGCAGAGGCACCACGCCCGTGGCCGAATCAAAACCTGGCTTTGAAACCATGGCAACAGCAGCAATGGCTGCCAATAGACTTGCACAATCAGTATCCTCGGAAAACTTGGATCCTTTTGCGCCAACGAAAACAAGTTCCACAACAGCGGGGTCCAATAATGGATTAGGCATGTTCGGTGGCCAAGGAGCCCCACAAAATCCTGGCCATGATGATTTTGATCCTTTAAGTTCCTTCGGAGTGCCGTCAGCTGCCCCAGTGGATCCACATGATGACCTTGACCCTTTTGCACCAAAACCGGTGTCAACAGCACCAACCACGACGGTGTCACAACCTAGCAGTAACGTGGACCTCTTCTCTCCCAAGGAAGCCACACCTGCTCCAGTGCCGGCAAGTCCTGCTGTAACCCAACCACAACTTGATGATGATGATGATCTTGACCCGTATTCGCCTAAAGCAGCAACAGTGGCGCCACCTGTTTCAACGACAGCATGCGATCCTTACGCGGCTTTAGGAGGGTCGTCAACCATGACAACGACATCTTCGATAGGGCACGACGATCTTGACCCTTTTGCACCAAAGAGCGTGAATAGTACAACAAAGAATCAGGATTTACTGAGTGGGACCACCTCGGCAGGTAGTGGTCCCTCGCCTGCAAATAAACCTGCCACCACCAAACCGCAGAAGCCACCTGCTCGTCCGCAGCCACCTGTGGGCAAGACACCGCCGCCGCGTCCAGCACCGCCAAAAACAGCCAAGGCCGCTCCTACGAAAGCAAAATCTGTAGTCGAGGAGCTCGACCCTTTTGCACCGAAACCACCAGCTCCAAGTATACCGGTTGTAAAGAAAGCCGATCCATTTACTCCAGTTACTTCCTCGAAGCCTGCAGCGGCGAAAAGAGACCCTTTCTCACCTGTAACTTCCTCGTCCTCCGTCACCTCACCTCCCAAAACCAAGGCGCCCGTCAAAAAGACCGTGGATCCTTTTGCTCCATTGCCCAGCGGAAACTCGGCTGCAAAAACGGCTACCACAACAACAACAACAACATCATCAGCAAATTCTAACTCGCCGAAGCCCTCAGCGGCAATTGCGCGACCTAAAGCTGGAGCTGTGAGACCCGCACCATCAATGTCGGTGACCGCACCGTCAATGTCTGTGACCGCACCGTCAATGACGGTCACAGCACCATCTATAGCTCCATCTAATGTTCAAATGATAGCACCGACGACCTCTGATGACCTTGACCCCTTAGCACCAGCACCAGCGGTGGTACCCATGACGACGAATTCAAGCCCTATGATGGATTTGTTATGCGATGATCCAGTGCCACAGGATACAACTTCTGCACCAACAATGGTAGCATCTACGGTCGCAACGACACCATTGGCTTCAACTGGAGATGTTCCTCTCATGATGGCGCCAGTTGTTCCCCAAACAACCAATCAGCTCAGTGCCGAAACATCACCTGACCCCATCCTCACACCAGTTAGCGATGACATGAGCGAGTTTGATCCTAGGGGGGACGTTGGAGCCCTGGATGTACATGCTGTGGCTGATGACAATGCAGATGGCGTCTGGGGCAAGCCCACCACGCCGTGCGATGATTTTGATCCTCGTGCGGATCTGGACAGCTTGGATGTTAAGGCACTGGCTGCGGACACGGCAGAGGAAGTCTGGGGAAAGGGCACCACGCCCAACGAAGACATGCCGTTTGAGGCCACCGAGTTCTTCAAAGGTCAAAATGAGGAAGGTCTTAACCTTGATGATAACCAGTTTCCTTCAGATGAGTTTCTCGCGATTGGGTCCCGCGTGAACCCGTTCAAGGGAGAGAATCCGGAGGGCGCTCCTGCTGCAGGGTTTGACGGGGTGCCGTTCGCGGACGACGGGGAGGGTGGAGCCAAATTTGACGCCTTTTTTGGCTCTGCCGCAGAACCGGCCCTAGAACCCAACGATCCTTTCAACACACAAGGTGCTGTATCTCCCACGCCCTTTGACCCTTTCCAGACAATCCACGACGGCGAACATCCCGACGACATCCTGGCCAAGCAGCTCAGTGGCGAAACAAATGGCGAAAATGATTTCTTCACGTCTTCCGAGCCCTCGGCTATCGCGCCCCCTCCAGCCAACTTACCCCGTGCCCCATCACCCAGGGTTAACCCCTTTGATGAGAAGCAAACCGCGCCTGCAGATGAAGCTGTGAAGAAAGTTGAGGCGAAACCGTCTCTGGACAGAGGGTCGGCCACACCATCAGAAAGTACCTCTGAGATCGATGAGGGTCCGCTAGAACCGCTGTCTCCCTACAAAGAAAAAGAAGAGCGTGAAGGGTGGAATCTCATGCTACGGTTACCGCCGAAAAAGAAGCTGACGGAAAAGAGATACTGGAAGCAGGTGTTTGTGAGGATCGGGAAACAAGATGACGATTATAAGACGCCCATAATTAAACTCTACCATACAGATAAAGATAATCACTCATTCCAGGAGCTTCCTTTGCAGCCGTGCTACCAACTCTGTGATCTAGGCTTACAGCAGTATGATCAGTACGGAAAAATCCATACCATCAAACTCCAGTATGTATTCTTTAGGGAACGTGTGGGTGTTAGTCCTGAAAAAATGACCCCTACGCAGACGAACCTTCAAAGCAGTATCACGAGTCATGTGATGAACTTGGCGAATCTCGTGCGCAAGCCAAAACCTACAATGGTGCTCGACCATGCCCCGCAAACATCAGAATTGCTGAAATTCGGCAGCTTGCATTATAAAGAAATCCAGAGCTTTATCGATGAGATCGAAGATCAGATGTTCCAACTGTGGTCACATAGAGAGAAAACGCTGAATTACGCCAAAGAGGAGGTGACGGTTGAAATGAACGATGAGTATTACGCAGAGTTAGATAACAAGGGAAGAGTGACGAGGCATAAGGGAAGAGTTCGTCTCTTCTGCCTCGCGTTCCTCACAGGAATGCCGGAGATAGATATCGGAGTGAACGACAAGCGCCGCCACGGCAGAGAAATCGTAGGCAGACACGATATCGTACCTGTCAAAACAGAAGAATGGATTCGACTAGAAGGCCCTGAATTTCATTGTTCCGTTGACCGCAATGAGTATGAGAAAAACCAGAGTATCAAAATTCATCCTTTAGATGCGTGCCATTTTGAAGTGATGCGCTTCCGCTGTCGACCGAAGGACAATAAAGAACTTCCCCTTCAGATCACTGCCTCGTTTTCGGTGACGAAAAAGCGCTGTGAAATCCGTGCCGACATGATCATTCCCGGTTATCTGGCCAGTAGTCATAAGTATGGACAAACGCCCTGTGAAGACATTCAAATACGTTTCCCAATTCCCGAAAATTGGATTTACATGTTCCGTGTTGAAAAGCGTTTCAAGTATGGTTCCGTCAAGGCAACGACGAGGCGTCCAGGACGGATCAAGGGCCTGGAGAGGTTGACGATGATGGCGCAGGGTTTTCTTCCTCCGAGTCTGATAGAGGTGGATATCGGAACGGCAAAATATGAGAATGTACATGGTGCTGTCGTGTGGAGGATTCCAACATTGCCACTCAAACATCACGGTATGTACCGCAACTCCAGAATGAAAAAATATTCCCGAAGGAAAACAGAAAGTAAAAGTCAGAAATATTCACATTTAATTTATCTGCCAAATTCCAATTGATTCCTGATTATAATATTCTGTAATGTACTGATGATCATTTCTTTTCAAGAACTTGAGAACACTGTCGCCAAAGTATCTTTCGTTCTGATGAACATTTTGTTTCAAATATTCTTGCAAGGGATGATTTTAGAGAGAAATCAATGAATGAGACCGACTTATACATCCTTCTAAAGCTTGAGGACCTTTGCGGTGTTCAGGGTATTGGTCAAAATAAATATGAAACAATTCTGATTCTCTGTTTGAAAATAATCATCCTTGATTTTTAGTTATTAACCCTTCCAATGCTAAGGCTAATTTGGTCCAAAGCACAAGGATGCAAAGATATTTTAATCCATCTAAACCCTGGCATGTTGCTATTCATTAGATAGCTCTCACTGAGTACTCTTACATGAGTACCCATATGCCAGGGTTTCAGTCATGTTTTCTACATTTTTGCGTCATTTTGTATTGGCAAAATTAGCCACCACCAGCATAGAGTAAAGAGAAAAACATATTTGTAAAGATATATATATATATTTTGATAGTACTAATAAGCGATTTCAAATTTCAACTTTTAAATTCAAAACGACCAAATTTTTTTTTCTCAAGTAGTGTTATTCAAATGCATTTATTTCATGTACATGTATGTTCTTATTAATGAATGCAAGAATGAATATTATATTTATTGCACACAATTGTAAGTCTAGTAACTATGTAACATACCAGTAAGCCTGATGGGCGATGGCTAAATGTAACAAATGCAAAACATTTTCAGACAGACTTTTTAATTCTATACTCTTTTGTTTTTAAAGTTTTTTATAGCATATTTAGGCTATATTCAAATTGTAATTTTCCTTCCAAATTTCTGATGCCAATTTGTAATGGGGATTATTTGCCAAAGTTCTTCATGTTTGATGATCTTATAAAATTTTGGTCCACTATAGTCATATGACAATCAAAATAAACCTTGTTGTGCACAACATTCTGACAGCTAATTGCTAATTGTCAAGCTATGTAGGGGGGTCTTTTTTGATTGGCGAGATAGGCTCTTCTTTGAATTTGATCATCGCACACGAATATTTGAATGAGTGGTTCTCTTGGTTAGTGTTTCCACAAACACATATACAGGTGAACTTGGATATAACGGACCACTGTACGACGTATTTTTGCATATGATGGACAAAATGCTTGGTCCCAGTCCGATGCATATCAAGTATTCGTCATATGTATAAGACAGATTTTGCATATGACGGACCAATTTTCCTGGTCCCATTGAGTCTGTCATATCCAAGTTCACCTGTATGTGTGTGTGGCATTGATTGAGTTGATAAAATCTTTGTGTATTTATGTGTTTTCACTTTATATATATATTTTGTAGGTGCCTACAAGTCTCACTTGTTTGTGTGTAAGCTGGACTTTAGTCCCCATGACATTATACCCGATAGCTTCAAGGATCATTTTGAAGTCGAGTTCCGCCAGCCAAACACGACGGTATCCCGGGCAGCCGTGCGATCCATCTCGGTGACGAATCCCGATCCCCCGGACAAGTGGGTGAAGTACCTTTCCATCTATAAGTACACCTGCGATTTCTCCATGGATGTGAGGACGAACGATGCCAAGGAAAAGGAAAGTTTTGCGTCAATCTGCCTTCCCAAGCTTCCCTTGGGCTTGCAGGCGGAGAAGAAGGAGGAGGTGGATGACGACGATGATGATGAGGAGGAGAAGGCTGATGAAGGAGATGATGAGGATGAGGAGGGTGACCCTGAGCAACACGAGCAGCTGGTAGCCACTGCCGATGACGACGATAGCACCGACAGTGATCATTAAGCTACCTTACCTAGGCAATCACGCTAATGATGATAATGATGATGGTGACAATGATGATGACAACGATGATGCAACAATTAGGAAAAATGATGATGACAACAAAGAAGTGAATGATGCTTATAATATTGAAGTAGGTGCTCCAAGAACCGCTCTGTGTGTTAATACCTATGGTCAGTATACTGGCACTGCAGCGATCAAACGATCCTTAGAAGAAGCATGGTTTGTGAAAGGCTGTCTAAATGAATAAGACTTATGGGCACAAGTGCAGACTGTTTTTCAAGTGAAAAAGGTAACTGTGTACCAGTTTTTCCCGAAATGCTGCTCCAACCTTGAGTTCCCAGTAAGCCTACTGGCTAACTGGCCTGTGCCAAGAAAATGTCAGAAATCAATCAAATTTAGGAGTGCCCAGATTCAGTGTTATGGTACAGTGATGGTGATTGGTTTTCTAGAATGCCTAACTGTGAGATGGTGAAGCAAAGAAGAATTGACTAACTATGGGATGGTAACATGTAAATTTGATGTCAGGCAGCATGGAATTCCAGTAGGGAATGTGTGCCTAACTATGGTTCAATCACACATGTGACATTACAAATGGCAATACGGAATTACAGTACTAAAATCTGCCTAACTGTGGGACTATAACATGTACCATTACAACTGTCAGGATGGAATTATAGTTCTGAAATGTGCCTAAACGTTGGACAATAACATACAACATTGCAACTGGCAGAATCGAATTCGTGAGTAATGAATTGTGCCTAAATATGGAACGAAACATGGAACATTACAACTGACAGGGAGGATTCACAGTATTGAAATGTGCCTAACTTTTAGACAATAACATGTCACATTGCAAATGGCAGGATATGATTAGAGTACTTGCATTATGCCTAATTATGGGATGTCAAAATGATAATTTGGTGCAGACAAGAAAGATGGAACAACCGACCTTAAGAGTGCCTAACAGTGGGTTGATAATGGAAGCAACAATGATACACTGTACTTTGGAATTATATATACAAATATTCTGAAAATCAAAGTGCATTCAAAGAAATATGTGAATAAAAGTTGTACTTTCCCTCTAGAGAAATGATATGTTCTAGGAATGGTTCAAAAATGTTGCTTTTATTTTTAAGAATCTCCAAATTTATGAAGGTATACAGTGTCCTTTGAGAATTTATGGGTTAAAAAGAATGATATCAGGAGATTTTCTTTTATCTCATTCACGCAAGTATAGTGGCAGAAACTGTGCTGAGATATCATTGTACTAATGTAGATTTGTGGGCCACTGCATGAATGGGTATAGTCAACTTACCCACCGTTGTGATATCTGGGCACAACTATGACATATTAGCTGGAATTGAATGGCAGGTAATATAGAAATGCTATATTGACAGTAATATGAAAAGCCTCCATGTAGATATATATAAATTATATATATATATATATATATATATATATATATATATATATATATATATATATATATATATATATATATATATATATATATATATATATATATATATATATATATATACATATATATATATATATATATATATATATATATATATATATATATATATATTATATGACTGTACAAATTACACTGATGATGTAATTTGAATTTTGTGTTGTAATTATTCTAAATTATGTTCTAACAGATGGTGAATAATTGTGAATATTGATGTACTGAATATTGTAGATCTGAAATTTTAGGTTGTAGATGTCCACTATTTATTATTTTCCTGCATAATGACATGAGTGATGAAGATGTTAATGAAGTATAGATCTAGGTAAATGTTCATAAGTTGAGGTCACTAAGAATCTCACATACTCTATGTGTAAAATGGCCGGAAACAGTGCAATATGAAATCTTACATTTGTGGTATTGATGTTGTTTACTATATAAGTATGATGTATAAAGAATCACTTATCCATTCATGAAGGAATGAATTGTTACATGTAATTGTATGTTCATTCAAACATTCATAATATAACTCATAATGCTACTAACTCATACTTGAGTGGGTGTATAAATAAGGATGTATATTGAAGACGGTGGTTAATGGTAGTGAAATAGCTTAGACATTGTGCTGTGTATAATATTAACACTGAAAGGAAAATCATATCAAGGAGGATTGACCAAAAACCAAGTGCTGGGGTTATATATATATATATATATATATATATATATATATATATATATACATATATATATATACATATATATATATATATATATATATATATATATATATATATATATATATATATATATATATATATATATATATATATATATATTTATATGTATATATATATATATATTTATATATATGTTTATGCCTGTACCTGTGCTTGGTACGAAAGGAGGAGAGTTGATTGGTACATGAAATGTGGTTTGGGGTTTGTGCAAATATCTTGACGATTTCATAAAGTATTCATGTATGAAAGTTGTGTTTCCTCTCTAAGGACAATGTCTCCTTTGATACTTGTTTCAGACATACAACAGAAGCTTTATCTGGTGCAATTGCCTGAGGCTCAACGGGACTTGTACATATTCTGTAACTCAAAGGTTACTCTTAACCTTTTGACCTTGAAAATGCTCCCTGTGACCTTGAGGAATGGTATGACCCTGACAGTGACCTTCAATCAAGATATTTACAAAAACATCAAATCAAACCGAACTTGGTGTAATACACAAGAAGGTACAGAAGTTTACCCTAAATACCTTTCATTAGTGTAAACACTTAAATAATTCTTCATGGTTGTTAATTCTTGTTAAAACCTACTATTGTTTAAGGGGTATTGTTATGACTGAAGTGTTATGGCTAAGAACAATAGATGATTGTTGAAGTTCTATTGTTCTCTAGAGATGCTAGTTTGTACCTGGTAGACAGTTGAGGAAGAGGTGAATAAGATAGAAACGAATATAGATGCCTTATAAGTGTGAACTTAATAATCAGTAGAGAACTGTTGACAGGAAATCTGTACAAGTACAACATCAGATACATAACGTAATACAAATGTTATAAGTGTCTCCATTTTATGTGGTTTGTTTAAAGAGGTGGTAGGATGTCAGAAGTAATTATGAAGATGTGTATTTCATTAATCTTTTCATGCCAACGGTACCAGACTTTTCTGTCACATATGCAGTTGTTTCAATGATAAAAAAATCTTTTAAAAACACACAATAAAGTCTTCGGTTGAAGATTGTGGTATATGCGATATGTGGGCAAGTATTTCCTGTATATTTCTCTTATCATGGGAATAGGTGTGTATTTTTCAGAGCAGGTGGTACTTTCAGGATGAATAGGTTAATGGAGTTATCACGCATTCTATGTGTTGACCAAACAAATGCAGAGCAATTCCATTCCTGAAATGCACAACATGAAGTGGCGCCACCTATTGGTTATAAGTGTACCTATATTGTAATAAACCTATCAGTGATAGATAGGTACCAGAAAAAAACTTGTGTTGCAGAAATTAGGGAAAATACCTTGACAAAGTTCATTATGTATACTAGTGGAATATTTTGTATAGATGTATAGTTATGAAATAGACAGATGCAGTTGTATGAGGTATCAGAAGAATACAACTATAAGGGTGATACTATGACTTAAAACTTCTTGTGTACATTAATGAATTGCCCGAAGCGGGGCGTCAATTAATAAGGTATTTCTTTAGCATGGATGTAATTTTAGTGACTAGTCAGGTACCTAGAGCCATGCACAGGTAGATTTTCCACGGCCATAAGTAGAAATTGCCAAATGTAAATATGGTACATAGTTTATAATGGAGTCAGCATGCCACTCGCTTCAGTCAGAGATATCTCTTGGTGTTTTGATCTTCTTATGTCGAGTCTCATTCCCATGCTTCTTCTTCTTCTTCTTCTTTGTTGATAGTATCCTCCTTTATAGGAGCTGTAAAATGAGCGTCAGAGACGTCATTAGTAGATTAATATTAATACAATAAAAACAGTTAAAATACACATTGTTTATATACATATAATCACATGAATAACAGTGCTGGCTGGATATACAAAATAATTATACCATGTTCTTTACCATCTGGTTTCTGGCGATATGCAGCGCATATATGTAATCCCTCGTAGCTCTCTCCAGCAGGGGGCGCTGGTGTCGATCCACACACAGCTCCTCTCTGACGTCAGGGTGGTCTGGATCGAGTAGCAGCCCTGTGAGTAGGTGAATGTAGGTAGTAACTCTGCTTGTGTATAGGTGACACTGTTGAGATTCTCCCTCTAGTGGTGATATTTAGAACTAAATTCCCCAGCAGGTTGCTGTCCTGACTCAAGTGCCACCAAAAGAGATTGTCAGGGTTGTTTTAAGCTTTTTAAATTTGAAACCCATTTGGAGGAGAAATGTTCGTTAGTTTATGATTTACATTTCTCTTTTAGATAATACCAAATAATATACTTATGTTCAGGTGTCAGAATATGCCACTTGGGAGCGCTTATATATATAATGAGCATGAATTGGTTTTACCCAAGTTAGTATTTCTGGATTCAAATAGGATATCCTGACTGAAGCGTGTAGGTTATGTGCAAAAGGAATAAGAATTCATTTGTTGAAGACTTTAGGATGTAGAAAATTGGAAAGATGTGGGTGACATAATAAACCCAAAGGTAGCTATTAGGTAACACAGTAAAAGTGGTGTGTCATTCACTAAACACTTCTCTACCCTGTGAACGGGAGCAGTGACTTATAATGCATAGATCTATGTCTCTGACGGGAGGCAGATAGATATACACTATACCAGCCTAGTAGTTGACAAACACTGGTAAAATCCTGGACCGTGTTTTGGTGTTAAGAACAAAACATCCACACAAGGATATTATTGGTTAAGATATGATTAGATATTTGCCAATGAATCTTCTCTTGCTGCACTCCAATGCTGCTGGAAACAGCAACAGGCATTAGGATGGTGACTTATGAGTAATTGTGCATAAGTGGCAATTCTGTGTTACGAATGGCACGACCTTGACCCCTCTGACCTCCGACCCCTGCACGTGGAGACCACTATTTCCTCCTCTTTCTCATGTGATACTATAATAAGCTAGGTAAAGATCTCTGTGTATAAATATGTGTAAAAATGTCAGAGCTAGTTGAGCGAAGATCTGTAGTAGAGAAAAGCGAGGAGTAGCAATTATCTAGTCGTGTTGATAGTCAGAAGTAACTGTACTTTGCATAGATATTTAGTCTGGATGTCCGGCGACTACGGTCTTGAAGTCCAGAATAGTCATTGCTGTTATGCAAAATAGACTCAGCACTACTTAAGTGGGAGGGGCCTAATGACCATGTGACACTTTGATTGACACCTATCAAGTAGTACTATGATTATGGTGGACATTGGTGAGGAGCCTATTACAGATATTGCTAGCCCTCAGAAGGTGCTATGAAAATCTCATGAATTGAATATCATATATGTTGCATCTAATTTTAAGAGAAAAAACATGTATTTACTTAAACCTATAGATTTGCTGGCATTCAGACAAACTCAAATAGAATACAAATATAACTGGGAATACCTTCTTCAAATCAGATTTCCAACCATATTGTATGGACCCTTTTTTACCTGAGAGAAATTCATTTCTATAATGACATTGTTAAATGGAAATGTCAAAAAGTATTGACAATTTCATTTTTGACTGAAAAGCATCAGAAATTCATTTTGATATGCTTCATTCATGGCATAGGCTCAAAAAGTAGCAGGCTGGTCACCAGTGTCTAAAGACTTACTTGGATGTTTAGTCTTAACTCTGTACATAGTTTTTTACCTTGATGTTGAGAAAGGATATGTTAAGAACACTGTGCACAGGTTTCATATATTTATACTTTGTTATTCACCTGTTATATCTGAGTTGTGACTTTATTGTTGTCTAGTTTTGTGTGCTGAGGCTGCTACTGTTCATATACAAACAGAGCGCAATCTTTTATTGCAAGTGTTGATTTCCTATACAATCCACCATGTTGCTTCGTATTACAGAGGATTATATTTACATTTTGAAAATAATTATTTACATTTATCATTTTCTGCATATATTTAGCTGTTTAGGGGAAATTGAATACTGAAATCCCTAATCATGAGTAAACTGCTGTTTTGTGTGTGCTAGATTATTTCTGGGATGTCTTAATTGGTATGCCTACACCCAATACTAACATTACCGTGGCTTTCTTGTGCTTACACCTGTTATATTGAAATTGATTTATTTACATTTTATGAAAAGAAATTAGTATATTTACACTTTATGAAAAGGAATTAATTCTATTTATTCCATTTTACGACACCCCAGATCATGACATATATTAAAAGCAGTTTTGTTATTTATGATTCTGTGTTATACATATACTTTGTTGAATCTGTAATTGTACTAGTATTTATTTATTAACATGTATGTGTTGTTTTATGTGAACATGTTCTTTTCGGTTAGGCAGCACCCTCTCTCTCTCTCTGTCCCTGCTGTGTGTATGAAGGTAAATAGTGCTTATGTAGGGAATCGGGTATGGTTCAGCATGAGGCAAGGGTATGTAAAAGGGTACGTAAAAGAATGAACAAAGGTACATAAACCACTTGACCCCCTTGCATCTTAAGTGCACACATGGTCTGACATCTTCAAGCATAATGCATTAAAAATAGTTGACAACTATTTGATGGATTGTTAAATATAATCAGAACAACAAATTTAGTCAAGTGTAGGACCATGTTTACACATCTGATATGAATGGGTTGAAAGGGGTTTTAATTGAAAGTATAACATGTATAAATTAAGTGGACTTAGTCCCTCTGTTCACTATAAAGAGGTAAAAAGTAATTGTTATAGATTATCTGTTTGCCCAACTGAATCTGGAGTGCCCATTTTAAAATGAATACTACTGGTAGTAAGGTTTCCTGGTGTATTCTAGACCTGGTCTGGAGTACTCCTTTAAGAAGAATTTATGTGAAGGTCTCACATATGGGTTTCCTGGTGTATTCTGAACCTGGTCTTGAGTTCTCCTATAAGAAGGAATTCTGTTCCACATATGGGTTATGAGCCTGATCTGGATTGTCCTTTTAAGAAGAAATTCTGGGATGATTTCCGAGGATGGATTCTGAACCAGATCTGGAGTGTTCCTTTAAGAAGAATTTCCGGATAGGTTTCCTTGTCACATTCTGAGCCTGACCTGTGATGCACTACTACATAGGGTAGTAGCAGATACATTTAACTAAATACTAGTTAGCACCATCCTACCCCACCCCCACCCCTTTAATCAAGACATGGTGGTAGCAGAACCCTTCTCTGCATACACAAAAATGGTTCTTTTTTCAAATGAAGTTGTGACTTCCTAAGAATTTCACAGAATTTCCTAAGAAATCCTGGGAATGTATTCGAAAAATTATAGGAATTCCTTGATATGCCAAGCTCCAATAAGTGAAGACTTTCTCAGTTGCATTCATATGCTCACTTTTCAAACTTTGTACTCGTGAGAAATATATTAATGACCGGTGACTGAACAGTACAGAGTATCATTAAATATCTTCTGCAATTATCTATATCTCTTTTTTTTTAACCAAATGCATTCTTTTGAACACATGGAGATTGGACCTTTTTTATCGAAAGATCTATCTGTTGTCTTTTACTGCATATTTCTGAAATTTAGAGATTTATCAGGGTATTTGGCTATTTTGATATTGAAGCTTATGAGCATATACATCTTATCTGTCAGAAATCCAGAAAAATCGCCAATTATTAAGAATTATACTCTAAGAAAAGACTTGCCAGTTCTTACCTTCAAACTCTGACTTATTGATCTCAAAGATGGTGTATGTGAAGTATATTTAAGTTGAAAGAAAAGGCTTATTTTATATTCGTATTTTTCAATATCTTGTCTTGAGAAGGGGCTCCCCACTGATAAGTGTCATACCTCACCCCTCTCCTCCCTCCCACTTTCCCCAAGCCCCACAGTGTATAGATTATCAAGCTCTATGTACATTGCTAGTTCCCAATAGTACCGACCTCGACCTGTAGATGGCGGACGTATCACTATATTGTTGATGTGAATACGATTGGATGTTATGTGTAACAAATTGTGAACAATAAAATTTAACATGTAGCAACTTGTTTCGTCTAAATCTCTCCCTTATACACATATTCGTATATATATATATATATATATATATATATATATATATATATATATATATATATATATATATATATATATATATATATACATGTATATATATATACACATGTATATATATATACTTATATATATATATATTTATATATATATATATATATACACACACGCATGTATATTTCGCGGTCTCAACTGTTAGATACAATTATTTTGTAATCGCAATCCTGCTGTCGCAATGACGCCGTTAATCTTCTTCATCCAAGCGTTTAATTAAAGACTTCGCCGTTAATTATCGTTATACTCATTTCCTCCCGAACTACTATATATATATATATATATATATATATATATATATATATATATATATATATATATATATATATATATATATATATATATATATATATATATATATATATTAATATACATATATATATATATATACACACAAATGTACATATATATATATATATATATATATACATGTATGTATATGTATATATATGTATATATATATATATATATATATATATATATATATATATATATATATATATATATATTTTTATATGCATATATATACCCTGCGTAATACGGCAAAGTACATGTATTGTATTGTATCATGACTAACGGCATCATTCAGCCGGCCGGTAAAACATTCTTGGACAATTCTGGTACGTCCCACTGGCAGTATTGTCTGAATTAACAACTTCTAGTACACTTAGATTGCTAGAATTGTTCTGTCAATTCTGGTACGTTCTAGAATTGTTAGCAGGGAACAATTTTGGTGCGTACCAGAATTGTGAAATTAACCAGAGATATATAGATTAAGTATTGAAGTTCCTGAATTGACTGAACAATTCTGGTACGTACCAGAATTGAGGTCGGAAAGTATAAGATGACCCGAACCTGTGCATTGTCTTTTTGTTCTGATTTCTACTCCTGAAGCCATATTTGGTTGATTGAAGGAAGGAAGGGGTAAGAATAGCTATAGTGGTGATTTGTGTTGAGACTTGGCAGCTCATCTTCCATGCATGGCAGGGCTGACGGCATGGTGAGCAAATCTGGGAGCAAATCATTCAATTTGAGCTGAGAGACTAGGTGCCGTTTTAGATGAAAAGGTAATCTCAGATTTGAGAAGCCTCAATGTCATGTGAGATCACCATGAGATGCAGTGAGTATCTCACAGCTGAATTAGAACCGCTAGTGGGACACTGATCAGCTCACCTCAGACCTGTCTCACTCGAAAACTGTGTTTCACGTGTGATCGTTATTCAATCTCTCTAGTTTCACCTGAGATGAGTAGACATGTATTTCTCTGGTTTCACGGAGTTTCATTGGGGCTTTGAACTTGAGATTTTGAGCAAAAATCACGGGCTCGCAGCCAACCATCTTGCTGCGTCAGCTCGGTTACGGATCACATCTGGGATCAACTGATACACTAGGGGAGGAAGGTCGTGTGATCGCTTCGGTGGATACAAGACTATAAACCGAATACCTTTTTATACTAAATTGCAGCCAAAAAGGTGTGCTCTATTTTATTCCGACCGGTTCTTAATGACCAACTTGAATATGTAGCAGTGATTTCACTACAGGTGTTTGTGGCGCTGAACGACATCCGTAACCGTCACACTAAGCACTGGTAATGTTATTGTACGGTAATTGCCCCCCGTTGCATTTCCCAGGTGTCTACCCCGATCTTTTGATATAGATTTAATCCGTGTCAAAATAAGTTTCCTCCTTCAATATTTACATCGCACATTATAGAACATATTTAAAGCCAACTTGAATGGGCACGAGATGGCCATGGCTAGGGCCTACTAGAGACCCGTAAAATCCATAAAAGATACAGTTTAACGAAAGTTCATCGTGATACCTTAGATTAATAAAAACAAGGTAAAACAATGCAGATTCGACAGACCCAGTTACCCAGTGCAGTAACAGTCGGTTACCTAATCACATTTGATCACATTTCGACTCTTTAATTGAAATAAATGTTATCCAGCTTCTACGGTTTATTTGTAAGTATGTTACGTAGCTAACGTGTGTACCCATGTAATACATGTACATGTAGTTACATTATAAAAAGTTATTCATCTTATGTAGTAGTAGTAGTACGTCAATGTGGAGTAGTAGTAGTAGTAGTAGTAGTAGTAGTAGTAGTAGTAGTAGTAGTAGTAGTAGTAGTAGTACATGTAGTAGTAGTAGTAGCAGGAGGAGGAGCAGCACCAGCGATGATATAAGTTGGGTTATCAATTAACTGATTCCCACATGGCCAATACATTTATTCTGATATTTAGTAGAACAATCGACTCTACGTAAGAACCTGAGAGTAGTAGACATGTATGTATTTCTCTGGTAAGAACTGACGCTGACATGTAAAAGCAGTACTAGCCTCAGGCTTTGATGAATAGAGCAGTGTTGGACATTCGTGCCTCAGGTTAAGATCAGGATGTCTACCATATATCTCTCCATACCTCATCCAAGTGTGTATGCCCGCCGTCCGGTCAGCAGTGTTTGATACACATCGACAGCCCCCAGAGATCAAACCGTTGTCGCGGCCGGAAACCTGAGAAAGTTCCTCTGGTGCAGTTGGATAAGGAGGCGAGTTCCTAGATCTTTCATTGATCAACAACACAGCCTGGACTGGGCAGCCTGGCAATGATGAAGAAATACAGATACTCATAGCCATTCTGCACCTAGACCGAACGAAATATCTGCCGGTGACTCTCTAATGCCATGTTGATGATATGGAATGGCAGTCACGGTAGAAATCATAACATAAACAATAAACGTCCATATTAAGCTACATAGTCATAGAAAATCATCAACATGGCATTAGAGAGTCCGATATTTCGGTCTATTCTGCAGCCTGCGGTTATCTACATGTACCTTTATGCTCATGCTAGACTCACTTGTGAGTCACACTCATCTACCCTGAGTGGATTTCATCCCTAGTTAAGTTCGGTATTAATCCTCAAGGTGGACTAACTAGAGCTGAAGTTGAGTTTCAAATTAAAAACATGGAAAACTGTGCTGCCATCTATAATTTGAGAAATTAAACTACTTCCCTTCTAGTATACATAGTGGTTGTGGTATTTTACCTAACTTAGAGAACCGGGCTATGCCATCTATAATTTGAGGAATTAAACTTCTTCCCTTCTAGTATACATAGTGGTTGTAGTATTATACCTAACTCAGAGAACCGGGCTATGCTCATATACCCAAAGTATCACGAGAGAGAGAGAGAGAGAGAGAGAGAGAGAGAGAGAGAGAGAGAGAGAACCTTCCTCCTTGTCGCTGCTACTCGTACTCCGGATGTCGTGTGGAATGCTTTGGGGTGTACCCATCGTCTGAGCTACTCATCCACTCAAAAGAAAAACAACCCGCAATCTTCCCTTATTTAATAGTTTCAGAAAAAAATGAAATTCTTAATGTCCAACTTGCAGATGCTAAGATTTCAAGTGCAAAGTCGATGACTAATCACTTCCAGAGCTGTACAAGACCCCCCGGGGGGGGGGGGGGGGGGGGGCACTTGGGTATTTAGGGGGGCGCATACGTTCGTTATCAAAATTAAAAAATACCCCATAAGCACTGATTTCTGGCCAAAAAAGCACCCTTATTTTAATAAAACGCTGATTTTTCCACTAAATAAACACCCCTTCTTTTATCAAAACACTGACATTGGATGAACGGGAACACGTATTTTAACTTAAGATTTTATAATCCTCTGCGTGTTTAGCGGCAGCAAGTGGCGGCAGCAAACTCGGAAGCTCAGTCACTTTGGGAGTCACTCGGCGTCAGAGCCGCGTATATTTCGTGGATTGTAAGCGGATTTTAGCCCCCCCATACTTCGTACCTGGGTACAAAAAAGTACCCTTCTTTTACAAAATCGCGGACATGCGGAGGTCTTAAAAAAAGACCCCTTCCTCCGCGAAATACGTAACTAAGGTGCGGCCCCCCTCTGTACCTGAGTGCCCCCCCCCCCCCCCCCCCCCCCCGGGACAAGACCTAGGTTATTTTATCTCTGGCCACTTCCAACTGGGGAGTACCGATCTCCATCCCCAGACTAAATTAAATCAATGCTAGAACGTGAATATGTACCTCTTTCGAAAACCAGAGTTTGTAAAGAGACTACATTAGAAGCTTCTTGTCTTAGATACATAAAACATCTAAGCTAATGTGAACACTCTTGAGATGTTAACACTTCTACTACTACTACTACTGTTGCTGCTGCTACTACTGCTGCTGCTGCTGCTGCTGCTGCTACTACTACTACTACTGCTGCTGCTGCTGCTGCTGCTGCTGCTGCTGCTACTACTACTACCTTAGATGAGCAACCACAAGCTACTACTACCCGGTACTACTACTACTATTACTACTATCCCACTCTGGGATACGCAATTCGAATCGCACTAAATGAATAGTGTAAGCGAGACATAATTGGCTTATCCGGTAGTTGTCATGACTAATTGGTTGATTTTACCCTAAACGATTAATTAGACAGGTTCTCTTTATCTGAGCTTATTCTTACAAACACTTTCCCCACCGCTCTTGATGTTTGCATCCTCCCGCCACACTTATGAACATTTCTTTGGGCTGGAACCCCACCAATGTTATCTTTAATGTGAGCGCCCCCACCCCGCCCAAGGCAGATGTTCCTGGAAGAGCCCTTATGAAACAAATACAAAGGTACGGTCGTTCCAGGTACCTTGAGTTAGAATGAGCCACACCCCTGCACTGATAAGGCCTATAAGTAAACTGTTACGGTGTGATCATGAGACGTTATATAGACGAGGAATGTGTAGAAAAAGTCGCAAGATTTTACGAGTCAGAATATGCCACCTGATCGCAATCATGCCAGAGCTTTACTATTTTCATTTTCGCTAACGTACTTCACTAATCAAAAGTGACTGATTCAAGTAATCTAGCCTATTTCTAAGCCTAATTGAAAAGAAACACGTGTCTCTGAAAATTGTGGGAAAAGGATCTGTGTCCAACGAAATTAATAGATAAATAATAGTATTCTATCTTGGATTCCAAAGTTAAAGTTAAAGAAAGATCATATATGACTAAATTTGACAAAGACTATTCATCAAATATGACTAAATTTGACAAAGACTATTCTTTACAAATGTAAAGAATCCTGGTCAGATAAAAAGAGGGAGACAGGATAGATATTAAATGTATGTATGTATATTTATTGACTGTAATTTGCATTTACAAAATTAACATATACACAGTTTCAAACACAATAAATGCAAATATTAATACTTACGGTTAAAACAATTAAACAGAAAAATGTCAAACAATAATGAGACAAGGTAGATACATGACAACCTCCAGGCGTCCGCACCCAGGTGATAGTTAGTTCAAAGTCATCTTGTCTTGGGAAACGTAGCCTTTCAGCTCAACTCTTGGGCTACAGCAGTACATCACAGAGATAGATCAGTCGGACTATCTCTCCCAATCTCTGGGTTGGATGGGGAGGGGGTGACCTTCATAAGGTCACAAGGTGATAATAAAATATAGAGAACTGACTGTTCATCGTACAACGAGATAGCGACAACGTGTTAATTAGTTGCCGAAGTTATCTTGTCTTGTGAACCCTTTCACTTGAGGTCAGCACTTGTGACAGATCAAAGAGATAGATAACGCGGCCTGTCTGACCCAACCTCTTGGTTAGGGACAGGGGAGGGTGTGGTGTATATATAAAGTCATAGGTCAGGACTGACCTGTACATGTCTGTATATTTAAGATATGTATTTTCTATCATAACTGATCAATGACTGATTCTTCTACGAAACTTTTTAGGATGAGATCCTGAGACGATGTAGACGAGGAATGTTTAGGAAAAACAAGAACATACCGCGAATTATGCAACGACTTTTCAGCTGAAGATGCTCGTCACATAATTTTGCCCTGTCCCGCCCTCACTGGGATAAGGAACGAATTGTTTAATTGAATATCCCAAATAGAGCAGGAACACAGAATCTCAATCCTCCATGCACGTGTTTAGAAAAACACTCGAGATTTTACGGGTTGGACGATGCCACCTGATCGCAATAATGCCCGAGCTTTACCGATTTTATTTTTGCTACCGTACTTCTCGAATTAAAAGTGATTACTTAAACTAATCCTACATGGATCCCTCAGGGGTGGGGAGTCTATTAGGTCAGGTAGGGAGAAGGGGCACCTACCTACCTGTCATACAGGATCTAAGATTACCATTATCATCATTGCCTGATAGAGTAAATCCCACTTTTAACAAATTAAATGATATCGGAGTTAAAGTTCATAATCCATGACGAGGCCTTAACAGCTGCTTGCTGTTTTAGTTGTTGTTGTTGTTGATAAATAGTTTATTGTCCAATCCAGATAATGAAATTCCTTACATGCAATATACAAGTGTTAAAAATCTGGCCAGACATAAAGGCTTATAATGGACCAAATACAATCATATACTTATAAATATTATCAAATAGACATTCATCATATACATTGTACGATATAGTATCTAGTCAATCATAAAAATCTCATAGTGAGTCCAAAATCGAGCCAGTCGAGTTCAAGTCGAATAGGTAATCATGACAAGTATGATTTAATAACAATCGGTTGCTAGTTAACATTTGTGACCTTTTAGTAAAAATGTATCGTAGGCGAAAATACTTACAAACCCACCTATGACCTTGTTATGACCTTTTAATTCATTTTTATGTCTGTCCGCCCCCTGACATCCAAAATATTGTCAGAGGCGTTCGCCAATACTCTGGCTTGTATATAAACAAGGCTGATTGTTTTATGAAATATGTATTGTATTGTATTGATTGTTCCAATATAAGCCAAATGGCTGGCCCGAATTTTAATTGTATCTATTTGCATGTATGAAATGTGTATATTTATCTGGATTGGATAATTTACTTTAAGTTTATTTAAACTGAACTGTTTAGATAAGATTCTCCTTATAAGGAATTTTACAAACCCACTAAGGGTGACTACTGTGTACCCGAAAAATCCTTCTTGTCTGGCCAAATTGGCTTACTTACCAACGTCACATGGTCCAATACTCTATACACGCCTACTTTTTATCCTCTATGTAACTAGTATGTTTATTTGCTTGTAAATTCATTTACTAAAAGTCATACTGTAAATACAAGTACATTATATCAGGGACCTTCATGTATAAAATTCCCTGATTATATGAATAAATGAACATAAATAACCAAAAATAAAGTCGAAGATCCAGAACTAACATAAGTGAAACAAGCGAACACAAATATGGTAACTTAAACTAAACATCATTATAAGTAACGTGTATTATATTATGTGGATTTGGTCGAATATAAGCAAAATGGCTGGTTAGCTAGAATGTCATCTGAATATGTGTATGTATAAGTGTGTATGTCTTATCTGGATTGAACGCAAATCTTTATTGGAACTTAGACTATGGCAAATATAATATGATAAGAAAAAAAGGAGTGGTCGGGCAACATGTACAATTTAAGCAATTTTGACTACACGGCGTCAACACTTATAAAATCAATTCTCGATGTTGATCATTTCAAATGAATAGCACTCAGAAAATGTTATACAATAATCGTAGCTTATCTCCGCCATTTTAAGCCCTATAATTTTCAATGATTTGTACGACTTAATTTCATTCGCCAAACAAGCCCCTTTTATGCTAAAGGGACTCGGTAACATCTGTTCGGTACTAGTGTACTTTACGATGATAGTACGTACCAGAAAATGACAATTCTGGTGCGTACCAGAATTGTTATTCTATTATTTTATTCGCCCCAGAATCGTCACAGTAAATATGGGTTAAGTCATTGATATGTTTTATGTGATCCTGTTCTTAATTGTCTCAGGGGATATATGGTATATCTGATGTAGTAAACAATTCATTTGAAGCAAATGTTTCTATAGCAGCTCAGCAAGGGAGTATTGGAGGACATGTATAAAGGTGACAAAACGTCAATTATAACCTAATCATAAAGAGACGGGATATACATTGTACCACGAACCTAATTATAATAAAATTGCCGATTAAAGTAGCTAAGGCCTAAAAAAAGATGTTTGTTTCCCGTAACCCTACCCTATCAAGATTTTACTCAAAAAAATCCCTACCCTAAAGTTTTTTCTGCCTTTCCAACTCCCAATCAACTTAAGACATACATAAAACACGCATTTTTGAGCAAAAAAAGAATAAAAAAAGAAGTCTACCGACCTACCTACCATATTTTTTCGGATCGTTACAGGAAACAAACTTCTTCTTTTTAGGCCTTATGGAGTTAACTTCTTACTCTTGTTTTCGCTCTACCGTGCTTTACTCTTTTCTACTCAGAGATGTTATAGACAGTCATAATTGGTCTGGTTGAGAGAAAAGGGTATGGTAGTCTCTAACAAATGTTGTCGGCTTTAGCAAATGTTACACTGCCAAAATGACACTGAATTCACAAAGAAAACCAATAAGTTACCTTAACACAATTTCATGTTTTTAGAATACACTTTTTACTCTTAAAAACCGTTTGAAACTGAAACGATATAATGTAGTTAAGTGCAGTTTTCCTTAAAGGTTTCGAAGAAATATTTTGGATTCTATCAAACAGTTTCGTGAAGAAATGTTTTCCTTATGAATCCTAAAAGAAACAATGACGGTTTATCCAGAAGACTTCCAGGTACTATAGTAAGCGGGAAGACCTACGTATAAGTATTACACTTATGAACAGGGCCTCGCGATCAAAGCCTTGGTTATCTGCGTCTCGTAGCCTAATTCCTATACATCTCCAACCCTTGAATTCCACAGCTATTCTAAAGAACAATTGCATTCATCCTATTGTATTTTCCTATTGTTCTGTTGTGTTATCAACGCTAACTATCGCACCTGTTCAGAAGCCAGATGATTTGATTCCTAGTGCAATAAAGGAGGGATTAAGTACATGATTGCTCTTGATCAGCGACTGATAGCATTTGATTCCCCGTAATCACAGGTGCGATAATCAGACCCAAAAGTGTAAAACATACGTTCATACTTACAACCGAAAAAGGTAACTTCTATATTTGATGATTTAGCTAGTAGAGGGATCATATTATGGAATTCTGGTGATATACACAATGCAAAAATGTTTACATCAAGGTTTTTGTTTTTTTTTGGACCGAAATCCATACATTATAATGCAAGGTCGTTTTTGTTGTTGTTGTTGTTGTTGCTGATAATGCTGCTGTGTTGACAGATTAAAGCAATCGATACAAGCAGATGTTGAATATAAAATACTTGTAATGCAATGTCGTTTTTGTTGTTGTTGTTGTTGCTGCTGCTGCTGATGACAGATTAAAGCAATCGATACAAGCAGATGTCGTATATAAAATACGTCTAATTCCAGTTATTGCACAATTAAGTCGATAAATATCCCAATAAACAGTGCAATATCAAATCTGGCCACAAGGCTAATGGAAATGTTGAGATTGGTCCATAAGACAAGGCATAGACCTCCCCCCCCCCAAGAAAAAGGTGTCGTTTGGATGCCTTATTATATCATCCTCATCATCCTCTGAATTATGTTTATTGTCATAACATTATCAAGAACAGCTTACAATTGTTCTCATGCATTTATGTTTATATCTTTATCTTAATATTTGTTATGTCATTTACTATTTTGTTCTACATTCCTCTCAACAGGAAAAAACACTTTGATAATCATTTCATATCGTTTATACCCAAAGTTACCACTCTTTATGTTTCTAAAGAGGTTTCTGTTCGGAAACCTACTTAAACACCCAGGAGTTAAGTTACACAGAGTACATGTAGATTGTAAATATAAAATGTGTACAATGAGTTATTTAAAACAATCACGCAACATACACACGTTTATCTTTTAAATAAGAAATTACCGCAAACAATTACATTTTTTTTCTCAAAATACATATACATAAGCAGTACGTGCAAGGCAATAAACACACAATATGATTTTGAATTACTGTAACGTTTACTTTCTCGAGGGAAGATTAGGAAATTGCCAGAATAACATAAAGATACCTTTGCTATCAACACCCCACTATCTTCAAGCCCACTCACCCCTAAGCCCAACAATAGTCGGCTAGTCTCGTAATGATATATATCATCTCAAGTCAGTCTTGCACAGTCATGCACATTTTGGGAAAGTAGCGCGTTACTGTAATGGGCAAAATAAATAGTCTGTCCCTGAATATTTGGAAAACGAAAAATCTGTCCATGGAAAATAAAGAAATTGATGATCTGACTTGGATAATTTCTCATTTCAATTGCCAGGAAATGGCAAAGTGTCTAATCCCAGTGAGCTTCTGGAGAAATTATCTAAAAGGTAGCACAGTATAAAAAAATATTATCATCAACAACTTAATATTCTTTTTATCTCTGCCCCCCCCCCCCCCAGGATATCAAACGTTTGATGCCTTATGGATGGTACCCATTTATCTATGGATATGCCATTGGCACTCATTGATATGTGGATATGCAAGGTGCATACATGTAAATAGAGGTATTTAAAGGTATAAATATAGTTGACTGAAAAGATATTCTCAGGCAGAGTTTCTACTTGTACTACTGTTGAAAATACAATCTAATTTGAAGTTTTCGAACTCTTTAATTTCAATTATGATTTGCCTCGTGAATCCAGATCATTCATAACCCCTGTTGTTATGTTTTCGTAAGGGGGGTGGGGGCAGACAGGCTGAATTTTATCTTATCTGGCTGTCTGGTTGGGGTAAAGAAAGACATACATGAAAAATGCCCGAAAAGTCGCCAGTGTGATGACAATGGGGGGAAAGTGATGGAATGATAAAGATGGACGGTTAGGAAGAAGGAATATACTCTTCTCTAGTTCTTACAGGGGGATACACTGATAGCGATGTGTACCTCGAACATCCGTGTGGAGGATGGGGGAACCCCAGCACCCCATGCAGGGTTGTTTGTGTAAGGGCGGTACCGGGAACATCCGTGGCGAGATATGAAGACCCAGCACCCCGTGGAGGGGTGTTTGGGTATGGGCGGTACCGCACGCGGCGGGGGGCTCCATCAAACATGATTGTTTGACGGGATCATCAAACAGAACAATACAAACTGATACCCCGCCGTGCATCCCACCATAGCTCGCTGATTGCAGTTTTCGCACGGGCGTGAGGAAGTTCTGTCCTTCCAAGTTGCAGTTAGCTTCCCCAGGCTGTGGGAAACTCTGACTTTGTTTGGGAGAATGGTTGTAATCTCCCTGGCGAATCTGGTTTCATCAGGTTCCTTTGAAGTCGGGGTCCATATATACCGGGTGCCCACCTCTATCCCTCATTCTCATACGAATTCCCGACTAGTGCACATCGAGAGAAAAACTAAACCTTATAATCCTAAGTGCATAACACTGTATCAATTAAAATGTCACACACTGGTGGTGTCTTTGACTCCTCGCCGGAGTACCAGAAAGAACTAGGTGTTCTTGCATCGATGGGTATGTGCCGACAGGGTCTGATGGCCACGGAACCCGTACCCACTACCCAGAGTGCTGGCATACCCTTAGGCACGCGGCCATACCTGGATATTCCTTCTATGCAAACCCTACAAGACAGCTCATCTCCACAGCAGACTCCACTCGGTAAGAACATATCTTTTATCGAGATTATTATAAGATTTTGTGTTAGTGTAAGGTATTTCATCAATGTTACGAATGTAGTGGTGTCATGAGTTTACATATAACTTGACATTGATTTATATTATTGTGTAACTTCTTAAAGGCCAGTTTTGTTGTTAGTTTGGCCCGGAACCCAGTCAGTCAAATATGGTTACTGAACATTCTTTTCAAAAAGGTCTTTACCTTGATCACAAACCCATCACATCCAGGCAAGTGGTTTCGCACATGACTTCAGTACTGCGAATCGTGTTGTTTACGTGTAGGCTAAATAATACGACTTCGCCATCATTCAGAGATATGTTGGAAAATACATGGTTGGTACCATGATCATCACTTTATTCTTTTTTTGTAAAAATCTCCAAAAATCTCTCAGGTTTCATGGCATAAATCGTTGACTCATAATCAAATCCTCAAAGGTCCGCTACGTACACGTGGGCTGTTGTTATTGCGTGTAACTAAGGATGGATCATTTAATTAATTAGCTGTTTGATTAGCTAATGGGATCAATTAAGGAAACCCGATCTGATCAGTCAGTCGTACATGAGAGAAGTAGATGTATTTCTCTGGTCGTACGACGGATCTGTCTTTTAACACATTGTATTTTGAAATTTTACTTAATAACTCAACATCAGTCACAGTCTTGGTACCCACATTCTACCTGCAACCCACATAGTTTGTACATCAACATCATCTAGCCCAGTACGGAAACACGGAGAATTTATTGGCGAATTTAAATATTTTCCCCAAACCTTCGCGATAACTAGCCTAGGTTTCATTACTAGTACGATCGACAGGGTTGATAATGCGACAATGACCTGTTTCACAAGGAAACTCGTCACTTATTGCCATAGTTTTAAGGTATTTCACTACGTAGTTGAAAGAAATCAATATTTTCCCATCCAACTAAAATAGTTTAAATGTTTCCAAATGTTACTGATTAATAATAGCTCTGTGAGCAGGTACCTCTACACGTGTACAATGATACTCAGGCACGCTCGTAAAGTATAACCCAGAGCTATTCCGGAGGAATCTAAATGGGGTAGATTCCGTAGGGGCAGTGTGCTTTATACATCCTCAACCAGTATTCCTTACAATATTGGGCTTCTATGAGCCAGTATCACTTGGATTTGTATCCAAACCCTTGAAAATGATCCTGTCATATTATGATGAACAGGATTGGAACAGAATTGAAATCAGGTTGTTTTATTTGATTGATGTTTATTTTACAATACAGATAAAATATTCACAATTTATTCATTTAACCTTAGATGAAGAGAAGTGTTTGGTCAGATCAAATTGATACAACACAACATACTATTTCTTATCATAAGGATAAGACTATCGACAACATGTAGGGCAAGTCAGGGGTTTGACAAATTGGATTAAAGGTAATCAAGAATGGATTATTTAAGGTAATTTAAGGTATTAGTTTCTTCTGAGATATATTGAACTTTAACAGAAGCAGATGTGGCAATAAGGGCCTCATCTATATATAAGGTGCAGACCATTTCATATTCTTTGGGGGACTTTTATTTTATTTGATCTGGTCAGAATATGGACAGAATAGAGAACAACCATTTCAATCATCAAGGCCACAGAATAAAAAAAAGGATATCCTGTCCCCCCTACTCATTTCAAATCATCAAGGCCAGAGATTTCTTTTCTTGAATTTCAGGGCCAGAATATATATTTTTTGCGTTAAAATGGACAACTTGTCTGCCCCCCCTCCCCCAACCCTTAGATTATCATCAAATGCCCATTACATTGAAACCAGACAGGGATGTCCTCATCCACCTGTCATTAATTTACCTGTCAGTATATGAGGTTCATGTCTAGATTATTTGAGCAGAGCCATTCAGCTTTTCCTTTGTGAAACAATACAATATTCCCTCAGTTTGTCAAGGCTCTTGAGTACTTCACTCCTATTGCAATCATCACACCTTGCACAGGTGATCTACCTATTCAGTGACGCAATCAGCAGGTGCCTGCCTGGGGCCTGCACTGGGGCAGCATCTGGGTTTTGATTACAATGATTGCTGTCAAGCTAATTATGCTGGTCATCAGTTTGATAAACAATGATTTAATTTAGTTTAAATAAAGTTAATTGGCCAATCTAGATGAAATATACATTTCTCATACTTACAGACATATACAGATGTTCTGGCCAGTCATTTGGCTTTTATTGAAACAAATCCCATCATCATTCTAATATGGGGCGCCGTTTGTAGCATGCACACTTTTGTTGACAGAAGCAAATTTTGTCCAACAAAAGTCACTTTTGTCCAACAAAAGTCACTTTTGTCTGACAAAAGTAATTTTGTCTATGACAAAAGAAATTTTGTCTACGACAAAATTACTTTTGTCAGACAAAAGTTGATTTTGTCAGACAAAAGTTGATTTTGTCAGACAAAAGTAATTTTGTCATAGACAAAATTACTTTTGTCTGACAAAAGCAATTTAGTCTTGACAAAAATTGCTTCTGTCAACAAAAGTAATTTTGTCATAGACAAAATTACTCTTGTCGAGACAAAATTACTTTTGTGCTACACTTGGCGAGACCACTCGCCAAGTGTAGCACTCAGAATTCTGTCCTAGTGCCTTGCATCGTTAATAGAGGGCCTATAGACTGGTTGAAGCACTCGCCGACTCGGGCACATGCACCATGCACTATCGTTGGGCTGGTACGAACTAATACCGGCCGAGTGTGTTCTGTAAGTTCCCGGGGGATCACTAAGGTATTTAGGGGGTGCATACGCTCGTTATCAAAATTTAAAAATACCCCTAAAACACTGATTTCTGGCCAAAAAAGCACCCTTATTTTTAAAAAACGCTTTTTTTCCACTAAAAAAACACCCCTTCTTTTATCAAAACACTGACATTGGATGAACGGGAACACGTATTTTAACTTTAGATTTTATAATCCTCTGCCTGTTTAGCGGCAGCAGACTCGGAAGTTCAGACATAAACATCGGCAGTAACAACATCAGATGCATAACTTATTAAGTAAGGTTCAATATTGTTGAACTACAGACTCGGAAGTCCAGTCATTTCGGGAGTCACTAGGCGTCAGAGCCGCGTAAATTTCGTTAGGGGATTTTCAACCCCCATTCTTCGTATTTGGGTACAAAAAAGTACCCTTCTGTTACAAAATCGCAGACATGCGGAGGTCTTAATAAAGACCTCTTCCTATGCGAAATAACTAACGCGGATGCGGCCCCCCTCTATCCCTGAGTGCCCCCGCCCGGTGTAAGTTGCAGTGTGGAATATCACGGACCTCCGTCGGCGAAGATAGAGGTAACATCAGAGAAGAACTTTAATTGAACACATTGTTGGTAACTTTAACCCTTCCAAGGCTGCGGCCACTTTTGTCGTGATGGGGCCTTTACAAGCTCAAAATACAGGCAGGAAACGAATATTTTGTAAAAGTCTTCAAAGCATGTTGATCGGGCTGCAGTATCTAGAACGAGATACTGCGTCTCGATCGAGCGTTGGAGATGCTGCAACTCGTCTATTCGATCATGCACGCCGCCTGCCATCGCCGCACGACACTAAGACAAAATTTCTTTTGTCGACACAGAAGTAATTTTGTCGAGACAGAATTTCTTTTGTCGAGACAGAATTACTTTTGTCAACAAAAGTAACTTTTGTTGAACAAAAGTACTTTTGTCGTGACAAAATTTGCTTTTGTCAACAAAAGTAACTTTTGTTAGACAAAAGTAATTCTGTCTGACAAAATTACTTTTGTGTTACACATGGCGTAACCACTCGCCATGTGTTACATTTTGGACTTCTGTCTTGACAAAATTGCTTCTGTCGACAAAAGTGTGCATGATACAAACGGCGCCCCATATTCTAAGGCCTAAAAAAGTTGTTTCCTGTAACCCTACCCTAACAAATTTTTATTCAAAAAAGAAAATCCCTACCCTTAAGTTTTTTCCACACTCCCTACTCCCAATCAATGGAAAAACATGCATAAAACACACATTTTTGACCAAAAAAATAATGCAAAAAATAAGGTTTTTAAACCGTTACAGGAAACAAACAATTTCTTTTTAAGGCCTAATGTATCTTGATATATTTTAACTGGCGTTGCCTGTTGGTTTAGTTCATGATTTTTTTTATTACATAGCATCAACATTTCTATTTAACAGTAGGGGTTATAGTGTTACACTCTTAAAGATGGTTCTAGACCGAGACCATCATCATCATCTATAAATTGTTCCAGTTAGCAATAATCAGACATATGACCTGGGTCATCTGGCCAAACATAATATTTATGAGAAACCAGTAAATATAAACCATGCCTATGATAAACCCTTAGATATTCAGTCAGTTATATATTTTTGTTAATCTTATCAATGTTTGAAAATTGAACAAAAGGGTAATGACATGATTTTATTGGTAGTTTAGTAATAAGATTACATTATATGATCATGATGCTGGAAAACGTTTCCACTTTATATGTACTGTATTAGGTTAAACACTTGAAAGTATAAAGCCCTATGATAGGATTCTAAACAGGGTTTCCACAGTTGGCATCTTTATCTTCCATTCTATGTATAAACAAATCCATCCCAACGATTATCTTAGTGTGGTATGACCTTGATTGATTAGGTCTAAAATGATTGTCTGTTTCCTGTAACTGCCCTAAAATATAAGGGCATGCAAAGAGGATATTTACTGCTATAATCGACTATAAATCTCCCATAAGGGATTTTCAAGAATAGAGCTCATGTACTATTGTTCACTGATATTGTTTGCAAGTGCTTATGATATATAACCACAACTGTGAATGACCACCCTTGCTACTGAAACACTCAACATACATTGTTGAGAAGGTTGCTCCAAACCATGGTAGGTAGGGTTACAGGAAACAATTCTTAGGCCTTATGACTTATGAGTAATTACTTCTGGGTTAATTATTTATTATTATCATTAGTAGTAGTACATGTAGCAGTATCATGATTTAATCATCACCATCATTATCATAAGGCTTAAAAAAGTTTGTTTCCTGTTACTCTACCCTAAAGTTTTTTCCTCCTCCCAACTACCAATCACTGTAAAAAAATGCATAAAACACACATTTTGAACCAAAATAATAATGAAAAAAGATTTTTTTACTAACCTACCTACCCTATTTTTTTCAGACCGTTACAAGATTTTTTTCTTGGCCTTATTATTCTAAACATTGTTATTATTGTATTACTAATATTAATGAATGTTTCTTTATTTTAGATTTTTCTGGTTCGGAGTATAAGAAGCGTGCCTGCCCCTCGCCTGCCCCGCTGCCTCAGAAAGCCAAGCGTCGCATGCGCATCACCTACACGGAGGAGCAGATCGCTACTCTCGAGGGCCTCTTCCGCACCTGCAACTACCCGACAAAAGAGACAAGGAACCAGCTCAGCAAATCGCTTGGTGTTCCTGATGAGAACCTCAAAGTAAGTGTTCATATTTTATTATTAGCATTATAATTATTATTTTTTTTTTGTCATTTTTATTATTAGCATTATAATAATAACAACAATAATAATAATAATAATTATTATCATTATTACTATTATTATTATTATTATTATCAATATTTCTATTATTATTAACATTATTGCTATTATTATCATTATTATAGTCATTATCATTATTCAATTGAAAAATGCAAATATCCTTTAAATTTTAGAGCATAGGATAAAAGTTATGCCTACTTTCTCTTAAAAATGAATACCTTTCTCTGGTTCAATTACATAGTGGTCTCCTTCAAATAGGAAAACCAAACAATTTTGCAGTGTTCGAAAATGAACACCTGCATGTATGATCACTACCAAGTTTGTTTAGTGAAATAAAATGTATTAATTTTTAAGATCATGGGAATCGGCTTGTTGGTGAAAGAATGTGATTGAAATGACAAGCTTTCAGGTCTTACCACTAGGTGGCACTAGTCGCAGTCTATTGAAATTTGATGCCACATCTTCATTAGTATACTTATTGTGCGCCTAGATATCTTGGTTAATTTATGATTTAGATGACTCTGATGACCTGACATTCAGCCAAAATTGTTTTTTAAACCATACAGAGCTCAATATATGAAAGTTTCGTCCTCCTATTCTATTGCAGCTGAGGTCCAAATATTACCAGTCTGTTTAAATTGGTACCTTTTGTCCCTATCAATTACTGCGGTATCTCTTCTCTTAATTTGGTATCAATGGCAAAAAAAGTGATATTGTCTTTCATCCAGCAGTATGTATCTGGCTTGTGTTTTCTCCACAGCTACTTTACTCTTTAATATTGCAATTAACAAAAGTAAGTCTACAAAACTACAGAAGTGGTGTTGGCCTGAAATCTTCAGATATTTTCCAGGATAAACACCCACCCATGATTATCTAACACTTTTTAGCTGAGCATATTCCTCTTCCCAAATATTGAGAATTGTTTTGTAAAGTGGATTACCCTTTGAATGAAAGTGTGGGGTCTCAGCCTGCATTTTAAAACTTGCTATCCAGAAGTATTTAATCTTAAAATTAAAGTATTAATTTTGTTTTGAGTTAGGCAGGACTACATTTATAGTTAGGCCTAAAAAAAGTTGTTTGTTTCCTGTAACCCTACCCTAACAAGTTCTTATTCATAACTCCCAATCAACGTAAAACACACATTTTTGACCAAAAAAATATTCAATTTTTTTAACGACCTACTTACCCTATTTTTTAGGACTGTTACAGGAAACAATTTTTTTGAGGCCTTAGTGCTATGAGCATCAAAAAAGTTAGAAATAGATAATTATTTATTGTAGCTATGTGATCACAGGTTGTCTGATCCATCTTTATGGAGGATCATGGGAAAAAACATATTCCTCCAATTTTGTTCTCTGATGTATCTATTCATGATGAACTGTGTCTTTGATATATAAGGAAAAACTCATGATACTACTTACTTGTTTTTGTTTTACAGGTGTGGTTCCAGAACCGAAGGACTCGTCAACGAAAGCGTGCCCCAAGATTACCAACACCCCCTAGGGAGCATCACATCATCCCTGCTGCCAAGCAACCTGCATCTGTTGCCAAGCAACCCTCGTCTGTTACCACCTCCCCTAGCGACCAGAGAGTTCCCATGCCGACGCACACCATGATGCACCACGCTGGAATGGCACCACCTAGTGGTTCACCACAGTTCTGGGCAGGGCCGCCTGCCTACCAATCAGCTACCAGGAACTTCCACCAAGATATGAATCATCAACAGCATTACTCGGCCTCTTCCGATATCACTTACAGAACAAGTGGTAGCGAGACAAGCAACCACTCAGATAGCGGTTTTGGAAGGGAATCATCGCCAACAAACTTTCTTCCTCCATTTGCGATGAGTTCTCCATTTTCCTCGTATCCTCCTCAGCACCATCAATACCAAGGTGGAATGAACCCCTGGGGTCAATCGGTACAGTTCGACCACTTCGCGTCCAATCTCGCATACTACCCACAGCCCTACAGCTTTGGCCAATCGTACAGCAGTATTCCTACAGCGCCACCTGCTGCCGACCAGGGGTACTCCATGAACTACGAGCACTTGCCGTGGGTGTCAAGGAGGTCACCTGATGCCACCTATGGGGGTCTCTTACAGGTCTGTGCACCTGTGTCACCTGTCCACTCCAGTAACGACTCTGTGTCACCTTCGTCAAATGCCATACCGCTTTCAGGCTATTGTCCCATCCTGGGCGCACGCAGAAGCCTCACGCCAGAACAAGCACTATCGGTGCAGCCATTAAGTGGCGCCACCTATGGTGCTTTAAGCAACCGCAGTAGTACGCCAAAAGGACAGACTGCCACAGGCATTATTAAGGTAACAAATCCCTTTGATGATACGGCCATGCGACTGAGTGATATCAGTGGAGACAATACCTCGTTGGACAATGTTGTGCCTAGCTACAGCTCCTCAAACAGTTGCAGTCTCTCTGAGATATCCGGAGTTTCCTCAGAAAGTTCCCCTGTCAGATCTTAGGAAAACATAGGATTTATCATAGAAATTCAGTTAACCTATTCATGCCTGGAGATCTACTGGATAAGTTCGCCTAGAATAGAAATAAGTATTTGAAGAAGAGTTGAAGATATAGTTCTGATTAACATACTATCAAATATTTCTAAATATTGCTTTTGTTAAAGATATCTCACCAAAATAGGCATTTTCATCTGCTACATGCATGGATAGGTCTAAACTGATTCTCTGCTATTGTGACTGAGCAATTTCTCTAATTTATATTCAATATCAAAATGTTCATTGTGTTCATGTCATAGTGTTGGCAAACCTTAGAAATTCAGTGGATTGGCATGAGTCTTTTAATATTGGAAAGTACATGTTCAGTGGGAAACGTTTATCGACACTATGCCTATGTGGGATCAGTTTAAGACAGGAATTGTGGACCAAAAGGTTCCTTCTAAATGGGTGTTTTGATGTTTTAATAAAAATGCTATCTAAATAGAATTTGTGACTTTCTACACTCATAAATATTTTTATGAAAATGTGTATTTTTCTATTTATGCAAATAATGATTATCATATATTTATGATAGGAGGTTTTATGATAAAAAGTGATAATTGTATAATACAAGGATGCCTTTTTATATGGCAATTTCATACACTGATGATTGATGAGGTTCAACCAGTCTTAGACTTAGTATGACATATTGATTGCTTGGTAATTTGGTATTACTTAAAATGAATCACGGTCCTGATGTGGTCTTTCAATTGAATATTCAAACGTGTTGAAATATTTGACAAAATGATAATGAATAATAAGAAATGATACCTGCTGTTTACAGATTTGTTAGGCCCAATGTATAACAAGTTCTGTGCATTTAGTTAATGTCTTGGTAGTGAGTAAGGGTTTGTTTCAATCAGATTTGAGTAGAGGATAGAAGACTTTATTAGCTTCATTCAATAGGCTCAGGTTTGTTTTTGCCAGTTCTAGCTTGGATTATTTATTCATCTAATTTATAATTGATAACTGTTGTATCTTTTGAAGTTGCTTAAGTAAGTCCTTAATTTATATTTAAGTCCTTCACTTGGTTGGTCCCAGACCTCTGACATTAATGCCTATACATTTATTCCAATCAAAGGTTACTGTCATGGACCCAGTTCCACAGAACAGTCCTAAGACCAGGACATTTTGCTATCCAAGAAATGAAAATAGCACATAGCCAAAACCTGTGATATGCTCTTTTCTAAGACTTCCTCTTAATTGTGTGGGTAGTTGTTCAAGTTTATATAATTTCCTGGTATCTGAAGCAAGATACATTTAGGAAAGTGAACTGTGTATTGGTTTGCGGACTGAGAAGGGAGATGGTGTGTACATTTTTGTATTTATAAATAAACTATTATAATTACATTTAATTGTTTTATACTTTCTTTATTATGGGCCACTCAGTGTCTCTTGTTTCCCTCCCTTAGATTTCGAACTGGCATACTGGAAAATCCCAGTAATATCCCATGTAAGAAAATCTGGTACGGTGACGGTTACTTAATTTATTGGTTCCCGGATCCGCCGATCAAAGTGGAAAAGACCCGATGGGAAAATAAATGTAATCCCCCCACTTTATTTTGTGTTCTGCCGCCGAGCCATAAAAAATCATTCAAAAATATGATCTTAAGTATGTATTTTAGTACTAGCCAAAAAATCACTTTACATTTTTACCTCCCTCCTGACTGCTTGCTTACTGATTTTCATGTGTTAAAAAAGAAAATAAAAATCAATTTTGTTTTTAATTATCTCCCTCCCGACCCTGTATTATTGACTATTGGGTCTTAAGTAGGTGGGATGTTAGACTAGGTTCCTAGTCCCCAAACGTTGACATTCCCTTCTGTGCTGACCAAGCAGTGTGGTGTAGTATCAGGTATGTAGATAGATGGCACCACCTGCCTGTCGTATCTCTTAAGGTTTTGTCATACTAAAACGGGATCCTCTATTCCCTAGCGAGATAAGTGTAAACTAAATTGACCACTGTGACACCTAGAATATTTATGCTTGGTAACTGAAAAAACATAACAAAAAGATTCATATGACAGCCTAGGAATCTAGGCTAGTGAGATGCTTCCATCAACCTATAGATGACAGCATGGTTTACCGAAGTTGCAGTTTGAAACTGTGCTATCAAAACAGCTCTAGTGAGTAGTGTGTCCCCTTGAGGATTAATACTATTAGTTATCAACTGTTTTGGAGTATGATACAACTTATATCTCGCAATCAGAGGGCTGTATCACCCTCGGCTGCGCCTCGGGTGATACAGCCCTCTGATTGCGAGATATAAGTTGTATCATACTCCAAAACAGTTGATAACGAATTTATCTCATGATTGCCTCCTCGACCTCTGCATAGGTAATAAAAATGAACATACATACATACATACAAATACTCGGAGGTTAATATAGGATTCTGAGAGGTTAATACAACTTCATATCATATGCCAATTGACCAATCAAAAGCCTAGAATTTTACCAATCATGAGATAAAGAACTAAACTAATGATGAAATCATTGTAGGGTAGATCCGTCAATAAGACTCCGGAAAGAGACAGCTAAGGTGATCAGTACCATTGCAACCTATTTAAAAGCCCCATCTACGATGGGCCAAGTGTGAAAGAGAAGATAAATTTATTGGGGAGAGAAAATCAATTTAAATTCATTTTCATTCCCGTCTATTGAGGAGAGAAAGAACATTTAATTTTTTTTCACTCCCGTTTATTTGTTTATTGGGGAGAGAAAATGAATTTAAATTTATTTTTCCCGACCACTATAGAAAAGGAAGGAAAACATATTTCAAGCAATGTCTGGTTGCCTGGCTCATTTTTATATTTGTATGGGATGTTATCTTTATATCAAATAGGAAAATGACACTGGGAACTGAGAAAGGTGAAACAAGTAGCAACATTTTGACAATTTATCCGATACAAAGTAATTATTGCGTGAAAGGTGTTTTGATGATAAATACATTGTGGCCTCATAGCAGGATTTTTTGAGAAACGCAGCTCCTACGTATACCCACAATTATGGGTGTCAGGGACCTCCAAAAGAAGTCTAAATTGGAGAAACTGCGGTACTCTTCCTCCTAAAATACCATTAGGAAAAGCTACGAGACACGGGTATTTCTAGGGGATCTTCTTCTTGATAATAAATTCTATTTCATACTATATTCAATTAAACTTATAGATATTTTACTTCCTTGTTCATACAGAATAGCAATATCTCATTGTCTGGAAGACTTTGGCCTTTCCACTATGCAAGATTAGGTTACTCTCTCAGCTTACCAATAGGTGGGGCCACTGCCTTGAAAATGTTACCCATGGCAGAATATATTCTTTTGGATATATATGATCTTTTGAAAAAAGTGTCTACTTTAGAGAAATGTTGTTGATAGAATTAGTTCTGCTGCTATGCCAAACATGCCCATATTATGATGGCGCCACCTATATCAAACCTTCAAAGCATAACAAGAAAAACGCCTAATAACATTCTACTTGCTGGTTCATACAAGATTAAATATTTCATTGATTGAGAAACAAATTACCTTTTGTATTAGGCAAATATCAGTTGGCCTAGTAGCGCCACCTACTACAAGGGCCATTACTGTCACGCCCCCATATCTGAAAATGTTTAACATGCAAAGATGTAGTCAGTGAACATTGTAAATTGGTTTGAATGTAATTCTGCTTTACATCCTAGTTATTGATAGAAATAGTACACTGGGTAGGCCAAAAGTACCCATTTGAATGGTGGCGCCACCTAAATCTACTCATGAAAAGCTAAAACTGGTGGTAGTGTCAGGTAAAATATAATAAATCATTTTAGTTTGTCCATAATGTCCAATACTCAATAGGTGTTACCGGTATAGAGTATCGTAGGACCTTGACTGCTTAAGGTGGAAATCTACGCCGTGGCGCTGTCGTTTGTCCTCGGTAGGCCCTACTACCTATACTATAGGTATGAAGATCAAAACGAAAGATTACACATGAGCAGTGGTCAATGGCCACGAATATCGTTTGACCAAGTGACTTTCTATAGACGTGCGCTTTAGAAAACGACAGGTGGGATGGTCTCTTGGGTCCTTCTTGTAGATTGGTCTCTAACGACATGGCTGTCTGCTTTGACAATGCAGATTTCTTCGAGCTAGATAATTTTGACCAATATTTTTATCTCATTTTTTTTGGCTGAAAGTGAATAATGATACATTCTTCAAACCGGTGTTTTAGAATGTGACAGACATGAACCCCCTCTAGGTCCAAGGTAATGTCACAGGTACTTATAATTATGAACAGGACCTGAAAATCAGCATTTGAAACGTAAACCACGTCCTGTTGGTAAATTTGAGGCTCATAGAAACATTCAAAATTGTTTTTAAAATACTCATGCTCATGCTGCATATTCCCTGTTGAGGCAAGACCTTGGACCTTACTTATACTAGAGAAATGAATGAGTCTCGTTTTCAAGTAAGTGATGAGTCTTGAAATTTTGCCAAAAAAACGAAAAACATCCAGATATGTTCTTTAAGGGTGCCACATTAAACTTTGAAATAGCCACTTATTGATAAGTTTGTCATTACTCGGTAACTATGAGGTCTAACCTATACAATAGCAAAAGTGCCGTTGTATTCATTTAACTAGGGTTTCAGACATTCAAGTTTTTAAAATGACCCGCATATCAGGTAGGGTTCTAAGTTGTGCGGAGACTGGGCGCCCCCGAACACACGTCAGGCGAAAAAATATGTCAATCTCACTATACTCTAGAGACAAAAGCTGATAACAATTTTAATTGTAAAAAAGACGAATTGAAAGCTTATCAGCGTGGTCATGTGGTCACTCTCTCTCCCAATATTCTGCGAACCAGTAAATAGCCTGTATTGAGGAGGCGCTGTAAGTGAAGCTGGAAATGCGAGCAAGCAAAATAAACAAAGAATTGGCGCAAAGACATCAAGAATAATTCAAGTGAAATATATGAGAGGCTCTACTGGTTATGTATTGCGAAATTATCCTGGATTAAACTCTGGCCTTTCGCGTGGTCTGAACCCCCTGTTTCACCCTGGTTCGAAAATGAGACAGTTTGACACCCCTGTGAATATAAACACTTTTAGTTGACGTCTTCACTGAGTCAGCACAAACGTAGCTGACATGGGTAGAGACTCGTAGTAATAGCACTGCCGACTCCAACAAAGGTAATTTCCCTATTGTTGACACGGTACATTGCCAATTTTAATTGCGAAAACGCATAAAACGTACCCTATCACTAGCTATGTAGCAAGAAAAGTAACTCGGAACACCCCCATTTCCTTTTAGTAAAGAAAAAGCAAATTTACAGATCAAGAACATATAAAAAAAATCAAAGATAATCTCTGGACTATTTTTTTACAATTAACTAGGTGTGACATAATTATAATGCCCTTTATTCACGTCTTAGCAAGCGCAACCCGACTACAACAAAAGGATTTCCCCCTATTGTTGCCACAACAATAGTAAAAAAGGCTGCATCATTTTCATAAAAAAGAAAAAAGCGTAACCTTTTACTAATAGCACTGTAGCAAGTAACTCGAAACACCCCCATTTTCTCGCCTATACAATGCAAATTTACAGGGCAAGGCCATATCAAAAATTCAAAAAATCTCTGTACTAACTTTTATGTGCGAAAAATCGCCCTATATTTGCGTCCATAATTAAAAATAATTGTATTCATTTTTAATTCAACCCCTACAATTTCAGGCTGTACAAAATATGTAGTAGGGTTTGAAATACAGTTACTGCAAGCAGGAAGAGGACCTACTTTATTAACTACATGCAAATTTAGGTTGATAAAGATTGACAATTTATTTATCAACCCAGAATGAGTGGAAAATAAAAGAATGCGCGACGTGGTGGCCTTTTTTCTTTCAAATGACCAGCTTTCAATAATCACAAATTCGTCTCTAGCAAATTAAATTGGCCAAACAACCATTTCATTTATATTTCATTCAGTTTTGTCCTATAAGGTATAACATATCCAAAAAACAAAAAAAAACCTGGTGCGGGCATCCTTAACAAAGCAATATGGGCATTGTTGATAGGAGACGTGGTGCAGCTACTTCAACAATGAGGCTGACGTCATAGTAACACTATCCCCGACTTAGTCACGTGATGTCAACAGTGGCTTCATAGCAACGTCATCTCGCGAACTTTCTTGTATTCTCAGACATATTCGATGCTCGATTCCTCAAGATTTACTCTTGATATATTGAAAATGAAGCGTGAATTTTGCACGTGGAAGCAGCGCCGGTCAGGCAAACAATGCGGTGCACATCTCCTGCCGTCTTTGTCACGGTTCGACTCATTTAGTGTCGACATTGCTATTTCAAGCAAATTGCATTCCGTAAGTATTCACCATCGAGGGCGCGTGGATGGGTGACGGGCGAGGGGGCAGAGGGGGAGGGGGGGGGGGGAGGGTTTTGGGGGCATAGAGGTAATCCCCTCACGTGCGTTTGGCTTGTCACGTGTAGGGGTATGGGAACAAGTCTTAAATGAGTATGGGTTTTTGAATTTTATTTATTGTCACTTTGCTGTATGGTTGCTTAATAGTGGAAGACACTGGAGAACTTCTGAAACACGACTGCCTATATAACTGAAAGTCCTTTGCAACTTTCTCACATGCTGTAATTCGGATTCAAACCCTGTTATTTAAAGTGAGACAGTTAGCGGTCAATGGCAATGCTTTAAATATCTCAGCTATTCGGGCAAACCCTAGCTTCAATGTATAAACCATATGAAACTATCACCTTCCCATCATTTTCATCGCAAGTACACAATTATGAAATAACGAACGAGACCCAGACAGTGAAAGTATAAACTTATTCTTATCGTGCAACTTTAGGTCTGAACAGTAATTATTTTGGTATAAATGGTAACCGTTCAATTTGATAAAAGGAGCGAAGTTATCAAAAAAACGCAATGATCAATGAAGAGAGCGCATGAAATGAAATCAATCACATATACTAGTAACAAGAAATGATCACGTTTTAATCAGGATCGTGGAGGCTATGCCTATATTTGATGAGATTACAATAGGATAAGCAGTTTCGCAATACTTAAAGCAAAGGGAACTAAATCAAAGTTTCAAGATACGAAACATAATCAGGATAATGACTGCCGTCTCAGTATTGAACGAGAATTAGATACTCTCGGAAAGGTTTTCCGCGAGTTTGCAACGTTTTAAACGCTAGTCTAAAAACAGCATAGCACATAATTTAAGTTCTATAACGCACTTACCTTATAGAAAAGAGAACTCAAGTAAGTCTCCACTTGTGGAGGTTACACAAAACATCAAAAAGATAAACAAAGAAGAAAGTCATATTCGGACGTCAAAATCATTTTCGTGAAATTGGTACTGTTGCCGGTGATTTTGGGTTGGCGATGATTTTCACCGTATAATTCCACCTATAACAGGCTAATCACGAATTTGCCTTAATATTGCTGAAAAAGTGACGATGATCATAGTCCCAGGGTTTGAATTCTTGACAAGTTTATGTCACCAAGGAGCGATCTTTATGATTGGCATCATCACTTTCAACCCCACTGTCGCTGAAAGAGAAAGTTACAGTTTCGATATCCTGCAGCGATTCCAGTTTCCATACTTATATGATAACCAATACTAGGGTAGCAGCAGCATTCTGGTGAAAGAGATACATGTATGTTTCCTTCAATGTCCGCAAATTCAGTTCTAATAACCGATAAAAAAAAAAGTATACTCCTTCGTGAGCGACATCAAGTATGAGTAGCATTGCCTCTTTGGGGACACATGCGGGTCCTAAATTTCTCCTTTTGTGGTGTTCATATACTCATCTCTTGTGAATAAATGAGTTGATTAGTTCAGAAGATAGAGATGTAGTAGAGGGGGGATATAATATGAAGGATACCACTTGTTTTAGTCTAGTTTTTCGCCAGTTGGGGTGGAAACATTTGAAAGCTAAATTAATGGTAGATGAAACCTAAGCAACCTTTTAATATACGCGCAAAACCACTACCAGCGAGCATTTTTCCACGCTATTGATGCCCGGATTATGTGCAGCTGTAACATATCCCCGAAAAACATTTAGTGCGTTATGGGCTGAACTTCTCAGCCAAGGGGAAAGATAAGAATATGTAAACTTCAATTCTATTTAAGGTCTACCCCATATGTCCAGTGGTCTAAGGGACTATCACTGACTGCTTTCTGTCTCTCACCACTACCTGAGAGAGAATCGAATTCGGAGCATGTAATAAAGTTGCCAGTAACTTGGGTTAGGTGGTGGTTTTCCTATGATAGTCTGTATTACTTCAATGCTTACAACTAGCTAGATACAATTTTGATATTTATGGAATACTATTTATGAAAAACTGTAATGATTAACAAAATTCCAAATCCCACCTTGAATGTTTTGCAAGAATGAGATATTCCTGAATAAGGGATCATTTTCATGGAATAAAATTTAGCATTTTTAAGTGAAAGGGAAATGGTTAATCCAGAAGAAAACGTTTCTTGATAAATTAACATACTTTTTTTGTTATATTTCTTATTATGTCAACAATAATATCAAAATCTTTAACGAAATAATTTTCATATGTCTTTCAAAGGATATTGACATTTGGCTTCCTATCAAGATAGACAAAGGACAGACAACCAATCTAAAGAAGCTGATATTCAGATTGCAGCGGTACCTGGGAAAACATCCCAAAGGTGAGATACCTATCAGCAACTAAACATATTATTTCTCTTGGGAAACACATCCAAGCACTTATTCTTAGTGTAAAAACAAATATTCTTATTTAATAAGAGCCCATAATATGTTTGTTTGTTTGAGTTAAAGGAGCTGTAAACATCTGCTGCCGTACTGTGATGTGATAGCAACTGACAGCTAGGAAGAAATTCTTTGCTATTTTCAAAAGTTTTTTCCTGTTGTCTAGGTATCATACACAGTCCTTCACAATGTCTACTTTTCATATAGAAAACACTTACTAGGCCACTGGGGATTTCCTTTAAACCTGAATACTAAACATAATTACCAAACAAATATTTCAAACTACTTTCCAGAACTATAATTCATTAACTAACTTCTAATTACTAGTTATAATCTCAACTAATAAAGCATCATTAGTAAAATGTAGAAGTAATAAAAATGTCTTCTTTCTAGGTCAGAAAAACATCTCCCATACAGTAATGCCAACATTTAAAGAACATCATATCCTCAAATGTGAGGTCAACACATCTTTCACTCAAAAGAATTTGGCATGGATTCTTCAAGAGGTCAAAGGGAGAAACATCTTTGAAGACTCACCCACAGTCGATAAAGGATGCATCAAGATTAAGTATGGGGATGTTCAAATATTGGTTCAATTTCCACTGCAAAAGCTTTTAAGCAAAACTGCTTATAGGCAACAACAATCTCAAAGTGGCTTTGGAGTAACCAATACCCATGTGGAAGTGCATGCCTATACCATCAGCAGTGGAGATGAAAAGAAAGGTGGTATGTTATACAGGTCTGATGCATTGGAAACTGGATCAAAGAATGACACATCACCAGCAATATTGGAGGTTGAACACATTCCTGACGTTTATGTTGGATTGAATTACATATTGAACAAACCAGCTCAGCATGGTTTTAGCGCCATAAAAAGCAAAGATGAAGAAAAGCATGATTTCATGTCATGCACGGGCAGTGTATCCTCTAACAGTGATTCCAGCCTCTGGGAAAGTAGTGATGAAGATAATGAATCTGCCTTGACTAGCAACTTTGGACCTATTCTAAATCATCAGGTGAGTAAATATTTTATTAGAACTTTTACATGTTGCAATACTATGATATTAGTTCATATTTTATTCATGATACATTATTGGTTTTCCATTGCCTAGTGAAGTGATAGAGCATCATTGGTGATAATAATTATAAAAGCTATCATTATATATAGAAGTAGATATATTATACAAAGTAGATACATTTCAATACCTAAATTAAAACTGCTTTTGTTTTGATACATGGAGGATGGCTTACTATAGCTGTTCTGATTATGATGAATAGTAACTGGTGAAATAATCAATCAACTAATGTTCATTTGTGTTATTTATTTTAGCAGAATAGCACAGATGAAAATATCAAGGACACAGTTGAAGACCTCTCTATGAAAACATCAGTTCCTGACAACAGACACAGTACATCACAAGTCCAGAAAGCATTCACCTCTTTCAAAGGCCTCTTTTCAATCAAAGGAAACAATGAGCATTCTGCTGATTGTAAGAAACCAAACCTATTTGATGATTATTGCAACACCAGTGAACAGCAAGGAGTTTCAGGTGTCATAAATTCTCAACTCTTTCTGACAGAATTCAGCAAAGACCCAATTCCACAATGTGACATTTCTGATGAGATCAAAAGCATCTCCTCTACATCAGAATACCTACCATCCATTTATCCACCTACCTTCAATATGGTTAAATCCTCAGACCAAATAGACGAACCAGAGATGAATAAGCAAAACATTAAGTCAAGTGTATTCTCATCACTTAAAGCTTTCTTTTCCAAAAAAAGAAACTCTGCACAACCAACAGATCGCATGCCATCACACAACTTTGTTTGCAATCAAGCTGCTAGTCCTGCATATTCTGATACTCCCAACATCCTTACAACTCGATCATTCCTGGCACAGAGCAGAGAAAGTTTAGTTTCAATTGATCTTGAAGATGATCAGGATATCAACAATAACAGTATCATTAATGAGGAAGAATTATGTCCTTGCATTCCAATACAAACATCCATCAAGCAAAGTATTGTCCAAGGCATCCAGAGGATATTTGGAATCAAAAGTAAGTACAAAAGAAAGGAAGGAAAGAATGGGACTTTAAGCTGCTTTCTACAGATTAGGTCATATCCAACAAGATAGAAGATTTGAAGCAAACTTATAAGATAGGATTTAAGTTTATTTATGACTGTTTCCAAAAATTAAAAAATGGTAAATTTTAAATATCGAGTGGGATTTGTTAGATATACTTCTCATTCTCATCAAAGTATGGTTCACATCTTTGAGTACCTTGGGAAACTACTTTTTTAATTTGTCAGTTGAATGTACTAAAATGTCAAATGAGTGTTGGCATGACAGATATATATCCATAGTTTATAACTCATTTGTATTTTTCTTTACAGATTAGAATCCACAACACATCAAATACTACTTGATTTTTTGGGCAATCTGAAGCTAAACATGGCACAGAGAAGACGACCTGTTTTGATGAATCAACCAGTTATCTAAAATCTTTATCAACAAGACTTCTCCATTCTCTGGATTACTTCATGCAGTTGTGTTCATATAGTGAACACAGTGTCAAGTGTGTTCCTAAGAACAATACAAGACTTTAAATATGTAATGTGTCGGAAAGTAAAAAGTCATGAAGTACTTTAATCATCATGGATGGGTTTAGACACAGTGCTAGACTGGTGATCATGTTGCTCTTCAAATCCAATGGTAAGATAGGAAGTGTTGGTAGTTGAAATGATTTGACTGGCGCCATTTAAGATGCTAATGCATGTGTTAGTCATTATATGACTATTTCAGTGAACTTAGTGGCATGGGCTGATGAAAAGTTATGTTCATATTTAGGTTTAAAAGTGCATCGAACGCCATAACAGGTGCTGGTTATTAAGATTAAAAGCACATTATTTGTGTCAGGGTATTTAGATCAAGAGAAGCTCTATTTTCTCTAATGTAAGTAATTGTCTGTTTGTGATCAAGAAACATCACATTAGGCGCCCTTACGAATCACCCTCTCTTTACCCCATCATAAGTGTAGTGACTGTTACAATTATAATAACGAGTTCTGAAAAGATCGGACTAACCTGACAAATAATTTCTTTACTACATGAAATGAAGTCTTGCAGTGTAAATATATTCTATTTTTTGTTTAATAAATTTGTTTTCAAAACACATCTTTACTTGTTACTATGATTTAATATATATTAACAACCCAGTGGCTATCTGGTCTAAGGCGTTGACACTCGCTGCTAGCTGTCTTTCAATAATGAGCAGGTATGAATTGAAAGAGGCATGTGAGGAGGTACTAGTACCCAGTGACTTGGGTTAGGATTCTCTAAATACACTTACATAGGAGGACTAGAAATGGAAGTTTCAGCCTTTTCACTTTTAATTGTTTGTCCGTATGCCAAATCACAATTGCTACAATTTGGCAATGATCTTACGTATGCGTGTACAATTGTTTTAATAGTTGGTCTTGCCCATCTAGTAGAAACCTGGTGTGCTTAAACAACTTGATTTTCATTTAGATTTACATTAAGCGTAGATATTCCCGATGTATGTATGTATATTTATTGACCATAAATTGCATTTATAAAAGTACAATACAATACAACAAGTAATCAAACTAAAATAACTAAACTGAAAATGCTGGCTAATGGTGTAAGAGTTCTGCAAAGTACCCAGGGCACAGCCAACAATAACTCAAAATTCTGGTAACAATCACAAACGAGTAGAAAGTGAGTGTCATATAAAATTCCAACTGTTTTATGACAATTTAACACAATGAAACATTTATCAGCTTTATTAGATTGCTAAAACAAAACCTAAATTAACATTGTTTTTGATGTTAGGTTGAATCTTCAATCAGCGCAACCTCGTTTTAGCGTAATTTTTGTCATTCTATACCCATGCACAGGATTTTTGTCATATTTGTATACAGTAACGAGGCTTCTCCTTATATGTCTGGGCCACCCTAAAATAGGAGTGGGGAACCCTTAAAGATACACAGATTCGGGCACTTGGGTATTTAGGGGGGCGCATACGCTCGTTATCAAAATTAAAAAATACCCCTAAAGCACTGATTTCAGGCCAAAAAAGTACCCTTATTTTAACAAAAACGCTGATTTTTTCCACGAAATAAACACCACTTCTTTTATCAAAAAGCTGACATTGGATGAACGGGAACACGTATTTGAACTTAAGATTTTGTAATCCTCTGCGTGTTTAGCGGCAGAAAGTGACGGCAGCAAACTCGGAAGCCCAGTCACTTCGGGAGTCATTCGGCGTCAGAGACGCGTATATTTCTTGGATTGTAAGGGTATTTTGACCCCCAAACTTCGTACCTGGGTACAAAAAAGTACCCTTCTTTTACAAAATCGCGGACATGCGGAGGTCTTAAAAAAAGACCCCATCTTCCGCGAAATACGTAACGCGGGTGCGGCCCCCCTCGGTACCTGAGTGCCCCCCCCCCCCCCCCCCCCCCGGGTGCGCTGCCCACGTGTGTTTAAGGCTTAATAGTCGTCAGGCGTTCCACGTAAAGTGGTACTTGTCATATCACAGTCATCTAATAGATTGCAGCACATTGATTTTCCACTTCGAAATACTCATAAAAGATGGCAGCATATCCACACCAACCTGGAACTTCTTATTTACTTCATGCTTGAGTAACTGATATTCGAACAACTGTGAATACACACACCTTACAAGATATACACAACCAATAGGCCATGTTTTAGACACTAGTACGCACACACATAGTACCACTACTGTCTACAAAAATATAATGTTACAATCTAAACATTTATAAGTTACAACCATACAATACTGCAGTTATATGACAATTATTCTTTTTTGACCTGATAGTGCACCATTCGTTTGCGCACCACCTGTTTGTTGTAATTTCCAGAATAAAAAGTCGTGAGCTGGTTACCGCTAACTTAGTAGGGGTAGTTATTGTTTAGAATGATAATTATGTTCCTTATATATCCAACTTCAATGATTTACAATGTTGTGCCATGCAAGTCTTACGTCAAGGTTCACAATTGCGTAACTCGTACAAAAGTGCTAGGCAAAGTCAAACTTATGCATCGTAATAGTGCATTGGTTTAAATTTGGAATGTCTAGGGACAAAAGCTTTTTCTGTGAGTTTCATCTTGACAAGTTTGTCACATCCTCGTGCTCTGTGTTTCTATGGGCAGGGTTGGGCCTGCCGGGTTTGCCACGCCACTGCAAGATGCAAAACGTCTGCCAGAACATTGACCGCCATTTGCATTTAGTTCTGTAGCTTCGATTTGGCCGCATTTGGCGCAACAACAGCAATAGAGTCTTATGCAACTATGCCTGAGTTTCTTGTTAAAGTAGGAGTAGATGAAAATATGAACCCAATGATTTGCCAATCCCATATACCCCCCAACCACCTCGACCTCTGCTGGGATATGAAGCTGAGCAATACTGCGTACCAGGTGCATTATGTACATAACTACTGAGGTGAGTGTAAAAAACACCAGAATTGTCAGGACTGTTTTTGCCGCCCGCCAATTCCTTTTATGGTGCAAATTGCCACTGCAGTGTTGTCCAATATCACGTTTTCGTGTGGCAACACACCAAATAAAACAGTTGATAACATATATAGCCAGGATTGGAAGAAAAATATACGAAACACCGAGTAGGGTAAAAGCTGGATTGGTGTAAGAATCGAGCAAGCATGTTCCATTGAACTCTAGAAAGTTGTACCTTCCAAATCCTAGAAGTGGCAACATGAAGATGATAAATGACAATGTCCACGATATCGCTATCAATGCCAGGCATAGATTTCGGGTCGATAGCCACAAGTAAACAAGTGGTTTATAAATTTTCACAAATGTGTCTACGGTGAGAAAAAACAACTGCCATATGAAAGTTGCCACGAATACGCATCGCCACCAAGCGGTGAGTTGGCAAACCATATGTCCATATGGCCACGTTCCAGTGAGAACTGTATAGGTGTAAAGTGGCACAATTAGACCCATACCAAGATCTGTCACTGCCAGGGAAATGAAGAAATACTTGGTGAACTCCTGCAAGTCGGTGGTTTTGCGGAAAAGAAGAATAGCACTCGCGTTAGTGAACAGGATTAGGAGAGTAAATATCACTGTAAGTACAGTCATTGAAAGTCGAAATGCAAATGGCAATTCTGCGACAGTGTTCGCCATTATCTGATTGTTATAGTAGTATGATTAAAAGATGCGAATTTCTGATTTGTGATGAAGTGATGTGCAATGGTGATTACTTGAAATGAGGCTATCTGGCGTTCTTGACTCTGATCTACTTCACGCAAATTGCAGAAAGGAACCAATGCCAGTTATTGGTGCTTACCTTTTATAATTCCATGTAGCTAGTCACTTTTAGCTGAAACATTGCTGAAAATGTTAGTATAATCGAAATTCCAAACCCCTTCTGCGCAACTGTAACATATACTCCAGAGTGTACCTATGTGTTAACCACAAGCAATCAATGACGTCATATATTCTCACAAGCTAACTCGTTATCCTTGGTCAGGCTTAGGTGCTTATGTACTAATTAAATCTTAACTAATTCCTACATAATAGCTTTTGCTATGATCGCCAAAGTCAGTTTCAAAAAATGTGTCAACCACTCCAAGGTATAGATGCTTCTCAAATTTAGTTAATGAAGTTCCTTTCGTGATATCTACCTCCCTTCACTTTCAGACGTAAAAATCAATCTCACCTCCTGTCCGCTATAGGTGGCTGTGTTTTAGCACCGACCAACACATATATTTTACCTCCCAGCCGCTAGGTGGCTACGTGGTTTGGCGCCAATCCTCCTCTAGTGCCTCATCCACTTATGACATGTCTGTATTTTCTAACTGTGTCATGGAAGGCTATGAAAGTGTTGAGACGCTTGGCTCCTTAGTATACGATTCCGATTATTGCTGAACCTGCAACAATGGGTATGGCTGGTTGCCATACAAATGTGCTTGGTTGTGAAGGGATGTCTAATATACCTTTGGAACTAAGAGACTCCTTGCCTTGGTTTTCGTATAGAGAAGGAACTTCCTGGCTACGACTTCTCGTTGTGATTCAGAACTCTTTTGTGAAGTGATGCGTAAACTAAACAGACTGCATGTGTAGCCCAAGATAACTTTTATAATCAAAAGCAATCTTTGTCATAGCACATGCTTGTTGGAAATAGTAGTACGAAATGACACCACCTAACTCCTGACAATGCTATTAGCAGGGATGAAGCCGTGAACGTGGGAGCTCAATCAGAAGTGGTTATTTGCACACTTGCCACCTGCCTTCAACAAATTGGAGTGGCCGTCGATGGCTACGTAGTCGATATTTCTTCTGGTGAAAGCACGACCATATAGCACCCTTCAAATATTTGCCAATATCACGCTTGAATATCCTACGATTTCCATGTGTCATTATGTAGATCCAGATGATACTATACAGAGGAAAAATTAACTTTAATAACGTCAGAGTAATGTATTTATGCGCCTTTTGTAATCGTGGGTGCTTTAGCTCAATGAAACGCAAACATTTTAATCAAAATATCTGATAAGCTTTTTGACATCGCTATAACGCATGGGTATAATATTTCATTGTGACAACAAAACACACGGAACTTTAATTTATTACAATTTTGATAACAAGAGTGGCTCTAGTAATGATTACGATGCTGTTTTTATATAGATACAAACCCTGCGAGTTTGAGCTTGACAAGTTTGTCACATTCTCGTGCTCTGTGTTTCAATGGGAAGGGTTGGACCTGCCGGGTTTGCCACGCCACTGCAAGATGCAATACGTCTGCCAGAACAATGACGTGGACTATGACCGCCATTTGTATTTAGTTCTGTAGCTTCTATTTCGCCACATTTGGCGCAACAACAGCAATATAGTCTCATACAACTATGTCTGAGTTTCTTGTTAAAGTAGGAGTAGATGAAAATATGAACCCAGTGATTTGCCAATCCCATATACCCCCCAACCACCTCGACCTCTGCTGGGATATGAAGCTGAGCAATACTGCGTACCAGGTGCATTATGTACATAACCACTGAGGTGAGCGTAAAAAACACCAGAATTGTCAGTACTGTTTTTGCCGCCCTCCAATTCCTTATATGGTGCGAATTTCCACTGGGGTGTAGTCCGATATCCCGTTTTTGCGCTGCAATGCACCAAATAAAAGAATTGATAATATATATAGCTAGGATTGGAGGAAAAAGGTACGAAATACCAAGTAGGGCAAAAGCTGGATTGGAGTAAGAATCGAGCATACATGTTCCATTGAAGTTCAAAAAGTTGTATCTTCCGAACCCTAGAAGTGGAAACATAAATATAATGATAGACACTGTCCATGATAGCGCTATCAACGCTAGGCATAGTTTTGGGGTCAACAGACGCCAGTAAAGAAGTGGTTTATAAATTCTCACAAATGTGTCTACGGTGAGAAAAAACAACTGCCATATGAAAGTTACCACAAATACCGAACGCCACCAAGCGGTGAGCTGGCAAACCACATGTCCATATGGCCAAGTTCCAGTGAGGACTGTATACGTGTAAAGTGGCATAATAAGGCCCATACCAAGATCTGTCACTGCCAGGGAAATGAAGAAATATTTGGTGAACTCCTGCAAGTTGGTGGTTTTGCGGAAAAGTAGTATGGCAATCACGTTAGTGACCAGGATTAGGAGAGTAAAGATCGCAGTTAACACCGCCATCGATAGTCGAAATGCAAATGGCAATTCTGCGACTGTGTCTGCCATTCTTTGAGTAGCAGGAATGGAAGATTCAAACTCCAGATTTTTGACGAAGTGAGGAGCAATGGCGAATACGTCAACGTGCGTGCAATCTTGAAATGAGGCTTGGTGACATACTTGACTCTGACCCCCTTCGCGCAAAGTACACAAGGGAACCAATGTCAGCTATTGATACTTTATTCTTACAGTTTCAAGTGACTAGTCACAATTTAGCTAAAATATTACTGAAAAAGTGACTACAATCGAAATTCCAAACCCTTTCTGCACAATTTTTACATGGATTCTGGAGTGCGCCCATGCGTTTTCTATTTACGACCAATGACGTCATATATTCTTGCAAGCACAAACGTCATCGGTGGTCGGGTGATAATTGTTCTCTACTGCTACTCTATAATTAATACATGTAGTTTTCGTTCTGTTCAGCAAAATTTCAGCCTGGCAGTTTCAAAAAGTGTGTCAACCACTTTAAAGTATAAATGCTTCTCGATTTTAGTTAATGAAATTTCTTTGACAGACGTAAAAATTGATGTCACCTCCTGTCCGCTAGATGGCTATACGTGTTTTGGCACCAACCAACATATATATTTCACCTCCCGGCCGCTAGGTGGCTAAATAGTTTGGCGCCAATCCCCCTCTTGCGTCTCATCCACTTATGTTAGTGTTTCATGAATGTGTCACGGATGGCCATGAGCGAGCTAAGACGCTTGGTTCCTCAGCATACGATCTCGATTCCTGCTACGTCTGTAGCAACCGGTATAACTGGTGGCCATGTTGATGTGCTGGGTTGTGAAGAGATGGCCTATTCACCTTTGGAACTGAGAGAATCTTTGCTATGTTACTTTTCCTAAAGCAAAGAAACTTCTTCCTGGCCCCGGCTTCTTAATGCGATTCGGAGCTTTTTTATAAAGTGATACGCAAACCAAACAGACTTTATGCGTAGCTTCTTGTTGTGATTCGGAGCTTTTTTATAAAGAGATATGCAAACCAAACAGACGTTATGCGTAGCAAAGGATAATGTAATAAGTTAAACCAATCTTTGATCGCGAATGTCGATCACCGGATACGCAACCAGCAGGTCTCGCTTAACAGCCTGGCCTCAACCAACAGCCCAGATGTTTATAGTCAGGATCAGTCAAGAGTCTGATTCTGCACATGTTGGTGCGCAACATACTCTGTAATGTAAACGTTACAAGAGTCCTCATTGGTCTTTGTCTCCTAGTGACGTCACACGAAGATTAGATTCGGCTAGATTAGGTGTAGTCAGAACTCAGTAATGGGTCCTATGGCAATTACCGTAGCCTGTTGTATCCATGTGTCTATTCATCTAAGCTTTGACATAGTACCTACTCGCTGCAAACAGTAGTCCAAAATGACACCACCTTACTCCTGACATTGCTATTGGCAAGAATCGAGCATTTATTTCTGTGAACGTGCGAACACAATCAGAAGTGGTTGTTTGCACACTTGGCACGGGCCTTCACAATGTGCAGTGGCCGAGGACGACTGTTGTGCAGATATTTTTTTCTGATGAAAGCAATATTAATAGTGATTAAAAGAGATATACGAATTGTTACACGACCATATAACACCCTTCAAATATTTTACAAAATCACTCTCGTGTGTTCTACAATTTCCATGTGTCACTATGTAGTTCCAGATGATACTATACAGAGTTAATTCTGACTGTAAATGAGTTAAACCAATGCTTTTAAGAGCCCCCGTAATCTTGTGTGGTTTACTTCAAGGAAACGCAAACCTTTTTAATCAAAATCATCTGATAAGCTTTTTGACATCGTTATAAATGATTATGATATTTCATCGTGACGACAAAACGCATGTAACTTATTTATTACAATTTTGATAGCAAGTGCGTCTAGATATTTGATGATTATTTATTTTTATATAAAAAACAACGTGCTAAACTCAGCAAATCAACGTTAGGAGTAAAAGGAATCAGTGGAACCGCCATCCAAGAAAAAAGGCAAAGCACCTAGAATAATTTAAAAAAACCCGTTAAAATTCACCAAATCCCCGCCATAGTTAACATGTTATGTGGAATAAGACACTGAGGTTAACTTTCCGAGCAGAATGTATCTGCATCTGCAATTGATCACCATATGCATCTTTTTTCGAAAACATTCCATAACTATTGTTAGTTCTTCTTAGCAAATGATTTTTTAAGTGTTCTTAAATAAAACAACTGAAGCGTCACAGGGAACAGACACATTAAACCCTCTTTCTATACAATAAAGTAAGCATCTGTATCAAATTACGATAGAAATATGGACAGAATTTAAAAGAAACTTTCTGAGATTTCTTATCCGACGATTCGTGTTTTCATTGCACTTGCTAATTGCACTTGTGATAAGTTGATAACGACAAATCATTTAAGAATCTCTCACACAATTTAGGTAGTTTGAAATTTTGGTAAAGAAGATCTTATATAAATTATGTTAATAACACTAACATTTTGATTGTTCTTTTCTAGTAAAGCAACATGTATTTCCTACAGATATGTGTTTTAACAGAGAACAGGTGGTCTTTTTTAAATGTGTCATTTTAAGTTAGGAGAATCATTATGTGAAATATTGGAAAAGATCCCCTGAGCTAAACATTGGACGCTGAAATTGTAATTTGATGTGTCTGAACATATTTCCATTTCCCCTGTATTTTTCCATATGGCTCGTGGTAAACGAACCTGTGCGGAGTCCGTACAGATATCTGCATGTTTTGGTGTGGTGAATAAGTTGAAGCTTGCTTTGTTGCGGCATCTAAGTATAATCCTGAGTTCATGCTCATTTTGGCCTTTGGACTTCCTCTTGAAAAGGAAGGTACTGTTTACTGTTTTTAGTTCAAAGTTGAAAGTAATATCGTAAATAAAAGGCGTGTGGTTTCCGCAGTTAGACCAGATTCTACATGTATTAAATATATGTAGTTGCGATCGATAGACCAATAGGAGACGTGAATGAAATGATGTACTAGTATATGTGTTACAGTAAGAGTGTCAAACCAGGGATTTAGTCAAATCCCTAAAACTTTCAGGGATTTTATGAAATCCCTGTTTCACTCAGGGATTTGACTAAATCCCTAAAATTTCCAGGGATTTGACTAAATCCCTGAAAATAGGAGGGTCATTTTTGACTAGTTTACTGGAAGCATTTCAGAGGGATTGTTGAATGACTGAAATGCTTTCAGTAAACTAGTCAAAAATGACCCTCCTATTTTCAGGGATTTAGTGAAATCCCTAGAAATTTTAGGGATTTAGGGATTTGACTAAATCCCTGGTTTGACATTCTTACTGTAACACATACACGACTAATCGAACATCAGCAACATGTTTTTCTTTGCGCCTATGCACCGACACTAACTGTGAAGTACATACAAAAACGCAAACACATTTACTTTATACAAGCAAGAGCGCTAAGTTAATCAAAATTTTGAAAGCATTTAAAAAAAGAAATGCCAACGGAATCAATATATCTTTATACAACGCTATTTACAAATAGGCATTTTTATCCCTCACATAAATGTCTTCCTCAATTGATCACTTTTTCAAGAAAAGGCAAGTTACCACCAAGCGCGTGCCGTTTTTGTTCCCTGCTTGTACGTGGTACGTCACATAGAATTTTGCTGCATTTGGACTTTTCTGCCTTATAGAGACTGAATTGTATCTAGCCAGTTGTAAATGGTGGAGGAAACTGGATCAAACAGTGCAGACCACCGCCTATTACCAAGCCATTGGAAACTTTCTTGCATGTAGTGAAGTGGATTTGAAAGCAGGCAGACCTTCAAATAGATGTGAGCTACATAAACAGACAAAGGCATTTATTAGTGATATATTTGTTTATTGCAATATCTAATTACAAAATCTTACAATTAGAAGGAAAAAGTAAATTCGCATAACAAAACCATCAATGCAACACCAATGTATACAACACAATGTAAAGACAACTATACTTGAAAACTTAAGGTAACTTACGGGTTAATTTATTTCGACTCGGTCTTCTAGCCTATTTTTACTTGGCTATTTAGGCAATATTAATTACATAATGCCTGGAAGGCCTTTTGATGAGAAACACATAAAGATTTACTAATGTACCCTCCCAGCAGGCTGTTTTCCGGGTGAAAACGTGCGCAGTGTTCTCGAACTGATATCTTTTCTACATTCATAAATGTAGAGAAAACTTCAATACGGAGGGAAGGGTATCACATTCTTTCAAATACTTGCTCCGTTCAAAAGTGTGTTTCCCTACTTCTCGATTTCATAGGAGGTTGTTAAATCGTTGGGCTTTTACTCTTTGCTGGGCTTTTGATGGCCTAGACAGTCACAGTTGGTCTAATTATGAGGATGAGTCTGAAGAATCTTAAAATGACCATCCATTCAAAAGTAAGCCCCATAAGTCACATCAAGTAAAAACAGGCATCGAAGAGTAGTAGAATTACATTTACAAATGATATTATAGGTTACAAACTCAAGAACAGAATGTCTCGAGTAATATGAAAGAGGTGTAGGTAAAACCTTTTTTATTTGAATATGTGCAAAAGCGATTTTTATTTTAGATAGATGTACGCATACATTATATACAGAGACACAGTTAACAAAGTCAATAAAACATATAACCGTATGACCTGTTATTTATATTCATACATTATGTGGCATACTCAGAACTGAATCATTTAGATCATAAAGCTCTCTTTTCAATACAAGCCAATTTCCTTTTAGACGACTCAGCTAAAACTATTTTTCAAATCATTGTAAGTTAATTCCCATTTCGAGAGGAAATTTTCGAACTTTAAATCTATTCCTGCTATGTATTCCTCGGTACACATTTAAAGGTTTGATGCCCTGTTTTCTTTTTTGTATATCACCGTTTCATATATAAGATGAATACAATTACTATTTCCCAAACTTTGAATTTCCTATTATATCAGTAGCTGTTGGTTTCATTTGTCTGTTCACTCCATCTTAAAACAGAGGCATCTATGAGTAGTAGTAGTAAATAATTGGTACTCTAGAAAACAACCGAGAACAACATGTCTGGAGTATTACGGAAGAGGTATATATGTTAAACCTGTTTACTGATTTGGAAAATAGCCCATAATAAAGTTTCTGGCATCAACTCTATATGTTTGTTGGCTTCATAAATTGTAAATGAAAGTGCAACCTACGTTGTTTTTGTTTACTATTGCACCTTTTTAATTCTCTGCTAAGTTCATGTTTGATTGTTGTGAAAACAATCCAAAAAATCAAGAAATCATCTTTACATTTTGAAGTGATCCTTCTTGTTACCCTTCTTCCATTCAACAATGCTTAAGCTTATAATATGCTGAAAGTGGTGTGGAGATATATACAATGGATCTTATAAAAACAATCCGAATCTTTTAAAGGACACAACACTATCTGTAACATCTGACCTAAAATTTGTTCTATTTTCCTGAAATTTCCTCACATAAATAGTTCGCCTCACAAACAACACACAATTAAATCAATAACAATTAAAACCTTCCACCATTATAGCACTATAGTTTTTAAAGCATGACAAAGTAAATACTAGCAAAGATAAGTACAATACGAAATAATAAGTTCTAGATCTGACAGAAAAGATCTCTTTGGGTTCAATAAGTTCATACAATGCAAAGGACGTTTGGTAATCGCCACTTTGTCCACCATTTAAGGTTATATATATATATATATATATATATATATATATATATATATATATATATATATATATATATATATATATATATATATATATATATATATATATATATACATATATATATATATATATATATATATACATACATATATATATATACTAGTATATATATATATATATATATATATATATATATATATATATATATATATATATATATATATATATATATATATATATATATATATATAAATCTTCTATCTGTAACTATAGTTTAGTGCATGAGTCCTCCTCATGTAAAAGATCCATGCGACTGTTCCAAATCTGCGTCCTGTAGCTACTGCGAGGAAGATCCGGCTCTACAGCGCCCGTAGTACTACCGTCGTTAGACACAGACCCCGATGACCTGTTCGTTCTGCAGTTAAAGCAACAGCAGAACAACCTTATGAATGTCCATCTAATCTTCTTGTTCATGTAGGTGTAGACGAATATGTTGATCCAGTGATTGGCCAAGCCCATGTAGCCACCGATGATGGCCACGTAGATGGGGATTCGGACCCGGAATATACTTTGCACAGCATGCATGATGTACATCACCATCGTGGAGAGGGTGAAGAAGATGAGGATGACGAGGATTGTTTGCGAAGCCTTCAGGGTTGTGCGTTGCTGTAAGGAAATGTTCCTGTTGACAGGGTAGCAACTTTGGCCATGCCGCTTTCTCTGAAGTCCCAGGACCCGCCTTCTGGCGATACACCAGATCCAGCAATTGAGGACGTACACCAGCACCAGAGCTGGTGCACAGTAGGCGATGATCACATAGGTAAATTCAGGACTTTTTAGCGAGTCAAATAAACAGTAACCGTTATATTCCAAGTACTCGTACCTGCCAACACCGACGAAAGGAAGCATACAGATGATGAGTGCCGAGCTCCAGGATATGACTATGATTATCATACACGTGCGATAGCACAGGATGTGACGGTGCTTCAGGGGTGTGTATATAGCGAGAAAGGTGTCAAAGGTGAGGAAGAACATATGCCAGACCGAACAGAAGACAAGACCACTCCGCAGCCAGCCGGCTATGTCGCACACAATGTCCCCATAGGGCCAGGAGCCATAATACATACTATACGTATAGAGAGGTACAATAGCGCCCATGCCCAGGTCAACTGCCGCCAGCGATATGTAGAAATAGCCCGTAGAGTTCTTGAATTCTTTGCTCTTGGCGAACAGCACTATACACATGATGTTTCCGATGATGATGAGGAGGGTGAAGATTACAGTGACGACAGCCATGGTGAGACGAAACGCCAGAGGAAGACTTTTCACAGTTTCATTTCTGTCCATTCCAAAGACGGAGCTTTCCACATCATTGTTCATATCGATCATGCTTGCTGTTGGTTGCTTTTGGTTGCTGTTGGTTGCTGTTGGTTGCTGTTAGAAGTAGCTGATAAGCCCTTCCGCCCGCGATCAGATCTACATGTATTGCTTCTATTAAAAGGAAAGACCACCTTCCATAGATGTAAGGTAGCTGCAATACAACAAGGAAGTAGAGTTTTTAATTGCGACGGCATGGTACCTCCTCGTACGTGGCAATTGATAATGTACACACTTGATGAATTATTACACAATTTGCAAATAATCATAATAAGATTCCGTGTTTGTTTTGCTGTTTCGAGATAACATACCACAATTACTAAAACGTGTCAAAACAGTTCTGAGAAAAAAACTCAGTAAGGACATTAACCGTTGGGTTGGTGATATATATATATATATATATATATATATATATATATATATATATATATATATATATATATATATATATATATATATATATATATATATATATATATATACATATATATATATATATATATATACATATATATATATATATATATATATATATATATATATATATATATATATATATATATATATATATATATATATATACAGTGCACTACTTTCATGAAAGGAAACATTTATGATGACATAGCTAATGTAGGATTAGTCATGCATATACATCATGTTATTCACGTCCCCTTTTGGCCTTTAAATCACAAATATCAATGAATTCATGTGGAATGTGGCCGTACCGCGGAAGCCACACGCCTTTTATTTACGATATTACTCTTAACTTTGAACCGAAACAGTAAATAATACCTTACTTTCGAAGAGGAAGTCCAAAGGCCAAAATGACTATGTTCCAGAAAGTACCTTAAAACCTTATGCAGCACATAAAGAACAGTAAAGGACAGTAATGAAAGAGCGAATACGGCTGTATACTATTGGTACATACTAGCACTCTGCATCAGTATTGTTTGATACTGATACGTACCTGCATTGTGCATCAGTATTGTTTAATACTTGTACGTACCTGCATTGTGCATCAGTATTGTTTAATACGTGTACGTACCTGAATTGTGCATCAGTATTGTTTAATACTTGTACGTACCTGCATTGTGCATCAGTATTGTTTAATACTTGTACGTACCTGCATTGTGCATCAGTATTGTTAAATACTGGTACGTACCTAGATTGTGCATCATATGGTTCATAATGACACGTACTAGCATGGTATCACAGTATTGTACAAGTGCGCACTACCATTGTGCACCATTGTACAATAATGGTACGCATTGGCATTGTGTGCCAATATTGTATAATATTAGTGAGAATCAATATTGGAGTCGTTAAGTAAATGATGACCACATGTGTTAAAGTGAAATTGCTTACATTATTTGAAGCTGCCGACATCACAGTCACCCCCCCTCTATACCATACAAATTGTTTTAAATAACTTAAATACACAATCAATATTATTTATGAATGATAAAGAACATATTTCCATTCAATCAAATATTTCTCTCAGTTCAAGCTATATGTGTCCCCATATTAACTCCCTTAAGTCTTGTATATCCGAAGTCTTGTATATGAGATGTAATTGAATTGAATTCAATGTTAATGATTTTGCATACTAGTAGATAAGACTCCAAATATTATACTTCACCATGCATAAATGTATATTCTTACTCTTCAACCTACATCGATAGATTTCCTTCTTAGTAGCCATTATTACAGTTGTGAGAACTATTACGCCATTATCATTACCTATATATGTTTTCTGCATCCAACATTTAAACTATATCATGATATTTTGATGCCTTATGCTTCACCTTGGAAAATGTTGGGTAGGCTCCTTCAGTTATTCTTTCAGACCATATTGCACCGATACGATTATTCTACATAATAAGGTACATATTGTTAATTGTTTCAGAACACCACTAATGTATAAGCAAATCATAGGCATTACAGGTAGTGTGGCTTTCTTTCTTTGTTGCGTTGAGATCTATATAGTATAACAATAGTAGAATGATATAAAGTCTGGGTTACGATGGAACTGAATATAAAAAACCCACTAATTTCTTGAACATTTGATTTCAAAAACATTCCAAAACACAATCGCCTAATCTAAAAATTAGATACCCCTAGGAAAGTGTAGTCTGCATCTTCTTTTTTAGTGAAAATCTTGATTCAGTATTTGTTAGCAGTATACAATATCTCCATACCTGCCCTGTCAATAATTTCTCACCTACTAGATCTAGTACCCCATTTATCAACGCCTAAATGGTGCATATACATTTACATCACAATTGTTATGTTATTGAAATTCCAATTATTTTTCAGGAGTGATACATAGTAGTATTTAATGTCCATTTGAAGAAAGCATTGTGATTTCCATGTGTGTGTGTGTGTGTGTGTGTGTGTGTGTGTGTGTGTGTGTGTGTTTGTGTGTGTGTACGTATTGGAGGAGGGGGGGCTGTCGTAATACCCGAGTTGCTGCTATGAAATATCTTATGAACAATGCAATATATCAGACAATACTCTAAGTATGACAGGCTATTCTTCAGGTTGTCACGGAGCATGCGTGGGGACACCTTGGTAACGTTTCAAGGCAATCGACATCAAGTATTTGCCGCCTGCACTAACTGTTAGGGAAATCCTATTAAATAACTTAGTCTTCTTTTTACAAAACAATCATACTCTTTATAAGCGCAAAAATATGAAATGAAAGGATGTATATGATAGGATTATGATGTGATAGAATGAAATATGATATAATGTCATCAATCAATCAATCAATTTGATAAAGTGTCATATACATTCAAATATCAGTAGTTTCACCCTGTTAGAAAGTGTGGTCCGCCCTGCTATCCACCCAAAAGCTTCCTTTCCGGATGACTGAGAGTGGATAAGAGGCCGGACTCTGCAATCTTGCTTTCTTACAGGGTATAAAGAATTTATTACCTTCTCCTCCATTGTAAGATGGCGGTGTGCCAGGGGGTGTTATCATCAGTTTGATTCTAGCAGTTGATTGGTCAATTTCTGGACTGCATTGGACTTCTAACATTGCTTTTAACAATTGTCTCTGCTCGGAGCCCAATATTAATCCTGCATTGGGATCTTAACAATGCTGTTCACAACCCTCATTGTTGAGAGCCCCAACATTATCATACAATGCCATGAGAACCATTGTTATGCACACTACATCCCCCCCCCCCTCGATAGAGGTCGCTTTACCATAGCAACAATATGGCAGCAACGGCCGGTCCGCTAGATTTTTTTTCGGTCGTAACTTTTTTCGCACTGTAATCTACCAATATAGTATATAACTGAGGATAAGATGGCAGGAATTACTTAGACGATGGATTTAGGTAGGATTTTAGTGAGAAATCTGCCTGAGGCGACCAAAGTCTTACGACTTATGTTTTCATTTATTTATTCCCAATTGCAAGAACCTTGAACTTTGAACTGGCAGTGCTTATCGTAATTCATGTGTGTGTGTGTGGAGGGGGGGGGGGGTGCTGACGATACATTCGTTATCCTTGTTGTTAAAGGGCAAATGCACCATCATGATGATTTAGGTTCAAGATGTGCCTATACGTGTCACCTTTTAAATAAGACCACCCATGGAGGTGATTGGAAGTGACTGCCACTGATATCTCTCGACCAATCAGAAGTGGTGCTTAAAATGTGCCCTGCCCTGATAATGTCAGCCTCCATGCCCAGACACAGGCCTGTTTTTTTTACTCATTTTCATAAGCCATATCTTTGGAGTGCTGAGGAGGACAGACTTGCGGGTGGTCTTATTTGAAAGGTGACACGTATAGGCATATTTTGAACCTAAATCATCATGATGGTGCATTTGCCCTTTAAAATGGTACACGTCCGATGTCTGTATTCTGGCAGCAGGTATTGCAGGTATTGCCTGATGGCCTTGTGCAGGCATTGTGCATACCATTGTAACCACAGGGATAACATCAGCTCCAATCTGATACTAGCATTTGGGATGGTCAATTTCTTGTACTGGACTATATTTGGGTTACAACATTGCTTTTAACAATTGTCAATGTTAGGAGGCCGATAAAATCTTTTATTGGAATGCTAATAATCCTGTTCACAACGTCTGGTTGTTAGGGCCCCTAAGATATCATTGGTTGCTATAGCGAGTAACCACATTCTCTCCCAGCAGAGGCCGCGTACAATGATGGCGGCCACTGTTTTCACACTGCCGCTAGAAATTGTTTTTTTTCGGCGTTTAAAACACCATTTGTGCATCCTAGTCTGCCAACATGATGTATATCTGCAAATGAAGATGGCAGGAAGTAATTCAGATGAATTTAGGTTTGTAAATCGCTAATTCAAGAGAGTTATCCTTGCCGTTAACGATGAGTCAGACGAGTCTGACGAAGAGTTTACTCGGATGTCCACTGAAAGAACCTTGAACTTAGAGCTCATTGTGCATATCGTAATTCCAAATTTATGTCGGGATGTGGGTAGCTGATGATATATTCTTAACCCTTGTTGTAAGAGTGGTTGACTGCAAGATGTCTACGTTCAGCCAGCTGGCTATCGGACTAGGCCTGAAGGCCAATTCTGATACCAGCCGGCTTCTCGCAGACATCTCGTCGTACACCATGTTCACAACAAGAGTACAAGGATAACTAATTAACTAATATTATGATATGCCTACTGCTCATTCTCTCTTGTGATTGGTCAGATCATGACCACCTTACACAAGTGATATTGGGTGCACATGACTTTTTCAGGTATTTAGAGTATTTTGATTGCGATATTACTGAATTAGCACAAGAACATATTACAGCTTAGAAATTTGCAATAACCCAATGGTTTGTGGTAAAACCTGGAAATGGCAGAAACATATCAATAACATTTACATTTATATGATTCTTTAAATTAGTAAATTATTTAATTTGAATGAGCAGTAGGCATATCAAATCCGGAGTTCGATATTATATATAGAGTGAACGGGACGTGTCTGACACCTATTGACCAATCAGCATCGAGAATCAAGCGGAGCAAGTGTTAAGACATGATACAGTATGATGTATGGTGTGAAATCGTCTTTATTTTCTTTAAGTGAATATAAGTATTACAAATACTGGTAGTCGTAGGGCTAATTGACTTGGAGCTACCACACTTTAGTTCTTGTTAATTCGTATATAGAGAAAAGTGCGCTTGCCAGACTTAAAGCCTCAGTCAGATGATATTCGATATTTGGTCTGTTATTTTGCTGAGCCATGGCTTAGACAGTCATAGTTGGTCTGATAGCAAAGAAAAGGGTGTGAGTTATATAACACATCTACAGATGTCAAAAATGGACAATATTGTCAAATCAAGTGTGGATTTAATCCAATCAGATTTGATATTAAATTTCATTATTTTCACCTGAAAAATTGTCACAGTTTTGCTGTATCACCACATTTGGAACTGCATTTCGTAGAATGCTTTTCAAGAAAATAGATATATTGACCTTTGACCTCTGTTGATTTACACACGATTCAAAGGGGACTTCCTGTTGTTCGACACGTAATGCGTTAAATACACACACAGAAGGAATGCACTTCTACTCTTTGGTGGAACAGATTAATTGATGTGTTTTTCCCATTCTCCTACGTGCTAAAACATTAATTAACCAGTTCTCAAAGTGCACTCGTGCTCCAAAGCTATGTACTTTCTCATTCATTTACCTCAGTCGTATATAAATAATCTTATGACAGAAGTGATGAAGTACCTGTTATTCCATCTAATACTAGTATTATGTTATTTATTAGGTGTTGACACATTCCAATTTTCGACTCGTTTGCTTATTGGCTGCTAGAACAAAATCATACATTTTATAGGCCTTTTTCCAGAATCGAACATAAAACCAATAGAAGAACTACAACATTTACGATAATTTAAGTTACTAGTAAATTTGCGATACTGTAACAGTGGTTATAACAACACCACGAACTTTTCATATATATTTTATGTATGTATGTATGTATGTATGTATGTATGTATGTATGTATGTATGTACGTATGTAAGTATGTACGTGTGTGGGCACATACACATTCATATCCTACTCAATCTATCATAATAGTTTATACTGATCTCTCGCTCTCTCTGCCAAGCAACTGCATTACACCATATCCAATATCCGCGTAATCCGTTTGATATAACATATGTGCACTTTTTCGTATGTTTTATCACAGTCATAGGGCTGATATTCTACCGCTATCTGACTAAAACTAGCAAGAGAAGAACCTTAACGGCTAAGGTTTTAGATATTGAATATGATAACCGTAGAAGCCGGAGTATTCGGAGGAAGCACCCCGCTCTCTCTAATCATCGTTGTTATAAATTGTCTCACATGTCTCGAGTTGGGTTTACCCTGTATCTCTGGCAGAAGCTAAAAACAGCGCAATGTCGGTGCGCACTGGTTTGAACCACTCGGATATCGGGGCAGTTCTTCCGAAAATGCACGGAAACACTTTTAAAGGGAGGCCCCTTAATCAAAATAGATAATGCATTTGGAATAAATCAGTCATAAGATCTCACATTAATTACCTCTTATATTGGTGTTGTTTCGATCCCGGAATCGTTAGAACGGTCTTTCGGGGTGGTTGGGGTCATCAACAGACCGCCATGCATACAATCGGGGTGAGCACCCTGACTGGAGGAACCCACGCCACCCCTCATCAGCATATGGGCATCAGCGTACACACCATCGGTACAGGTAGGGTGTCGCGACATGGTGGCATTGGTGCTACTGCCCGGCCGCACCCTGTTGTTGCGATGCAGTGACAAACACGTACACTTGATGAGGGGCAGTCTTCGCGGGCCCAGATACACGAGGCCGTCTTCGTCTGACGCGTGACAACACAAACCACAGCAAAGACATAGTTTCATGCACAGACGACGGATCGCTCGATTTGTATAGATGTACACGAATATATTGATCCAGTGATTGGCCAGACCACAGTAGCCGCCGATGATCACCATATATATGTTAAGTGTAACCTTGGTGAAACTTTGGGTTGTCTGAAGGATATACATGACCCCTCCTGTGCAAGTGAAGAATATGAGGATAAGGAGGATGGTCTTGGCAGCGCGCCAATTTCTCCTGCGTGCGGCCTTATTTTGACCGATCTGTTCGCGGGTCAGTGCGAGCCGCTGGACGTCAACTGCGGGCCCCTTGAATGACTTGCGCCCTGCAATGCACCAAAGCCATCCGTTAAGAACATAAATGGCCACCAATGCGGGGAAAACATATGCCGCCGCTACCTGTGTGAAGGCGGCACTCTTCGATGCCTGATAGAGGCAGTAGCCATTGTATTGTAAGTACTTGTATTCTCCGAAACCAAAGAAAGGTAGCGTGAACAAAGCAAATGATGATAGCCAAGAAAAGGCGATCATAAGTTGACCTTTTCTGCATGTAAGTATTTCTTTATGGTGAAATGGTCTGAATACAGCGAGAAATGTGTCCAGCGTCAAATAGAAAAGATGCCATATTGTAATACAGACTAGGGCACAGCGGACATAAGCTGATATTTTACACATCACAATTCCATAAGGCCACTTTCCATAGTACATAGTGTACGTATAGAGAGGTATAATGAACCCCATGCCGAGATCAGCAACTGCCAGTGAGATATAAAAGAATCCAGTAGTGTTTTGAAAATCCTTGGCTTTTGCAAAAACAATTATGACCAGTACGTTTGTGATGAGGATGAGGATAGTATAGAGTACTGTCACTGTCGCCATGGAGATGCGAAATGCCTCTGGTAGGTCCTTTATGACTCTAGGTTCCTTACTGAAATTCATCCCTGCGGCCATCCTTCGTCAGAGATCGGATTGTTACGAAGTTTCACCACCGTACGCTAGATGGCGCCCTCATCAAAGCATATGATCTACTTGCAGAAATTGGTAAGAAAATCCCACAGGGATGTGAGCGTCACGCATAAAAGGGAATCACAGTGAAGAGGCGCACTCTGTAGAGGACAAGCATCCTGATTCAACCAATGGGACGCAGGCAGCAGAGTCACAATGCTCCAACTCTATCCGTTCTCATGAAGTTACAGGTTATGGTGTTGAATTCCAAGACGCCTTTACATCATTACATACGGGTCCTAGATTAAACCAAGAACGATTACGTCGTCAGAAGATTTTCAAATTAATACTTATTGAAAGATGTTCATGTCTATATTCATCATTATGATATATTCATGAATGCGTCAAACACTTCGTCTATAGATTATATCGCTTTTCACAGACACGAGCCCATAATCCATTTGAAAATTGCACAATAGTGGGAGAGTTTAATGGCCGTTTAATATAGATGTTGACTCACATTTCAGTGCTGCTACTTGGAGTATCCTTGAGGAATGATTAATCGCAGTTTGTATTAGACTTCCTCTTGTGTTTCTTCAATCTCTCTCCGAGTAACAGCTCGCTCTTTAACCCACTCACACTCAGATTTTCTCCAGAAAGTATCGTCAGCTACTTTTGTACTATTGAAAGAAAATTGGGAATACAGCGAAAATTAACAAAATATTTGTAGGAGAGTTATTGTTTGGCTTCTGTTTAACACTTCTCCTTCAAATAATTTCAAGAAAATCCTTGGGTAAGTAAAATAATTCCATAATCGTCAGGCCTGTTTTGGCCACTCTGAGTGTCAATGGGTTAACCTATTTGCAACTGGAGTGCGTATATGGTCTGACAATTTCGAATCATCACTTATACGATAGAGTTATGTTTGAAATGTATATGAAGACAGATTCTTTAACACTACGGGAAAAACACCTTTCGCTAAAATATTTCTAAAAATGTTACTTTCTTATCAAATTATACTATATGTGTCAATAACTAAGTGAAAAGATTAAGACTCACAAGAAATCACACCCATCCATACGTCGACAATGGTTTGAGTTGCCAAATCCTCCCTCAGTGAACGCACCTTAACACATGTCCAAGTCTTTCTTTTTCATCAACATAACAGGTTCTGATGTCCTAACCGGGTGCTATTAACCCTTATGCTGATTGTTGCTAATTTGGCCAAAGCAAAAGTATGCAAAACTCCTGAGAAATGATTGAAACCCTGGCACATTGGTACTCATCTGAGAATACTCAGTGAGAGCTATTTAATGAGTATCAACATGATAGGGTTTAGATGTTTTTCAAAGATATTTGTGTCCTTGTGCTTTAGACGAAAGCAGCCTCAGCAGCATTAGAGTTAAGAGACGTACTGTGGAAATGCAATGGCCTGTTCTGATAAATTATCCGCAGACCACTTAACGCCTTATTTGATCTCCGGTGTAACCAGGATGTCAGGGGTTACTGAACGTAAGCTGCTTGGTACGCACTTGTCATCAGCACCTACCTTACAGCTAATGACAAGTGTGTACCATGCGGCTTCAGATAAACTATTAATAGACTAAAATGGCTACTTCCAGAAGGACCTTTTCTTGTTTGTTAGGATGTGTTTAAACAGCAACATACTACATGTATTTAGGATGGCAGTGGTGGGAACTTAGGTTCAAGAAAATACTCTAAGAGCTACTTGGGTCTATGTTATATTCATGGTGTAATTGTCCTTTAACTTACCTCTCGTCTCTCAAATATCACCAAAATGAAAGTATGTCTCATATTTCAATTATATAACATCAATAGTTATACCATTCATCACTGTTATTTCTGGGTGGGAACTTAAGTTGATAGTTTAAACATTTGCATTGTCCATGCTGGTGTTAATCGCGGGAGAGGAGAAACAATTTGTCATTTCATACCATATTTCGCTTTGTCATTTGTTGAACTACAGTAATTGTCGTGCTTTGTTCATATGTTCACGAATGGTGCGTTGTCTCCATTGATTCAGCTGCCCTCATGCAACATATTCTCATAATGTTTACTTTTGGTGACAGGGCGACTAACAAATTGAATACACTCGATAATTACGCTAAATTAATACAAAGAAAACAGTTGAGGCATGCACCGGTAGTCTTTATGAAATTGGTTTTGGCTTTGAAAAGTGATGAATAGTGTTCCGGCTTATGATATTTTCTTGTTGATAAATAAACAATTGTTGAAGGAATAAGATTGATTCGCGTATTAAACAGATTGTATATTCAAATATGGTGTATAGAGTATCATGAATTGTTTAATTGAAGGAATGACAAAGTTTATCTGCAAACAGGTGTTGTGTTTTCCTGTCATGTATCATGCCTGGCTGTAGAAATCATCTTTGTTGTATGTAACATTACTACAGAAAACACATTTGGTGGGTTTTCTAGCAAACCTTTATGGGTGGCTGCAATGAAAACAATTGGAGTACTTTGTATAATATAGAGAATCTGATATGTTATGGTTTTATTTCATTTCCATTACCAAAACTGCTCATATAGGCACCTTTTCATGGCCAGAATCCCATTACCTGATTGTAACGATATATCCCCGTTAGACTATGCGCCTAAAACCACCAGAGAAAGGAAATATGCAATGTGTATATTAACAATCATCTAAAAGGGATATAATTGTAAAATAACAATAAATGAATCTGGCCACACACATGCATGTGAGTTATGTATTAGCTACGGTTGTAAAAGGTGCAATCATTGTGTCGCACCATGTAATATTGAAAAAGGGAATTTCCTAAAACGAATGAACTGTTATAGAACGAGGAACTCTAGCCTTTATGAAGTAAATATAAATAGGTGAATCAGAAACTTACAACATTCAACAGACTGGATAGGGTAGCTGGAAATACTCCATGGAGACACTATGAATAGAAATGGGGCACTCTCATAACTTATTGGTTACTTGATTAAACGACTGAACATGTATATAGAAGTCAACTGGAAAGACATGATTTTGCATCAATATGTCAGAAAATGTGATGACCGACAAAATTCAAAGTTGGGTCTGTGTCCCTCTGATCTAAAAGGAGGGGAAATAAGATATGCTGAGAGGTCCTCAATATCTAGAGGCTTTTACAGTTTGGTTGTGCATGCGACCATCATCTTGAGTTCAACTACTGAGTAGGTAACATCAACACAATAGACCACAAAAACTACCATCAGCTTTGTGGTCATACTCCAATTGAACAGATCTATATACCACTACTATACCACTGGGAGCTACTCTTGTATTCTATTACTACCTGATATGGCTGCTATGGACAAGGGACACTCAGTAATCTTTTGAACACCCTTTTAAATTGCAGACTAGCTCAAAGGAATTGATACTGGGGGTTACTAGTATTCAAAGATCATGGAGGATGGTTAAATGAATAATTGATAACATGATACGTAGAAATGAATAAATGACCAAGTCTTATATGTATGTGCACCCTAACATTTTAGCAACAAAACATTAATTTTTGTAAGTATCAAGTCACATAATCAGGTGCCATCATGTATTGTCCTAATATGTAATTCTTAAACAACCTTTTAATGCCTTCAATGGATTTTATAGCCCTTTAACATATTTTAGCCACCATAGTACCATTTTTGACGAAATACAATGCAGGTTATACGGCTGAAACCTTTAAACAGTGGCCATGTAGAATTTCATCCAGAAGTATGCCAAGCCTAATCTTTTGGATGGTTTAATGAATTGTCTGGCCCAATAAACATGTTCAGACACCAAGGTTATTCGATATATAAAGACCTTAGCGGTCAGCAATCCTAAATTTACTTCTTATTAGGCATAGACAATGATATCCCTATGGTAATTCTGAACCCACAGTGACCATCACCTGTGTAAGTAATGAGATTATGTAATATTGAAATGATATAGAGTATGGGTTGACAAAGGACGATTTGCTATGATATTCTCTACCTGATAACACTCTTGAATCTAGAGATACGCCTTGTTATATGATTATGCTGCTGTGAGGTATGTTTTCGGATGGGGCTTTTAAATAGCTTGCAATGGTACTGATCACCTTAAAGCCTTCATCCTTGCCATCAGAATCAAATCATTTGTGAATGTCCATGCAATCACTGAGCAGAGTAAGAGATCATCTAGTGCAGAAGCACACAAGCAGAAACTGTTTAGGCTCTTTTTCCTTTGCAAATTTCCCCAAACATGGTAGTTTCGAACATGTACTTTGGATATCAAATAATAACAAATTTGCTTGACATCCGGCATAGTTCTAGCTAAGGGTATTTTAGTGGGAATGGTATCACAGATTTTCTAATTTTGAATTTGTTCAAAAGTTATAGAATCTGAAATTTGAAAAATGCACTCTTTTTTCATTTTCAACAAAAATTCTGAAAGAACGTTATCCAATTTGAAGGGAGTAAACATTTTAAAAACCACAAGCCCTTTCCTCGGTATTGATCTTTCCTCCTGATTTGTGCAAGTTCCTGGGTCCATGATTTTTGGCAGGAGCTCCGTTTAAAAACACTATGCACGTGTTTTCAGTTGTTTACCAAAAATATCTTACACCCTGCTGTGATGATGCGTTTGTGATGTTCAATGGATTCCCCATCAGAAGGCCTTTTAGGCAATGCATGCTTTGTAATAGTGCCAAGGCTAAGTGCCAAATTTTGAGAGCATTGATCACCTTTTGTGTGAAAGTTGGCACAGTTGGACACCATCGCCATAGTGTATCTCAATCTGTTTCTGACATCTTTAGGATCTGAAGATGGCAGCCATTTTTGATTTCAAAATGGGCAACAGCAAAAATCTTCATTTCTATTCCTAATTTTGATTGGGTCCATGCCAAATATGACTTTTACTCTGTTTGTTCTTAGAAATGCTATTTTTATTTCAAAATTTATTGTTAGGGTAAGTCTGTGTCTTCTGAGGATTTCAATCGTGACTATTTTCAATAAAGTATTGAGACCAATGAGGTTATTATGTGTTGTGTTTTGGAAAATGCTCAGATGCAAAAAAATGGCATAAAAATGACCACTGCTGTAAGCTTGACCGGCAATATTTTAAGATTGACCTGCATTGGTATTTTTTTAACTAAAAAAGTTTTTGGGGTTGGCACAGTTGTACTTTGGACCAGGTAGCATCATTTAAAGCAATATACCTAGCCAAGTTACCATGGTAACCAGCGCCATAATGGATTTCAAAATGGCCACTTCTCATCTCAGCCTTAAAGTATGGTAGAAACAAGATCTAAGTGTATACACCATTTTGTACGGTTTGGAGAATCAATTACTGGCACAATAGATATCTCCAGTGTCAGCCAAGGCTAATATGAGGCTAAACTGTCAAATAGAAGCAGGGTAGTGGTAAAACTGAGCCAAAGAAATAACATGAATACATGAAATTGTATTAAATTCTAGTAATAAAGACTAAAAAATGAATAATGAATAAAAAGTAACATCATGCACGATGGGTTCATTAGCAAGTTGTTTAACATTTGAGAAAGGGAAATGTTTTTATCACTATTGGGCAGAAATAAGCATAGGAGGAAAACGATTCCATGGATAAAATTACCATATTTGGAACGTCCAACAATTTAGTTATCGCTCACCACGCTCACAATGCTAAACACGCGCCATTGTTGTTTCGCATGAAGGATCAGGTGCTCGTTGCGACATTTTCCCCCAATTTCATTTTTGTATAAAGTGGCAGGAGTAGGTTCCACACCTCTCTAGCTAAAGGAACCAACCCTCGCGCTCAAGGGAATAACGGTAAAAATAATTCGGTGCTTGGGAACACGCCGAGGCTTATTCCTTAGGACCGATAATGATTCACCTAGCGTCAGAATTTTCGTTCCTTTAGTTTTCTCGTTAGGGAACCTCAACATCATGCAGAATTAAATCAACACCTCTCCTTGAACCATTTTTCAAAATCATTCGTTACGCCTAGGTTATTCTTAAAGTTATATCACATCTAGATGGCTATTTAAAGAGAAACTATTTGGCATTACTGGGTTAGTTTGACGTTTGGGAAATCAATGGGAGCATTTAATAGGTTAAATTATCAAATTCATTTGACTACGGTAAGAATGACCTCAACCATAATATACTAGTATGTCTCCTTAGTATGTATGTAGATATCTTTATTGACTACATCCGATAACTTTGAAAATATAAACAAGAGAAAATCATTGATTTAAAACACACAATACGAATAAAAATGAAAATACTAGCTACGTCAAAATGGGAAGTCCACTCCTAAATCACACGTTTGGCAGTTATTTTCCCATGGCAGTATATGACTTAAGTAAATTTTATTAATATTTACAAATTTGTACTCTGATTGACCACTGTGGGCGGCACTCGTTCACTAACGCTGGTCCATACCCTGGCGCTGCTGGAGGCCTGCCTTCCGGAAATGCGAACCCCATTTTCTCCTATAGCTTCTCCTATCCTGTTGCTGCTCTGTTCTGTGCGAGCTCTCCCTCTTTTATAGCAACAGAAAAGCCTAATAAATGTCCGCCGTATATTTTTATTGACGTAGGTGTATATGAAGATGTTTATCCAGTGATTCGCTAGAGCAATATGAGACCCTACGACAGCCACATATACTGGTAAACGCACCTTGCCAACACTTTGAATTAGGTGTATGGCATACATAACCATAGAGGTAAAAGTGAAAAAAATTAATATCATCGAGACGGTTTTAAATGCTTGCCAATTTTTCTTAGCACGTTGCCCATTTGGTAGATTTTGCGCACATCCATCTTCCAGCAGACCAGAGCGCTGACTGCTCCTCTTCGCTATGCACCATATCTTCATGTTTATTACGTAAATAGCAATCAAAGCAGGTACCAGACACGATATGACGATATATGCAAAATAGCGGCTCTTGTGCGAGTCGAAGGAACAGTAGCCGTGAAACCGCAGGAATTCATACTCTCCCATTCCAAATAAGGGCAACGAAAACACAATAAGGAGCGCAGTCCATGTGAAAACCACCAATATGACACATCTGAAAAATGACAACAACTGCCTATGCGTCAAGGGTTTATAAACAGCCATAAATGTGTCGAGGCTTAAGAAGAAGAGATGCCAGTTTGAAATGACTACCAGAGCCGAGCGCCACCACGCGGACAACTTACAAAACACATCCCCGTAGGGCCAGGTGCCCTGTATAATGCTGTAAGGATATAGCAAAACAAGACATCCCATGCATACATCTGCAATGGCCAGGGAAACGAAGAAACTCCCGTTTGAGTGCTTGAAGTTTTTGGTTTTCGCCACCACAATTATACAAATGCCGTTAACGATGAGGATAAGGAGTGCAAAGATCACATTGATGACTGCCATGGAAATCCTAAATGCCAAGGGTAGCTGTCCATTCTCCGCCATCCCTATACATTATCCTGTCGTCTGTTGAATTTCGAAACACCACACTATGTGGTTTGTTGATGTTCGTCCAGAAGCCTACACATACGAAGTTTAATGGTTTAATGCTGTTGTGTAGTGTTCAACGTTCTTGAGCAAAGTTAACTTTCTTATCAGTGTTCAACCTTGGGGTTAGATGGCATATGATATTCAATGCTCATATGTGATGTTAAACGTTCTCAAGTGGCGTTCAAGGTTCTTCTGACATTTTGACATTCTTGTATATTTTCGAAACAAACTCATGCAGTGATCAACATTCTTAAAGTACCCAGTGTTTATATGTAAAGTTCAACTTCCTTATGGGGTGGAACATTTTCTAACTATGCAGTCAATTTTCTTGTTGGGCGTTCAACGTTCTTGTGTGGTGTTCAATTTCTGTTGCGGCGTTACTTTTTTCGGAGTTTAATGTTCAATGTGGTGTTCAATATTTTGATATGGTGATCCATGGACTGTTGTGCTTAACATTTCTTTGATGCGTTAATTCTCGTGTGGTGGTCCATGTCCTATTCCAATGTCCAATGTTATTATGCAGTGTTCAACATTCTTGGATGGCGTTCAACGTTTTGTGTGGTGTTTGGCGTTCCTATGGGATGTTCTGACGTTCTAATTTGGTGCTGAACGTTCCTATAAATTGGTCGGTGTTCCTTTGCGATGTTCCACGTCTTCATAAGGCGTTTGGAGTTCTATTGTTCGATGTTCCTTTGTAGTTTTCTACGTTCTTGAACGACGACTGTGTGTTATAACTTATAACAAAGTTCTCGAGATTCACATTTTCACGTGATGACTGCGGGATCAGTCTGTGACGGGCACAGTTATTGCAACAAAACAGGAATGCTACTGGAATATATATATTCTATTGCAAGATTTATTCATCATTAGACTCGAGGAAAGAGGCAATCACAGAACAAGTGCATTACAGCAGTATTAATCATTACGTACGGCTATTGCCAGCGACATTTTCATTACCATTCAAGGTTTATGTTCCACTAAGAGCAGCACTTAATGGTCGAATAAACCAAACGAAGCATTTATTAAAGCTATAAATCATGCTCGTAATTCTTGGCTTGAGTTAATGCAGTTTTCGTCTGTTCCAGCTGCTGTCTATTTGCTACTTGACAAAAATGACGTGGATGATTTTTTTATTAAGACAAAGCAATAAATTATATCTGCAATATTTACGGAAATAAACCACTTAATATCCTCTAAATGTCTATTGCATTATTTTCCATTAGAATTTCCAAAATGATATATATTGGCCACACCCTTTCAGAAAGATCATATGATAATTTCCAAAATCTAATTAATCAACCCTAAATTTTTAGAATAATGTTAATTAGCAACGATCTATCGAGAATGAAGATTATAAAAAGGAGGACCAAAACACGATTTTTCAAATCGGCAGCTCTCACGCGAATAAATAGGGGTGCCCCTCTCCCCCTTTATTGGCCAGACCACTCAAGACGTATTGAAGTAAATGTTTTTTAACAAAGTAATGTCATTTATCTGTCCTTCAACAATCATTATATCACTGTTATCCGAGGTTAATCATGTGAAGTACACCCAAATCTCTCCAGATAATCATAAATCTGGAGGCCTTAAAAGTGGAGAGAGAGAGAGAGAGAGAGAGAGAGAGAGAGAGAGAGAGAGAGAGAGAGAGAGAGAGAGAGAGAGAGAGAGAGAGAGGGGGGGGGGGGTGGAAAATCAACGAACTGGATATCCACGAAACAAAGCTGATCTAAAACCCATGGAAATATCATGACCAGAGCAATATACTTCCAGAAATTCTGAAACAGAAACAGTTTCATTTTAGGATTAACAAACTTTCTTCATAAATTCACATATACTAGTTATACATTTAGTTCTTTTGATCACTTATGTCCTAAGTTATCCGAATACTTGGCTAATCAGGGAGCAAAAAGGACAATACCCTTATCTTGTTTAATTTTATGTAAGTAAAACACATACGTAAGTATTTGTCTGTCGAAAATCGTACATAATAGTCAAAAGATACACTATGTAATACCTATCTGCTTGTAATATTCCAAAAATGTGTGGTTACAAATTCAAACAGAACAAAATACCAGTTTATTTTTAAAGCTTTCATACAGATCTACTCGGAGGAGTTCACATTAGAGAGTTATATACTAATACTCTGATGCCTTGTTCAACTTCAAATGCAAATAAAAAGCAATCCGGATTTTTGAAAATGATCTAGGAAATAAGCCTGAACTTTCTGAAATACTAGTATTTGAGGATAGCCTGTAACAAAGGTCCTTGTAAACATTTCGCCGTCTAATGTTTGAGAAAAAATATGGTCAGAAAGAATCACCAAAACATTTCTATTTCTTTGAGGCCGAAACAAATAAGAGGTCCAAAGGGCATGCATTACTGCCAATTGATGCAAAAGAAGTGTCAGTTCAGGCAAAATCCCATAATACGTGTGAAATCTTTCGGAGGTAGGCGAAGTCGGACTTATGTCTAAGTATACTGTAGGCCTTAGGCTGTGGTGCTGGTGACACATCCAACATACGACAGTTTAGCACTCCTATCCCCGTTCTAACAATAGTTATCTAATTACTGAGGTCTTGGTGTTTCAGATATAAGTTTTCTTTGACTTAGCTGCTTGGGCTGACCTGGATACGAACACAGTTTCTATGTTACAGTGTTTTACCTCAAATGAGGTTTTGATCAATAAAGGTACATTTGATTTGTAAATACCATGCATGTCTGCTACATATACTAGACTAGGGCAACTTGTTGGAAAATTTGAATTTCTTGCAAGATAATGCCTTACAGCACGTGATTTTGGTTGAGATTGTACTCACGAAAGTAAGACAGCATGTCCATTCTGGCCTACTTTCTCAGGTAGAAATTTCCACCAAAGTCGTGTGCTGTAGGGCACTATCTTGCAGGAACTCCAAATTTTTCAACAAGTTGCCCTAGCCTAGTGTATTTAGTAGACATGCACCGTATTTACAAATCAAATGTATCTCTATTGACCAAGAAAACCTTATTTGAGGTAAAACACTGTAAAATAGAAACTGCGTTCATATCTAGGTCAGCTCAAGCAGCTAAGTTAAAGAAAACTTGTATTTGAAACACCAAGACCTCAGTGATTAGATAACTATTGTTAGAAAGGGGTCAGGAGTGCTAAATTAGGAGGTGTCTTATTTTGAGTGTGTCACCAGCACAACAGCCTTAATGTGGAACGTAATATAGTAACCAACGGGATTTTACAAAATAGCTGAGACAGAATAAGACAGATTAAGTACCGTAAGTATGATTTCAGAAAATAGGCGAACTATTGAGTTAGAAGAAAATCCGGGCCAGACCAAAATCCGAGTAAGATCAGTCCAAGGAAGGCTTGCTTGTAATGGGACCCCGACAGGCTGCACATGTCCTTATAAGGACATGTCGTACGCAGTTACAATAGTCGTAGAGCTATCGATATATGCCTTTGATAAATCGTTAAAGCGTCATTTACTGACGTCCTACAGTGGGGTACAATGAGCATAGGAAATTGAACAAACTGATTGCCTGGCTACCTTTGATTAATTAGGGAAGCTTGGAGTGCATACGCTTGAATAGTAGCTGGGACTTACAACTTACCTAGAAACAGGGGAATCCCTCTGCATTAAAAACATCCGACAGAACACTTGAAAGGCAACGCGATATTCGGCATCAAAACAGAAGACTTCCATAAGACGCAGATTCTTTCGACACAGTATCGTCATAAGTTTAATTCTAGTATTGTTTCAACTTAACGCAGGCTCTCGCAGTAAACAGCTTATAGATTTCCTCAATGTCAAGATAATGAATGTATAACGCTAAAGTCGACGTCTAGCTGATAAGCAAAGTGCCAGGTACATATGCAATGGCCATGACAAATTTGGACTTTTTTGAAAACGTGTCGGATACATTGTTACGCTATTTCAAACGTATATCAGCGCCAGTAATATACGCGTTATCATCACCTAGCGCGAAATGCGTGAAATTAAAAGGAGCGCGATAATAATGGGTTTTACAGTATGACGTGAAAAGAGATATTTCAATGGTCATTTGTTACTTTTAACTGACATTTGATTAAGGAACACTCTTTACAGTGCTAACTCGTTCAGAAACGCAGCGAACCGATGATTTATTGAATATTTTGTGAGTGAGTTCTTTTTTCAGATATCCAACTGAATAAAAGTTCGGCTTCTAAGGAACATTTTCCTTCAAGTACTTTTAGCAACATTGCTTAGATATGTGAGATATCACTAACAATTTAAGAAGGTATGAACTAACCCATTCACGCCTACATCAGCTCATATAGACTTCACTTAATTGATGATATCTTTTGGACGAAGGTATATTTCAAAAATATTTCCAGAAGTAATGCTTTTCAAAACACAACCAACGCATCCGCTTGCCATAGTTGCTCGTGCATGCTCTATTCGTAAATTATCTTGAGTACCATACATATAGGCGATATATGTCTCAAGTGAGATCATGTGCATCAACGGTGCCACTTTGGAACACATATCTGCACATTACGGCAAATTGGTATAACTTGGAGGAGAATTGAAGACATTGAACACATTGGTTCATAACGCGTTTAAATGAAATGTGGCCATTTGGCGTGACCAATAATCTGTTTACCTAATGCATGTTCTGTATGTCTCACGCGTGTGTTTTACGAATGTTGCGAGGATAGAACACGTGTCAATGTTGGGAGAAACAAAGAATGCAGGTATAGTACATGTTCTGTTTATCTCATTGCATGCATGTGGTTTACAAAGTATATAGTGCTTTGCGGGTAAAACTATATTGGCAGTGTGCAACGTGCCTGATTGGCTTGAATAAATCAATCTTCATTTAGCCGCGTGTTCAGGGCCGTTGCAAAAATGTTACGATGTTCGATTTCCGTTCTTCTAGACATTCAATGAATTATATTTCGTAATCCTCCTGATAATATATATCAAACAAATGTTTTCATAAGCTTCTTGGAATGATTTCATTGGCTTCCCTGTGAGGTAAATTTCTTGTTAATTAAAGATAATCAAATGCAGTCAAAACATTGCACTTCTTTTTGTGTATGTATGTTGTTTATTGACTATGACGTAAAGCCATAAAATACTATTCATACAAATAATATAAATCATAACAGAATTTCATATAATAATAACCAAATTAAATACATGATTTAAGGGGCATTATACATTCAAAGAAATTACTCATAGTCCATTGTTATTTCGGTCATAGGCTGGTGTGGGAGGGGGGGGGGTTCCTTATATGGTAAGGAAAACTAGTATGGTCAAGATGAATATTAGGATAGCAAATCGTTCAGTATGATATATATGTATTAGAAAAGCAAAAGGTCTCGAGATGTACATCCTCTTTATCTTTTGGTTTAAGAAACGAAAAAATAGTAGAAATTGACATTTTGATTATGCTCCTGCCAATCTCCTTAATTTGAGCCGCAACTAAGCCATACAAAACAATCTTATCTACATTGGGCAAATCGATGAAATGTGTGTGTAACTTGTGTGTGTGAGTTGGGGCGTGGCACTCGCTCGCAAACATAACCTTTGACCTTTGGCACCTACCACGCCACCTATAATTGTATTTCCGGTTGACTTTCCCATAATTCCTCTCATTGCGGGAAAAACAAATGCCGAAGAGGAATGTGGTATCTTATGCGCCTTGAGCACTCAGAAGATAATTTTACAAAATCTGCAAACCATGTTATGCATCCAAGTGTTGGCTCTTTTCTTCTTTGCGGTTTTCGTTGGAAGTGAAGAAGAAAGTGTCAATGGAAATGCATGGTCAAAACTTTCTTCACATTTGAACAGACCTGACCTTCAATATGTGAAACACTTCGAACTTGTACAAGTTGAAATCACACAAAATTCAGACTTTCATTTCAAAGAAAAAAAGCCAAGGAATGCGCGAAGCAAGCACTCCACGCCTGTGTTAAAATCCAGTGTCCACTTCCGAGCATTCAGCAAAAACTTTTCTTTGATTTTAATACCACAGTTAAATGGAATGTTCAAAAGGGTTATCAAAACTGGAGCAAAAGTGAACGTAGTGTCTGAAAAAGAGAAACTGTCATTTTCCCTGGAGGATAAACTGGAGGACTTACTGACGGGTTATTTATTTGATGAGAAATCCTATGCTTATGGGACAATACACAACGACACATTTGATGGTGTTATACATGGAAAAGATGACACTTATCATTTAGAACCAGTAAGGAGGTTTTTAGGTAATTCATCAGTTTCCAGAAGTACTGTAATATATAGAGAAAGTGACGTTTTCTTGAGTCGGAGCCATGAGTACACTTCTGATGAAGGGGGAAATGAAAGGTACTGGAGCACAATTAGAAAGACAAATCCAAATACCATCGGACAGCTACACAGAGAGAAAAGATCTCGGCGAAATAAGCGGTCAGGAAATATCACTACAAACTGCAATCTTCACCTAATAGCTGATCATGACTTTTATACCAATGTTGGACTTTCCAGCATCGCAACCACCACCCAAGAACTTGTATATCACATTACAGAAGCTGACATCATCTTCAGGGGGACAGACTTCGATGGAGATGGCGATGGTGACAACGTAGGCTTCACCATATCCACCATAACCATTTACACCGATATGTTTTCGCCGGGTAACAAATTTACCAGCCAAAATATTGATGTGTACACATATCTTGACAAGCTTTCTGAGTATGATTTTGATAGCTACTGTCTGGGAGTAGGCTTTACCTATAGGGATCATAAAGGAGTCCTTGGGATAGCATGGACAGCTAGCTCAAGTATCAATGGCAATGTAGGAGGTATTTGTCAAAAGCGTGTCTATTACCCTCCCCATGACCAGGAATACAATTTCAATACTAATATGATAACGATGCAAAACCTTGGAATGAGGTTACCTCGCAGGGTGACAATTCTCACCCTCACACATGAGTTTGGCCACAACTTTGGAAGTGGACATGATGGTAGTGGCCATTGTTCCCCTGGTGGCAGTTTTGGGAACTACCTGATGTATCCAAGCAGCAGTGATGGAGATAAGCCCAACAACAGGGCGTTTTCCCAGTGCAGCAAGGACAGTGTTGCGCCAGTGATTGCCAATAAAGGCAACTGCTTTGATGAGGTGACTGGACCAGTTTGCGGTAATGGTCTTGTTGAAGGGGACGAGGAGTGTGATTGCGGTGACGCAGCCTTGTGTAGTCTTAACGACCCTTGTTGCACGCCACCTGGTGGGGAGGGTAGCGACGCAGAGTGCCACTTCAGGCGAGAGCTGGGAAAGGTGTGCAGCCCCAGAGTTTCTACATGCTGTGATGATGACTGCCAGGTTATTCCTGCTCCCCAAAACCATGTCTGTCGGCCTCCGAGTGACTGTACAGAAAGTGCAGTCTGTGATGGTAGTAGCCAGTGCCCTACTGTAGATCATAAGGCAAATGGTACCCTGTGTTACAATGGTGCCCGCACCTGTATGCAAGGTGAGTGCACCGGTAGTGTGTGTGAAAGGGAAAGTCTCCAGGAATGCCAATGTACCTCACCCTTAGATAAACTCTGCCATGTATGCTGTAAGAATACCACAGGCTCGTGTCTGCCAGCCTCTCAATTTAACATCTTTGGGGCTGAAAGCAACATCCTAATGATGTACCCAGCGCAATCGTGTAACAGCTATCATGGCTACTGTGATATGGAGGGACAATGCATCATGGTGGACAACGAGAGTGTTATGCGCCGACTGCGAGCTGTTTTCTCGGAGGATTCTCTAAATGATGTTGTGAAGTGGTTCCACGACTATTGGTACTTTGCCCTCATCGGATTGGCCAGCCTTTTGGCATTGACTGTCCTTTTTGTTATTTGTATGAAACGGAAGCAACGGGACCCGATCGCAACACTTGCTTACAAATCTGGCCATGTGGCTGCAATTTGGTGCGAGGCCAGAGGTCACCTTGAGAAGATCACCGATATGATTCAGCAGGTCGAAGAAAAGTATGTAGAGACGACAAGGAAATTGAGGAATAGACACAAAGGTAATGTGGATATGGTTGAGGCGTGTGCACGATTGTGTTTTTTCTTCCCGACCGCATCCACCAAGACTGTTGCACAAATTGTGGGTAGAAGCAGCAGTGAGATATATGCGGTGAAGACTTTGCTGATTAAAGGCTATCCTATGGTACAGTTGATGAGAAGGACAGCCAATAGGACTTCATGTGATGAATCTATGAATGGACAAGCAAATGGTTAAGCCCTATCACCATCTAGCATTCCTATAAAGGCTTGGCCATTTTGGTGTTATTTTCTGGCTGAGAAATCTGTAAGAAACATTTGAGGGAGCAATGGTGATCAGAATCCAACCAGTGACTGTCCATAAATATGTCTCTACTCTTTTAATTTAAGGCACATTTCCAGAGTATATCTGATTACATAGATGACACATTTCGAGGAAAGCTTTGCTTCATTGCCCCATTATTGCTGGACATGATTTTTTGGTTGATCAATTTTGGAATGTTTTAAAAATATTTGAAGAACAAAAAGGGGATATTTTTTGTTCATAGAGTCAAGAAAACACCTTTCAAAATGTTAGGCATTAATATGTTAATATAGGCTCAAGAATCAGTATTTCACCAGAGTACTGTATCATTTATACTGGCAAAGATTAACAGTATAAATACACCAACTTACTACCTGAATGTCTCAACACCCTATTGAATAGCGAATATTTTTGAAGTTGGCAGTACTAAATTTGGCAAAATACAGTTCCAGGGAAGCAGGCTGTATTGTTATAACTACTGTTAACATAGATGTATTGATTTTGTATCATACCATGAGAATCTTAGTGGTCAGTCCCTAATAATGATGATACTTGGATTAATATTTAATTGGTAAAATGAAATACTGCATATTGTAGGGTTGAATATTGAATTTAACAGAAATGTATATATTGGAATAAAAGATTTGTATGGATATTCATCATATTTGTGTATTAGTATACTATAAATTTCCCTTATCATTTGTTTGCTAGAGATTACTTCTCTGAGGCCTAAAAAAAGTTAGTTGCCTGTAACCCTACCCTAACAAGTTTTTATTCAAAAAAATCCCTACCATGAAATTTTTTCCACCCTCCCAATCAACGTGAAACATGCACAAAACACACATTTTTGACCAAGAAAAAATGTTTTTACCGACCTACCTACCCTTTTTCTCAGACCCTTACAGGAAACAATTAATTTTTTTCTTGGCCTTGACATGCATCACCGTCCGTTTTGGGGTAAACACACACACGTTACGAACAGGCCTGAGATAGCTCAATGTGGGCTGCCATCTTGATCAGGCCTGTTGCCTTTCAGGCGCCCACCTGCTGTGCCATCCGTGGTCAAAATATAGCAGTACTTTAACAGGGAAGCCCGGCTGCCATTTTCCTTCTACTTTTCATTCATGACCTTCAGTATGTAATATTTCGTATGATGGAATTGAGAGATGCAGGGACCTAGAGGAATGGTGACTCCACGAGTAAAATGGGCTTTGTTATTTCATTCACGCTGAATATCAGGAAAATTAAAAGGAAATTTCCATAAGTGCCATAAGACCTTAATATTGTGAAAGTTGAAATATGTTCAGGATGTTACTTCTAGTTGATGCCTTTCTGCAACCCAATAACGACTGAAACTTTTTTTTAGATTTGTACACATTTATTTGACACTAGTGCAACTACATTACACAAATGTAAACTAGCTACATGATTTACAAGTTGAATCAAACATATCTACAAAGCAACTGACTCTTAGAAGTCGAAAGGAAATTAAAACTTTCCTTTTCTTATCGGACCAGTTACAAATTCATTTCAGAACTTCAGCTTTCGTCGGCATGTTATCTCATACCTTTCTCACTGTCAGATATTTACAAGTGCCTTCACTCATTCGTACCAACAGTTCCAATAAGGGGCTTGACTATTTTGATGAAACCTTTCATAAAAGCATCTATTTGGGCACATTGTCTTAACCAATTCATGGTTATGAGTTCCTCCAGATATTCAGTACAGATGTTGTCGTCTTATATATGGTACTTTTGACAAGAACTCTACTATAGCGAATGGTTTACAAAATAATTGAAGAGAGTTGTTGGCACTATTCTGATAAACATTTCATCTTCAATTTCTTTCCCAAATAGGCTTTTGCTTGAAAGATTTCAGCAAGATTGTCAGGCTGCTTTTGGCGACTGCAAGCGGAGTAACAGACCTCAATAGGTTAACCAAACCAGCATACATCCCTCTTAACTATTCAAAATAGATGAACTATTTTTGTGATATCTTACTTCAAAGTCATCCTTTGGAAAAGATTTAAAGGGAAAATTGTTAACAAGAACACGATTGTCACCTCCATATTGGATATTTAAACAAAATCATACTTTAATTCAAGTTTTTTTTTTATTAAAGCAACCAAATGGTTCTCTTAAGGCACACTGGTATGGATTGATAATCTAAAAATATCGAGCAAACCATATATAATATATAAATATTTTTCTTAAATCATTGTCATCCTATTAAGCTAGAATGAATCTTCTATGCTATCAGTTATCTATCATACACACTTGGTATAAATAAAACACCAAAGACATCTCGGTTCAGAGCACCAAACTATCATACCCATTTCCTTGTTTTGGGGATAAAAAGATTGGCGTGTGAGCCTCAAAATCTACTGTTCAATAATCACTTTGCTCTCCTTCATTATTTGAAATACTTTTGCACAACATAGCTAGTAAGCAAATCGACAAGCCCTCCTCCACCCATCACATTTTGAGCATGATAAGTCAGACCCTTCAAATCAATATGTACCTCATTTATTAGTGCCCTAGCACCTAAATTAACCAAAAACCATTTTGTCAACTACCTCATACAGCCCTTCTCACATATAAACCTGACTTTCAGACAAGTAATTTACAATTAAAACTATGTACAAAAGGAACTTTAAGCTGTAAAGCCCTTTATCTGACTGGCCAGGTACTGTGTACCAGTTAAGTATATACAGTTATGGAGTATAAGGTTTAAATCAAATGTTAAAGCATATTCCCTTACCTTATCATATAGAGGTTTAGATAAAATGTTTTTGTGGTGTCTTCTAGATATTCCTATCCATGCACTCATTTTCCCATCTATTCAGAATAAAGTAATGGTAGTATTCCTTTTTCATAAAAAAAAATTGTACCAAATAGAATTTCTGTAGCTGCATGATAGAAGTCCCCACAAAATACAGTTTCAAGTTAAAGAAATACCGATCAAATAATCCACAAATAAATTTCCAAGAGGCTTATGTACATTGCTATAACAACCCAATGGAAGCAAAAACTGCATGTTTACCCCCATACCCTATTAGTCATTATACTAAATGCATTATTATTAAACCGGGTTTGACAATAGCATGAACATAATAAAGTGTCTTGACCTAAAAATGCTGTGAACGTTTTGGAAATGCCTTTTTGACTTCGAGGGAAAATGTAATTTCAAACCCAATTAACAAATCTATTAAAAAAATTATATATTTCAGACTAATTTCAATTAGGGCTGTGCTCACCAAATTTTTTCAGCTCACGAGCATCACCAAAACCTAAACGATGCTCACGAGCTGCTCACAAGCATGAAAACGGCGACCATTTTGTTTTTCAGTGTAGATTGCTGTCATTAGGAACAGCTTGATCGAAGTGTCGATACCGCTAGCCAGCGCCATATCAAGCTAGCAGTATAAACATGCAACTACACCTCGTGATTCTGAACCCGTTAGAGTATGAAGTACGCTCTGACGGGTTAGCGTATATCGAACTAACGCATTTTGCGTAGTTCCGCTGTGAATCGACATCGATGTCGCCAACACGACGCCAGATTTTTTTAGCTTCTCAAGCCTATTTAAAAAGGTTGTTGAAGTTTTTATTTTTTTGCGATGCTCATGAGTTTCATGTCATGCTCGATAATCGTAGCATGGCATGAAAATCGCGATGCATCAAGCATCGCAAGCGGTGAGCACAGCCCTAATTTCAATATATATTAACTTTCATAGATAACATAGAGCCATACAAACTGGTCATTTTGAAATTTAAGGTTGGACCAGGACATTTCCATTGCCACTGGCCCTATTGAGGACACAAAATAATGTAGTATTGTCAGACCCTGATGAATCAATACTTGAATTTCCTCTGTCAAATATATTCTAAATCAACAAATATATTTGCATTTGATAACTAGCAGGAAGTGTCCATAACGTTTTCTTCGAAGGGGATCTTCATAAGCTGTAGGTCCTGGAAGAAGGTTTCTTCGTTGTCCCCTCCACCATATATCAAAACTTCGTCTTTGTCCTTGTTGTCGTACTTGTAGGGTAGACACAGGGCAGCATGGCCGCATCGTGCGGAGATGGGGGCGGCCATCTTGATTGACGTCCAGCTGAGTGCATCTGTCATAATAATAACAACAACAAATGAGTAAGTAATTACCATAAATGGCTAGTCACATACCAGCCTAGCAGAGAAGTTAAAGAGTCAATAGATAAAATGACAAATTTCAATCAGCTTGATTCCTTACTGGGCCATTCATTTATTGAATGAATGAAAACCTTTATTCAACAGATGTTTGCTATCTGCTCGCTGCCCATGCTCTAACCCCTGCTAGGAAATTGCCAGTGACGTGGTGGGCCTAGGCAATGTTTTTGCTGTATTCTCCACATACATACATGGTCTTAGCCAGGATTTCAAAACTGGGTACCCAAAATTGACAAATGTGAAATATTTGGGCATCCTAGTTTTCAATGGAGATCAAAATATACTCAAGATTACAACCATAAACATGTATTTACCAATTGAAATAAGGCATGTCAGGCTGCTTCTTATACATTTTCATGGGATATACATTCAAGTGAAAATATTTAATCATAAGCTTTAAACTGAAAGCCCAAATGACACCAAGACGCCCAGCTGTCTAGTCTTTGAATCAGGGTCTTAAGCCTCATTCTCACATTCACGACTTACAGCCACGATCGACCACGACTCAGCAGTCCTGGTCGATCGGGGTGAGTCGGCAATAGTACATGTACTGACGTATGACAGTCTAGCAAGTCTGCATAAGTCGTATTGAAGTCAGCGTCGGCTACGACTGTTTTGAAAATTTCAAAACAGTCGTAGTCGATCGGCGCCACCTCCAATAACAAGTAGGTAGCGTATGAGAAGCGTATGAAGGTCGGCAATAGCGTATGAAGGTCGGCAACAGCGTATGAAGGTCGGCAACAGCGTATAGCAGTCGTATTGACATCGGCGTCATGCGTATGCAAATCCGTGGGAAAGTTGCATACGCTGTGCGTACGATCGTACAGGACTGCTATACGCTATTCAAGTATTCAAGTCGTATAGCAAGCGTATGCGTAGCGTATGATAGTCGGGATATACCTATGAGCATCGTATAACGGTCGCCGTCAATCGCATGGCAATCGTATGGTAGTCGAATAACAGTCCTCTTTAAAAGAGAAAAAACGCAAAATTTGCATAATAGCGTACTCGAAACGTATAACTCGGTCTATTCGCTAGATCGGCATAGTCGTGGCTGAAGTCGTGAATGTGTGAATGGGGCTTTAGCCAGCAGGGTGTCTGGGTGTCTTTTGGACTCGCTGGTTCATGAAAAATGCCAAATTTCAGGTAAAATGACACCATAGATTTTGGTATGTGTTTTTTTATAAATAGTGCAATGATTTTCACTTTTTCAATCAGGGATTGTGGACACCCTAAATTCTTGAAATCCCAATTTGGACACCCTGTTAAGAAAATCCTGGCTAAGTCCCTGCTTTGAATAGATATCCTACTATTGGAGATATAAATCAGCTTATTGATCTTACCTAAACTAAAGACAAACATATCATCCAAAGCGTCGTTTCCATTGTAGCCTCCATGTATGAGCACTCTGTTACCTGACAGGGAACTTGAAGCGTGCCAACTGAATTGGAAGAAAATATAAACTATGATTAAAGAGAGATATATGGTTATTACATAGGGATGGATACCTCTAAGAGTGAAATTGTACGGTACTGGTATCAGGAAAACAGTACCATATTTTACTGGTGCTTTATTACCTTATAAATTTAGTTGTGAATAGTCATGTTTCGGATCCTGGACAATCCGTAATATTAAAATGATAACTTCACAGTGTTAAGTATTGTTAAGAATACCTTTAAGGAATGAAATGGTACATAACGGTACTTTTTGAAATGATACAGGTACAAGTACCTCTTAACGGTATCCAACCCTAATTGTAATCAGTTTTATATTTGCAAGTTTGATATTGGCTAATACAATCAAATGACCTCAAGCTTGTACTGAATCATTTAGGTACTTTTAAAGTAGTGTCAAGTTATGAGATGCCTAGGGAGAGTTCTTGGGAATAAAAGCAGTGCAAAAATATCTTTTTTCTTTTCAAAGTTGGGAGTCTTCCCAAATATACCTGCTCAGCTCATTCAAACCGGTACCAGTATCTCTTCACAGTATCCAACCCAAGTTGTAATCAACTTTATATTTGCAAGTTTGATATTGGCTTATATAATAAAATGAACTCGAGCTTGAAAGGAAATCATAAAGTAAAGCAGAGCCAAGTTAGAGGGTGCCTAGGGAGACTTCTTGGGAATTAAAGGAGTGAAAAGGAATTGATTATTTTCTATTATACAAGTTTAAGTCTTTCCAAATATACAGCTCTTCAAACATTTAGGAAATTATCCAGACATTGGATGAATCAATATAACCAATAGGAAACAAAAGGGATGACCACATAATTTTCAAAGTTCCATAACTAAGGAAATACATCATTGAAACTGTCACCAAAGCCAGCACAGATAAATAGGAAACATACAAACAAAAAAATGACATACCTTCTAGGTGACGGTGGTGTACCATTGACTTTGGGTTGCGTCCATTCGACTATGGCTACAATGGGTTTATAAATTATGAATTTATCATTTAGGGACACATGCAAACTCAAATTACAATATAAACTAACAACCATACCAGTGGTGAAAATAGACAGTAGCCCACTGGTCCGTTTCTAGCAAAAATTTGAATGGGCTATTAAAAGTCTATGTTTACTTGCCCAGAAAGTCTACTAAATATTCTGACCACATTAGATTATAACTGTCACAATTCAGAAATTTAGCACAATTAACCATGAATGTTCAGTTATATGGCTGTTGGCTACCATTTTGGTTATCAAAGTGATATGGCCCCCTAATTATTCTGGTGGACCACTAGACTATTCATTTTAATGGACCGTTAGACCACCAAAGCTTATCAAACTGTTTTCAGGACTGCCATACACTTATGGATAATTTAAACTATAAATAAAGCACATGAAATTCAGATCAGGTGTACCCTTTTTTTCTTGACAACAAATGTAGTGCAAACTCTTTTCATCAGAAATACAAAAAGGAAGGTTGAACCAAACTGATCTACATTGAATTTAGCACATTGCAAAGTAATTCATTAAAAGGCTAGGTTGGTTCTTAAATAAATGTGCATCACTGTAAAAAGCTATGCGGAGCCATTGTAATTTACACAATGGCTATTTGTATAGCATAGGAAATTTCTTCCCTGTTCCATTTTTTTTTGTCAAATAACCTTAACCTATTAATAGGAGTGCACACAGTCGAAACAGTTTGGACAGACTGAGATATAATAAACTCTTAAAAATGGTTTGTGAAAATCAACAGTAAGGAGAACATTCATTCAACATTTTTTTAAATTATTGTTTTGTTTTCCCGGATATCTCCTTGTGACCACCCATGTGTACACTTCAGATTTGAATAGGACAAACAAAACAGAATTCCTTAGAAACAAAGAAATCTGTGCTATAGGAATGCGACCACTATGTTAAATGTTAATTACTCATTTCGATATACCACCAAGGTTAAAAGCGACAAAACTCCTAAAGAAACAAAGAAATTAACACAAAAGGTACGGGAACACTGAGTTACTTACTCATATCCAGAATATTGAGGTCGTTGTAGCAGATGGGAGCATCCCAGCCACCAAACACAACCAACTGGTCTTTCAACATAGTAGCAGAATGTCTGAAATAAACAAGAGAAGATTACTAAAAGGTATTTTGAAACAATGGATTCATTTCTTAATATTCTAAAATAGTTGTCAAAATAAGTTTCAGACAGAAGTGAAAAAAAAACACCACTACCACTGGCACTACTTCTATTATGATATTTATAAAAATGATTTAAAAATAATAGTTATGATACTATTACCACTGTAACAAATATGATAATAAAAATGCCACTTTGCAGTGCTACCTCTATTTGAAATGGCTTTATGCATGTTGGGTAAATGTAAACATTTCATGAGTATATATTAAAGGACCCTATTCTTATCAAGGATTTGTGTCCATAAGACACAGGAACCTCAACAGTTAGGCTATGGACCTAATCACCACCAACAAAAGAGTACACTTACCCAGATCGTGCAAGCGGTTTCTCGCCAGTGACTATAGGTTCGTACCAGCTCTCCTCCATTGGACTGAAGATATTGATGGCGTTGGTACAACCATCAGGCTGGGGGTTGGGGCGTGGGTACACACCACCAAATACCCATAACTCGTGCCTATAAAGGGTGGCACTGTGGTAGGCGCGAGTGGGGGCTTTGCCATTGGTCTGAAACATAAGGAATTTATTATTTGTCAGACTTAGTTACACATCCCATAAGTCACCCTGTCATATGTCAGGGTCTGACACTTAGATTTTAGGCTAGGGGCCCGAAAAGGTCTTTTGATAAAAAATAGTTGTCAAAAACAGGATTTCTGGTTAAAATACATACTGTTTTGGGCCCCTATTCTGAAAAATCTAGAGGCCCACAGCAAAATCTAGGGGCATATGCCCCTGGGAAAGTCGAACCCTGGATGTTACTCTTTTAACCCTTTCATGCCGATTGTTTCTTTTGATAAGGGTTGAGAATGTGATGAAATAAGTCTATACAGCTGGATAGAAAGGCAGCTTGCATGAACTAAATCGTATTTTGGTTTGTTATAAATGTAACACATATGAACTGGCATCCTTTTCATATTCACAGTATATGAAAATCCTTAGAGTGACAGTCAGTAATAATTTGAAAGTTTTGACTGAAAATTGTCTTTGTAGGGTCAAACAATCAGTCTTGAATATATTTTTCATAGACTATCCACAATAGATGCTTAATTCTTTGACATATAACTAGAACAACCCAGATGAAAATAAGCTTGAGATTTTATCCAAATACTACTGTGCCTGAGGAGAAGTCCAGACTGACCTTGACCAGCTGCCATTTCCATTCATCCAGGTCAAGGCAGTGGACATCGTTGTACCACCGCACACTTTTAGAACCGCCATAGATATAGACACAGCGCACTGTGGGGTCATAGGTCACTGTGTGGCCCATCCGCATCTCCGGTTTCTGGTTGGGCTTCTGTCCATCTTCCTGGATGGTGTCCGGGGAATTCCACTTCTTATTTTCTGAAACATATAAAGATGAACATATGAGGCATGGCAACATATTGCACGACCCATTTATGAATGTCACACCCAAATATATCCTGGCTATTTTCCTGAATTATCTACAGGAAATGGGAATCAGTATGAGGTTCTCCCACTGCTAGACAGCAACATAAGTTCCCAGGATGGCTACACAAGGCACGACGGGTAGTGCCCATCCCCTCATTTGGAGCAGGGCCCGAGAGTAGGGATAAGAACAACTCAGCTGGCTCGATTAATTGTCAAATTTTCTGCTTTCAAGATTAATCAATTATAAATGATTTTTTCATGTGTCCCTACAACCTTCCAAAACATGCTGGTTCCACACCCAGATGTTCACCTGTTAATAACTTGGACATGACAACAATGCCAAATTTCTTTATTAGTATCTATAGCAGCCAAAAGACTAGTCAGGTAAAAGAACAGTAAGTGTTTTGTGGGAAAAATTGCATTCCTGCATGCAATGTTAGTATTTGTGGGATGAGCACTCGTAAGCTTGAGCACGATCCAAGCGCTTAATAAGTTACAAAGTTGATCGGTTGTAAATTCCGAGCGGACAACATTTTCATATTAACATATGCTTCAGATGCATGTGTGGCCAAGCGATGGCCAAAACTCCCTAATTACCAGAAATCAAATTTGTTTTTTTCTTAAGCCTACGTGTCAGTTGCATGTCACGCCATGTTTTGGTGCACCTATTCTCAATTGCCGTGGTACACCGTATGTGTACCTGACATGTGCCGGTACAATGTTGTTTTATTTTGTTCGCCTTAAAATTGTGTCAATTTGATACCATGTAATTCAACACTTGCACAAAAATTAAACTTCAAGCATCAAAGGCAACTACCTGCCATTACTTTATATGCCCAATATTAACCCGGTACACAGTATAATAAAGGAGTATACATACATAAATCAAGCTAAATTAAATTGCAGATGAACCTTCGTACCAGTATTTAGAGCCCAAATAGAATCTTTACATAATTGTCCCTTGTCCTTTTGTCCTCCGATCATCAGGGCATTAGCATCGTGCATCATACATATAGCATGGCCCCACCTGCTGCTCGGACCTGAAAAACATAATGCAAAATTGTATCAACCATGTCCGATAACTCACAACAGAAGGGGATTTGAGGGTGTCAGTGTCACAGATGAGTTAAAGTTGTGATGTAGTCTGTTTTTCACCAAACTTTCATTCGGGTTAGCCTAAGGGCTGTCTGGAAAATATTTCTGTGGTCGCCCACTGGGATTTCAGCTCGCCTGAAGGGCATGCATGTTCGATAAAGGGGAAGCAAGGGTTATCCGAGGCTTGTATTAAATAGGGAGAGGGGGTGCCATAACTAAATCCCTGCTCATTGCTAACAATTGTTCTACTTGCACACACTTATCACGAGCACTGCTCTGTTATCATCATTTGAGGCATTTTGAAAGTTGCTGCTAAATCGTCAAGTCAAAACAAACAAAGACAAAGAGAAGAAAGGATCATGTAGGATTTTTTTACAAAATACCTGAAAACCCACTGAGCTTCCCGTCAGGTTTGCAGTAGACCATTTGAATAATCGGAAGGACACATAACTTATTTCAGATATTATCTTATCAATATTGTTTACTGTACCTAATGCTTATTCAAAATGTTTTGGAGTAATAAAAAAATATTCCATCTCATTGTAGAATTCAAAAAATGATATTCTGATATATTTGGATTCCCCCAAAGTCAGCGGTAAAAAGCATCCTAGATGGATGGCATTTCCCCTGTTTATAACTTAATCTCCTCTACAAGTTTTGTCTGGGACTAAGATAATCGTATTTTTGAAATTTAATTGCATGGGAGAGCTGTGTTCTAATCATTCTCCTTTTAACATTATTTTCTCAATAAACTGATTACAAAGACATTACCGAAATAGCTCATGTTTGTCACTTTTGGCATAATTGGGTTTGAACATTGTTAGTTATATCCCATAATAATATCTTGTCGCTTATTGCTCAAAATATGTTTACCGATTTTGCACATTTACCTTCAGTTGATATTTCCTCCACATCTCCTGTTAGAACGAACTCATCTGGCTTGCTCTTCAACGCATCATTTCGCTTAGATTTCTTAGCACTAGGTGGCGCCTCTTTCACTGGACTTTCCTTCTCTAGCTTGGGAGGAGCCGGCTGGAACATTTCCTTCAGGGTTCTCACTCTGGTCGCTGGTTTGCGTTTTGTCGGGGTGGGTCCGCTCGGCGTCTTATCAGCCGACATTCTCGCACGTCGCTTCTTCTCGGGTTGGGAAGGAGGCTGGTTCTCTGACTCCTCAATCTGGATATAGAAAACAAGATCAGTCAATAGCCGGATGCCATGGTCTTAGCCAGCAGGGCGTCTGGGTGTCTTTTTGGATACCCAAACCCTGAAAAAGCACCCCTCAGGCCTCAGGACACTCAAATTTATTTTTGAGGAATTTTTGACAATGTCATTCTCAAGCATATAATTAAAAATTTTCATCTCTATATCATTCCCATGACATTGTATTAGGATATTATGCCTTATTTTGATAAATTCATACATGTTTATGGTTGAAATTTGGGTATATCGTGGTCCCCCTTAAAAATGTGGACGCCCAAAGATTTTACAATTGCCAATCTTGGGCGCCCAGTTTCTTAATCCTGGCTAAGACCCTGCTGGATGCCACGCTAGTATCAAAACGATCCTATCTTGAAACTGGAAGAGCCCTTTAACAGCATCATGAAATCACTATTGTATGGAGGTTTATGACCATTGAATAAATCGAGTGAAAGGTCAATAATAACAATAATTGGATCAGCAAATATGGAAAAACAAATCTAAACCAAATAAACTACTAACTGTTGTAACCAACTGATATTATTTGAAAACAAGTGTCTCCTAAGTACATACAGTATATTGTGTTGATTTTGCAAACATCAAATTATGTGGTCTGCAGGAAGCTGCCTTTGATGAGCAGATTGATTTTTGCATGCAGGTGTTGAATGCTAAGCTATCATGCCTTCTATCTATCTCTATGTATATGCAAAATAGCTTTAGTGAATCTGTTCTTAAAATATATGTTGCATTGTTAACAGAACAATTTCATACATATTTGACCATGAGTGCATTTCAGTTAAGTCAATGACCTTAAAGCACAGGATACTTTTAGAAGTTTTAGTTACAGTTGGCCCTAAATAAGCTTTACAGACAGGGTCTTAGCCAGGTGGGTGACTTGAGTTCAATTCAACCTTCAAACCATCAGAAATTACTTGTAAGGACACCAATGAATTTTTAGGTGTCAAGTGTCAACTCAAGTAAATATCTAAATATTTTCTTATAGCAGTTCCAAATATATTTCTCAGAACACTGCATATGGATATTTACAGGTAGATGCAGGTTAAGGGTTGTTATCTTAATTCTTGTAGTCTCCCTTGAAAAATAGTATGCCCCAAAATTTCAGGCACCCACTTTTCTGTGTCCTGGCCAAGACCCTGCTGAAAGATTAACCTCAATTTACATGTAGCAATTCTCGAGGGTTTGACATTCCCAGGGGCATATGCCCCTAAATTTTGCTGTGGGTCGCTAGATTTTTCAGACTAGGGCCCCAAAATAATATGCATGAATTGATAACCAGAAATCTTGTTTTTGACCACTCATTTTCATCAAAATATTTTTTTGGGCCCCAGGCCTGAAATCTAAGTGTGAGACCCTGTTCTCACCTGTGGCGTAACCTCATTTTTGCCGATGCGGCTCTCAACACTCTCCTCCTCCTCTTCCTCCTCAGTGGTATCGAGACAGTTGGTGATCTCGGGGAGCAGTAAAGGAGGACCCGGGCTGATGCTCCTCTCCGCCTCCTTGACGTGACCTTTGACCGTGATGACCAGCTTGGCCATGCGACCCTCCTCTTCTAGCACCTTACCCGCCTTGACGTGGCGAGGTTTCCAGCTGTCTTGCCAGCAAAGACATCTATAAGTAGAGAAATAGTTATATATCATTCATTCCCATGGATATAAAACAGTCAAGTACTGTACTGTATGTATACTAAATATTCTAAGTTAAAATTGAGTTAAACTAATAAAAAGGTATATTTGTGAAAATAATGAATTCTAAAATAGTTATTGATAGCATCTAAATCTCCTGACTTAACCTTATATGTGACATTTTATGGGCAATAGATAAATATGGTAAGAAAACATTTATAAACAAATTCTATGTTTAGTCTGCAGTTGAATCCATTTGCATCTGAAGCACTACATGGACTAGATACCTACTTCAATGTGCAAATGCAGAACTCATAACTACTTAGTCAACTATAACATTTATCATTTCCTGTGCTGTTTTTTGAATTGCTGTTTTGGACAGGCATTTTTGAAATCCTGGCTAAGACCCTGAGGGTAGATGAACCAGGGTTTTAACTTGCCCAGCTGGAGCACCTCAACATGAGGGTATTGGGGCAAAAATAAAAGAGACCATAGAAGATAAAGAACCATTAACTCCAGGCTACACTTGGCATAAACACCATTTACTTTAAAGGAAATAAAGAAAGGGTTAATAAACGCGAAAGGGTTAATAAACATCTATTTTCTCTTCCAAGGACAACCAGGTTTTGCGTACTACAACTTGCCCCACTGTCCAGACCAGGGCTCGACGCTAAGGGTGAACCTATGGCCCCAGGCCAGTAAAAATTCCCCAAAACAGCTTCGGGCCAGTAAAAAAAGACCCCAACTGGTCCTACAAGGCTAGTAAACATTTGGAGACATTCTTGTTAAAAAGTTTCCTCCTGAGAATGTCCCCAATTGTTTTTGAAATAAATGAAGATAAGATTTATAAAGATAAGTGTTGTGGTGAATTTTATGCAATGTTCTCTCTTGTTATGTTAAAGAAAAAATGTAGGACCAGTAAACATTTCGCAGGACCAGTAGATGCTAGGTGTTACTGGTCCTACAGGGCCAGTATCATTTTCAGTTAGCGTTGAGGCCTGCAGATTGTCTGATAAAGAAGGTGACTCTGTTTGGTCCAGCTGGACACAAATTATTTAAACAAGATCATACAGTGCTTGCTTCATGAATACACTTACGTGTTCTGCTCTGACAGTGAACCTATTAACTTTGGTTTGACTGTGTCGCCAAGATGAACCTCGACATTGAGTGTGGCACCTGGCTTGTAGGCTGACCATTTCCCAAGTGCAAACACGACCACTTGTTTCGGCAACGGTAGGGGAAAGTGACTGAAGAAACTGAGGTTGTCATCGCGACTGAAAAGTAAAATAAGTGAAACATAATTTGGGTGAGACTAATGAGTGCTTGGCCAAATACCAAATAATACAGACAGCCTAAGGGTACAAGTCTGCTGCCACCATCACAGCAACATCACAAGTTCTGCTCCCATTTAGATGTACAGCATGCATCAAGATGGTCCACAGCGTCGACTCTGACTAACACTCTCCAAGACATCCAAAGACACTGGCAAGCACCCATAATTTTGATGTCTGTTACTAGTCAGTATAGTCTCACTAGACATTCATAACAACCTATGTAAAGCAGCCCTTGTCCTGAATTTCTCTTATCTGCCTTTTGGTCTAGTCAGGAAAAAACAAAAACAAAAACATGCAGGACATCACAAGAAATAAACTTTGAATTTTACAGGTGCTCCTTGAAATATGTTTGGTGTTGCCACATTGATATTCCCACAAGTTCACAAGACTATCTAGAGTAATAGACTCAGGCCAAGGGCATGATTAATTTTGCACTTTCTACATCTATTAAATTTACTCTAACTCACCATATGAGTCCTTTTGGAGAGTTCTGCAAATCTACAATGCTGTATATATCCAGCCCCTCCATATCTTCACTTTGAGTCGTACGATATCCGCAAAATTAAGAGTGTGATCACCAATAAACAACCCAAGTCATAGAGTTGTTTTACCCGGGAAAACCTCGAAATTGGCGCGTAGTGTGACATCTTCCAATGAATAACAGGCGAGGGAATATGGATATCGCAAAAGGGGTGACAGGTTAGAAGATAAAGAAGTAATTATAACATACATAGATATTTGGCAAGATTTGAGCATCGAATAAAATATAATTCTTCTATATCATAAATGTAAACGTTTTACAATAGATAAGCGGAAAATCGACAGTTAAACAAGAAAAATTAATCGAAATAATAAGCTGTCACCCCTTCCGTGTGTTTCATAATCGGTACACTCGAACAAAATACCGGCTATAACTGATAGCATTTTCGCGTATCGTAGACTCAACATAATTAATATCACCAGAAGAATCAGGATGTAGTACAGCACTTGCAAAGAACCAATGATTTTAATTGTCGAAAGCAGTTTTTTTCCACATCGTCCGTCATTCTAATCTACAGTTATCTTTGCCCTGATGTCATTCATAGGCCGGTTCAGAATCCGGTACGCCGGTTCAGAACACTTTCAGCGAAACACTCCAATCCTTGAGCAGTGCACTAACAGGTGTGGGCCAGCAAAAGACTATCAACAAAAACAATTATGGGGAAGATCCATCTTCATGTTGTATATTGGTAAGATATTTAGATACTGTTTGGTATGGACCACTCTGATTATTTAGAGTCTGAAAGATATTTTGCTATGCACTTGTAGATTCTATTTAAAAATGGCTAAAAGTACACTTGAAGCTGTCACCTGGTCACAGGTACAAGCAATATTATAAGCATGGTTCTCAAGACTGGAATAATAATATAGTAGAGAGATGTCTCAGATGAGATGAGATGATAGAAAAAATGCAATTATATATTGTGGGGATGGATGGATAGGGGTGTGAACAGCTGGCCATAATAGGTGCAGCTGAGAGGAAAATACTGACATCAAGACACTGAAACCTAGGATTGAGGAAGAAGATGAAAATGTATGAGAGTATGAGAGAATGTGTAAATATAATAAGTACATGCACCAGAGAAATACATCCCCTTGAACCGCAACGCCATAGGCACAGCATGCTAGCACCTAGGGTATGTGCGCCTCGGGTTACGCGGTGTAGCCTTGGTCACGTGATCTGATCTGTGCAATTAGCATGCAGCATCCTTTCTAGGTCAGATAGTTGCCAAGGAGATGGGAGGCAGCGACATTTGATGATGCATGGACAGTGCCCGATCCCGGTCTACTCATCTCAGCATGCACAAAAAGATATGTGTGTAAAACGGACATACAGTTAAGAGATCTGGGAAAGGGGCCCACTTTGCAGATCCCCTTTAATGAGTTGAGCCAGCAATTAAGCCACATGCAGTGGTAGCGGATCCTTATACCTACCTATGGGTGTCACTAAAAGGCGAACGCAACCGAACGCAGACGAACTTGTTATAATACACGCTATCAATGTCACGCATAACTTAGATTTTTGGCCGCTCTGTTTCATAGATAAACTCGCTGCCAAAAACAGGCCGTTTGCAAGGCAGTTTGTAGGACTGTTATTCGTGTAGTGTACCCGAAGCCCTAGTGTCGGGAACCTAAACTAATGATAACCTCTAGGTTATATAAAAGGGCGGGGCTTTTTCGAATCGCCGCTAACGTCTAGTAGGCTATCGGCCAACCCCTCAAAAGTTATCGGGTACCCCTACCAGAGGTATAACAAAGCGCAACCTAGCTAATAAAGAGGCTATAGGTTCCTGACATAGGAAAATGATGGTTGCGGTGAAATATTTTGGTGGCACCATGGTTTTTTGGGGCAATTTCACCCGAAATTGACCAAAAACATGTGATTTTTGGGATCTTATTAAAAATGCATCTTATCAGTTAGAAACCTGAAACCTCTCACAAATATACCTTAGGTTTGCTCATTGAGAACTCTATACAAATTATTCATGAAAGTGCCCTCTAGTGGTTATTTTTTGGTACTCAAGTACATAAAATCACCCGAAAATGCCATTTTTCTATACAGTTTCTCATCTTTATGTCCATCAATGCATATAGTATATATTCAGAACATTACATTTTATTATAGAAAACTGTCCTAGACTGTAATGAGCCCATGTAATGATATCAACCTAAGGTAATTGATAGTGGTATCCAATTTTAGGTATGTCTGGGTAAAAATGGCTGAAAATGATAAAAATATGCCTTTTCTTGGAATTCTGTAATGATATCTGTATCATATGAGTCAGTGTTATCACATCTGGTTCAAATATGGATCAGATGAGTATTCTGAAGATTAAACATTTACAGTGACCTTACCAAGTGATCCACTAACTACATTAGGGACTTTTTTCAACCTAAAATAGACAAAAAATGAGCATTTCTTAAAAATGCTAGTACATTTAGGTGTATGTGTAAATGGACATAATATACACCTTGGATAAGCTACGTGGGTTTTTTGGATACAGTATTCATGAAATGGTGGACATTACAACACTTTTGGGAAAAAACTACCTGAATTAGGTGATCTTTTACATGGGAAGTTCCCTACAGTGGTGGACTGGTGGTGTCCTGATAACTATCAACTTATCCTAGTTATTCAGACTATAACTGGGATTAGTGTTTACTGATACCCCCTCTGAATATCATATGATTTTTGCCTTACAAATATGTATTACCTAGTTGTCTTCACTTTCACTGTCCTCACTGGCATCTACTTCTATATTTGGACAAAGGTATTCAGTGTTGTTGCAGGAACAGGAATCTATGCATGGAAGTCCACTTTTGAGACATTTCCCTGGCTGTGAACAGTCTTTGTCTGTATAATACATATGGGTGACATCCCGAACTTCTATTGGTGCTGGGTCTTTCAAGAACATCTTTGCTTCTAGTTGACCGTCCTCACTGGTGACCCAGCCATGGCCGATCGGACTTGGAATCTCTGGAGCAGGCTCATGGCTGAGACACTAGATAGCAGTCTGATACCGTGCACGTAGCACATGCTGCTGGAAAGCATCATCTGTAGGTGGCAGTGCATGTGCTGGCTTGTCAGTTGTGGTTGCAAGCTTATACCTCAGTTCATCAAGAGAACTGCATGACTGACCCTTCAGTCCATAAAGACATAGCACAAAGGATCTCGCCAGCTCTACTACAGTATTGACACCTGCTGAAAAATCACCAAATTCTGACAGCTTGCCAACACATTCTATACTTTGAGACAGCTTATTGAATGCAGTTTGCTTCCTTATCTTGAAAAATGAACTGGTCGTGTCACATCCTGTGAGTGTATTTTATCATATTACCCTGGACTTCTAAAGGCTGGCTACCTGTATCTTATCCTGATACCCTGAACTCCTATAGACTGGCTTTCTATATCTCATGCCACCAATCAGGGTCTTAGCCGATATTTAGAAACAGGGTGTCCAAAAAGAGGTTTCATAGACTTTTGCGTGTCCAAAGTGTAGTACAAAATACATACTACTAATAAGATAGGCCCTACACCTTTACAGATTTTGCTTTTTTAGGCCAGATGCTGGTTTGTGTGTCTTATAAAAGTGACACTACAGCTTCTACATCTTCTCTCTTCTTAGTAAAGTCATTTTCAGCAAATTCTGACATAAACTTTTGGGTGTCCAAACTGTCAAAAAACAGTGTTTTACGTGTCCAAATGACGCGCTGGACGCATTACGGCTAAGCCCCTGCCACCAATTACCCTGATACCTATGATGTTTGAACCTGTACCGCATCCTAACTATTGCCCAAAACCTTAATAGACTGGGTACTTAAATGCCATCTCATCCATTAACTCTAAAACCATAGATTGGGTATCTATATCCTTACCCATTTCTATACTCACCAATTACCCTGAATCCTAATAAGATAATCAGATGCCTGTACCTCTTACATCTATTAATGCTTGGTACTTATATCCCCAACCCTGTAATTATCCCAATTCCTTTAGGGTTATATAAGAGTATCTCATACCAGCTATAACTGCTAACTGCTATCAGCCTCAAGAGTTTGGGAACCTCCATTCCACCTTATACCAGATGGAACTATAGGTTAAATTTAAGTGTGTGTGGAGGGGGGGGGGGGGGGGTACTTATGTGCAATTCTGGTTATTATCCTAAGCCCTAAAACGTAAGATATGTGTTCCCTTACCAGCTATGTACCTCATCAATCTATTACCCTAAATCTTTACATATTACATACTTGATATCCATACCAGCTATTACCCTCAAGCCTTTCAGGTCATGTAGGATAGGTTATTATATCTCATATCATCATACTAATAGCTAGTATATAGGTAACTGTATCTCATAGCTAAAGTAGCTCATTTAGGACATATGACCCTTGCTACTTGTAACCCTATACAACAATAGACTTTGTACCTGGATACCATCCTACCTTCTACCTTCAAAGTAATAAGGTTTGGGACCTGAAACCCATACCAGCAGGTATAGCAGGGATGAGGTAATGATATTTATTTTTAAGGGTTCCGGTCAATGGCTAGGATAAGATAAAGGTACCCAGCTGCTTAGGGATTTGGTATTAGGTTGGATTATATATGGATACCAAATCTCTTAGTGTCAAGGAAAACAGAAAAGGGATAGGATACAGTTACTCATCGTTATGCTTCTTAGGAGGGTTGCACTGAGTTCAACTTTTGATACAGCTTGATATTCAGACAATGTAGTTTGAATGCTTCATGCCAACCTAAAGGCTGTATGTTCACCACAAATAGCTAGTATGTGAGGGGGAGGGGGGGGGGGGGGTACAGGTGACCATGGTTGCACCCATTCAGGCATATTGGAGGATCTATTGAGTGTGTTTGATAATCAGGTAAGTACTGTAGAACAGGCAAAGTTCGCGAGTGCGTATATTTCCCGAATACGCAAACTGGTATCGCACTCGCGATCTTATTGCACGCGATCTATTGGGGGCTTAGTTACGCTATCCACCACTAGAGGTGATGGCACGTCGATCGGTGAATTTCAGTCTAGACGGTCGAGGCTGAAATGAAGAAAAATACGTTCAATAACTTCACAAAACTATTATAGTATGATACATTGGTAACTCATAAATAAGTTACCAATATATCATATCATAATTAGCATACTTACCTGTCGAATTTTAGGAATACCCATGCCGAGTATAGAGTTCTTACAAGAAGCAAGATGGCCGCCGTGATTGTACAATACAAATGGAGACGGCTGTTGCGATAGAAACAATTGATCAATTATCAATATAGTTATACACATATGTGTATGTTGATAATTCTAGAATAATATACATGATGAAATGATAGTGATATTGGTCCTGTTGCAAATTGAATGTTTGCAAATTTACGGGTTTGCAAGTTCAACTGAATTTGCAGTTGGCGAGTAAACGGTAGCATACCGGCATAACGTGATTCACACTCGTAGCCGATCCGAGGCTGAACGATGACAAACACATGCAATAACTTCACAAATTCATTATAATATGAATACATTGGTAACTTATGAATAAGTCACCAAGGTATCATATTATAATTCGCATATTTACCTGTCCATATTTTAAGGAAACTTGTGCCAAGTTATGGCCGCGAGATGGCCGGCAAATTTCTATATATTGTTTTTATTATTGTTTGATTCAATAGGTGGCGCTGTAGAACTCGCTCTCTCGCGAAATAAAGTACACGCGAAAAACCGAAAAATTAGCTTTTCGCGAAATGTTTGTAGCGCGATATATACCTATTCTACAGTATTATGGTTTGAATGCTGCCTGTCAACAATGTGTGTTGGTCTTTGTGAGTTACAGTTACGATTTATGGCGCAAAACACTGTCCTATGTGGCACAAAAATGTCCTATGCTTTCCTTCTGATAATGAATGGGGCTCCCTCACATATGTCGAATGGTCAAAATCATTAAGCCAGAAGAATGCAAACAACAGGAAAACAGCATCATGTCACAAAAGAGGTTTAATACAGCACATAGGGTCACTTTCTCAAAATTACTTGACTTCTGACACTAAAATTTCATTCATGAACATTTAAGATTTTTAAAAATATTTTTCAGCATTTTAAGCTATTTTTCGGTTATTTTTTCAACATAGGGGTAGGGGAAAAGGAAGTCCTGTAAAATCACGCTCAAACAACCAATGGCGCTCATTTTTGTTTTATTAAGCAGATAAGAGGTTGCTTGTAATTTAGGTATATAATATTGGGTGGTTTTGTACTCATTTGACCACTTTGTGAAAACTTTTTAAAAAAGACTGCAAAAAAACGGCATTTTTTGAGATATTTTTTGAAATTTTTTCCAAGGATAGGAATACGGTGCTTCTGGATAGTATTTGGTAATTGTACCTGTTGATCATTTGACCAGCATAGCTAATTTGGAGTATCCCAGAGAATTGCAAGTGTCCATACCACCCCCACTTAGAAAATGTCACCCCCACCCCTAAGATGAGGGAGGTACAGACCTTCAATTGGCCCTCCAGGGCATATGTACCCGCGATATAAGTGCAGACAAGCTGATCTGAACAGCTGAGGGTATAAGGTTTATGAAAATATAGGTCTCCAAAATTCCCCAGGGGGGGGGGGGGGGGGGGGGGGGAGAGTTTCGCCCATCAGCTCACGGACTGAATGATGTCCATTACATGCATATTTCAGGCATTTTGGGATATTTTCATTTCAAGCAACTAATGTGGGTTAAATCATCAAATATGCAGGATCTGTAGCATTAGATATATTCATTGTATTCTAAGGTACTATTTTATAATAAATTGTTATGTCTCTAGAAGAATACTGTTGACACAAATGGTCATAAAGATGAAGAAATATGTGAAAAAACTGTCATTTTGGCAGAATTTTCAAGTATTAGTACCTATAATGGCCACTAGGGGGCACTTTCATGGATAAATTGTATACAGTTCTCAACTACTTCACCTAAGGTATATGTATGCAAGGTTTCAAGTTCCCCACTGTCAAGATGGACTTTTTGTTGAAAGATCCCTAAAATCACACGTTTTTGGCCAATTTTGGGTGAAAAAGCCCCAAAAAACTATGCTGCCACCAAAATATTTCACCGCAACCATCGATTTCCCGACCCACATAGACATATCCTTCATATAAAATGAGTTGCGGTTTGTTATACCTCGGGTAGGGGTAACTCCTTAACGGAAGCTCTTTTTGGGCCTTGGCCGATAGCCTATAGGGCAGAATTACAACAACCGCCAATTGCATCGTTGCCAGCCGCTGCGGGTTAGTGTAAAAGTCACACGATGAGAGTCGCCGTAATATAACTCTGGCTGGCAAGGAGTAATACTCACAGCAAAACATAAAGAATTTTCTTCAAAAGATATTGTGTGTGGTTAGAAGTTGTTAATAAAATGTGCTAAGATAGTACCACTTTTGAAGCTTTAATTGTTTCACTATCATGCATGTCCTATACTTGTCTCACTATTGCACGGTTCATGTTTGGGTATGGGAAAAAGTTACCAGTGACTTAGTAGGTTAGGCGGTTGTTTTCGCCTGCCGCAAATGTTTGACGTTAAACGAAATTCCAAAAAATCCTATACTATACTATAATTGCTTTAACCTGTTCCTGAACATCAAAGCTGATCTAGAAAAGAGGGGAGAGCAAATATCTCTCTCAACCAATAAATACATCACCTTGATTTTAACGGTTCGTATTGGTTATAATCTATAGTGGTGTGGATGTTTTTGTATCGGGTCAAGTGCTCAAAACGGGAGGTATTGGCCTCTTATGATAATCACGTTTGGACATTGCTAAACTTGTTATGGCGTTTTCTGCAAAGTTTTACCGTATAGGGTGTTTATATATTTGATACCAATAGAGCAGTTTGTAAGTTTGAATATTTGGATCCTTATATATCCTTCTTGCCCACTTTTGCACCAATCATTAAAATTAGGCACTTACTCATGGAGACACTGTAATTATGGGCGATGCTTAGGGTTGATTTTATTTTCTGAATTGCACTAACCGAGTGAAAGTAAAGGGGAAAGAAGGAGTTTTCATTTTTGTGAAATGTTCATTGCTAAAGCGAAGGCATTGGTATTAGTATTGTTGTAGAGTAGCAAAAATAAGTATATATATATATATATATATATATATATATATATATATATATATATATATATATATATATATATATATATATATATATATCTTGCCTGCATTCGGTGTGCATACTAGCATTCACAGTGTATTAGTGGTATTGAGGGGTTATACTATATGGTAGTTACGAGCCAGGTAAAAAGTCAAGTGTCAGATAGATCTATGCCAAGTACATTACAAGTACCTGTAACTCATTTCGATTACTGGATTTACACGGCCCCTGTAACTGGAGCGGCTCACCTGGCTCTTGGCGTAGAGAGCTTCCGAGAAGCCTTCAAACCAGGCCTTCAAACGGGCCACGGTGATGTTTGTTTGCAAATATTAGCAGGAAACGTTCCTCGCAGCTGAGTTAATGACAGGTGAGGGGTGTACTGACTGCCCTGGGCTACGTGTATGGTATGCAGCCCAATGTCTTTTTCAGTTCAGTGGGGGTTATAGCACTTTGGTGTGATATTGAGGAACATCGTATTTTGACCTATGTAGCATGTGGTGTGGATTCTACAGTGCCGACATTTAATTCCTGCACTAATTGCTTGGGCAGCCCGGGCATAATACACGACCATACGCCCGATTGCCGACTTGTATTGTACTCAACTTCTTGATAAGCTAGATAAGGGTTATTGATGTTTCAAAATAATTTCTATAATGATTTTGGTTTACTTAATAGGTCAAAGGTTGATTTCTATACGCAACTGATACATTTTAAGCGATTAGCCAAAACCCATCAAAAAGACCGAAAGCTGCGAAATTTAAAAAATGTTTGGTCAACACTTGGTAGTGCTTGGTGAATGCATAAATCATTTATATCCATTAAACTCGTATCTTAATGATTTTAACAGGCTCATCTCAGGCAAGCCAGCATGGTTAAAGTAGCAGGCTTGTAATTGCAAATGTCATTTTAATCATCATTTAAAAGGAGGGGCAAAAGAATGACACGAGCAAGAAAATTAGTTACACCCACTGCGATGAAACGTGTAGAGATAACTAGTAGTCAATGTAGCATATTGGAATGTTGTTTTGTGATACCTTTTGACTATTATCAAGCAAACTTGTGGTTTAACTCTTATGCTGCTGGTGGCTAATTTAGCCAAATACAAACTGATGCAAAAAACTAAAAATGAATTGACTGAACCCCTGGCACATGGGTACACATCTGAGATTAGTCGTCGAGAGCTATCTAATGAATACCAACATGAGGTGGTTTTCGTGGTTTTATTTTGATGTGCTTTTCGTATTTGAAATGTTCGTTTGCTGATCGAATATATGCAGCTTTTTCAGTGACAAATACGTTCATTGGCTAGACCTGGTTTTGAGTGATTGGAGTTTGTGGCATTTTTAACATTTACTTAAAAATCAAACTGCGCATCAAAGACAGCTGCCTGGCGAGCGCATTACTTAATATGCACAAAGGTAATACGGCATGCAGTATCCCAGTTGAGAAAATGAAAAGATACAAACTATATAGGTAATTTCATTCTTTAAATCAAGACTCACTGAAAGGCAGTTTAGGTTACACCAAAAAACCCTCAGTGGCGGAGTTATCTTATTCTATTGAACTTTTTCACATTTTGTGTGGTTCTATTGTTATTACAGAGAAAGGCATATTAGATGTTTTGTGAATGAACTAATATCAAAACTTTTCCCTGTTCCAAAATCAGGAGAAGTAAAGATCATTGGAACCGCACAAATTAGATTTAGATGCATTTATTGCAATGGGTCTTCATCAAGCATGAGGCAGTGAGCACAATTGGGGCATCAAGCCTGTGATATAATATATTCGCGACACACATATATATATATACATATATATTTATACATATATATATATATATATCACCGGCGGATCTACGTCGGTGCTTCCGGTGACAAGTCACCGCTCAGTTCAAAAACTGTATGTTTGGCACCGGTCAAATCTGCTAGCTGATTCCTGCCTGTTCATTCCACCACTTAGACGTGCAGTTTACGGGTATCATGCCCCGTATAAATTTCCTTAAAAATAACTGGAACGGGTGATTTAGGAAGGGGAAGACGGGGGGGGTGTTGGGGCGCACTTCTCGTGCTTCGGAAGGCACTGTATAAAGCACTGTTGGTCCAGTCAGCCAAGAGCCTTAGTAGCGCGTGTTTCTTGTAATTGATATACCGACTTTACTTTACTTTACAAGTGGTGTAACTTTACAAAATAACCATATTGCATTAAGTTATGGCCGGTGTAATTTCATAATAGGTTAGAAATAATAGTCATAATACGGTATGTACATGCGTGTATGTATGTATGTTGTATGTATGTATGTATGTATGTACATGTGTGTATGTATTTATGCATGTATGTATGTATGTGTGTTGTATGTATCTATGTATGATTGTATACTTGTTCAGGACATACTTTTATGATCTTGGAGTAAAATAGCAGATAATTTAAAATTCAAGAGTAAATCATTAACTTATGAATTTTGCTTAAGTTCAAAAGGTCACAGTTGTACTCAACGCTTATGGGCTAACACCATCAAACGGTTGTGTGGTGGTATTAGTAATGTCTTAGTTTCCCTGTTACTTTCAGTCAGCTTAATGCTATTAAAGTATGCCCAGGTAAAAGAGGGTATTCGAGTAGGTAATGCAGGTAAGAATCCACGTAGCTAGCTTTTACAGAGTATTACTCTCTTCAACTGGTTCAAACCTGTTCTCATACATTGTGTCGAGAAAATCCCTTTGTTGAGCGATCATCTGAATATTTCCTTTCATGAAGCAAATATAATTCACTTGAAATCGCCGCTGGTATCGGCTAATGCGTATTCAGACGGTCAAGGATTTAAAATGTTATTTAATTCTGCATCAAGCAGGTACAATCTATCCACACCTATTGAACCTTTTCACCTCTGGATCATACGAATGGTCTGCCACGTATGAAAATGTCTTGATTTAAGATGCAATATCTTCATATGTGTTTGACTCAGAGTTGATTCTGCTTTATTTAAGGATAACTTTTTACTAGTCACTTTATTTGAGGATGGATTTAGCTTGCCACTTAAGTTGAGATTCTATGGGATAACAACCCCTCTTCATGTAATGTTTTACTTCTCACAGTATTGGGGGATGGCATGTTAAAATGTGTCATGCCATGCATGTTGGCTCATAATATGCAAGTCACTTTTCCCTATTTTCCACTCCCCCGTCTCTACGTGCTCAAAGTGTGTCTCGATATGTAGCCACACCTTCTCTTTACAGTGTGTGTCTTCAGGAGACTACCTTTTTATGTTGATAATAATGAGGTCGTTGTTGTTGTTGTTGTTGTTATTATCATTATTATTAATTGTTATTATTATTATTATTATTATTATTATTATTATCATTATTATTATTATTATTATTATTAGTAGTAGTAGTAGTAGTAGCAGTAGTAGTAGTAGTATTACTGTTATTTTTTATTATTATCATTATCATCATCATCATTATTATCAGTATTACTACTATTATTATTATTTCATTATTATTATTATTATTATTATTATTAGTATTAGTATTAGTATTGTTTATTATTATTATTATTATTATTATTATTATTATTATTATTATTAGTATTAGTATTAATATTATTATTATTATTATTATAGTATAGTATAGTATAGTATTTATTGACTGTATCTACAGATACAAAACATACATTCATACAATTTTCATCAAGTGGTAACAAAAATAGAGAAATAGTATATAACATGTTCTGCTGTTAATTGACATTATTATTATCATTATAAGTAGTAGTAGTAGTAGTAGTAGTAGTAGTAGAAGTAGTAGTAGTAGTAGTAGTAGTAGTAGTAGTAGTAGTAGTAGTAGCAGCAGCAGCAGCAGCAGTAGTAGTAGTAGTAATACCAATCATTATTATTATTTACTAAACTTTCAACATTGTAAAATGGGTTCTATTCACTTACTGAACATAAGTGAAGATGGAAATCGCATTTAAATAAAATATTGAACGAGAATACAAGATGCTTAAGGCCAGCCAAGCTATTGCACAGCTGTTGCAGTCAACACAATACACCAAGTAAATCCTTGAAGTGGGGGATGAATTTAGCGCCAACAAACATGGATTCTAATGTTACAGGCTTATTCCGGCAAATTATGCAATTCATCTTATAACAATTTCTAAAGGCTTTCTTGATTGTAGCACCTGGGGCATCAGCGGTGGATTTTGTTTTGGTAACTTTGGTGCCTGCAAAAGGCTTCCAGGGCCCTGTATCGATGTGGTATAGGGGGGGGGGGGGTAGTTTGTATTCATAACACGCAGAAAGGTTTTTGCCTTATAAGATACAGTATTCACACCACAAAGATGGGTTTTTATAATATACTAGTTCTGACATATCCTTATGTAAATAGAATCCGATTCAGTGTATCTCTAGATTGGATATCCAAGAGACCATGCATTTTCTTTTATAACTTAACCCACTGATGCCCACAGCGGGCTAAAACAGCATGACACTTCTGATGAAATCTTTCAAGTAAATGCATAATTGCAAAATATTTAAAGGAGATCAAGATGGTGATGAGGAGGAGGATGATGGTGATGAAAAGGACGATAGTGATGATGAGGATGTAGAGGAAAATTATGATGATGATGATGATGATGATGGGGATTGAGCAGAACGAAAGAAGAAGAAAAAAATACAGTAACCTCATCATTGTTATCCCTCCATTTATATGCACTTCTTCGCACAGCCAAACCCACCCACGAGGCAACCTGCACATAGAGACCACCCTGTGGGGATAGTGAATGTGAAGTGTAATATGTAAGCAATCATTACAGTTTCAATAACAAAGAAATATTTTACCCATAAATTAGTATAATGAAATACATTGCAAAGATCAATACTGAGTAATTAGTGGTTCAGTATATGGCTATACTAGAAATGAAATTAAATTTCTTGAAAAGTAAGTCCATAAAATTCATAATTTTTAGTACCAGGAATGGCTGAGAATGCATATCAGAGCATCAATAATCCTCTGGCTTCTGGGGGCCTTGATCGGCCCCAGACCCACTAGTACCGAGCACCTATGGTGCTCAGTGCATATTTTCATTTTTGGCACCAGTCAAATTTAAGGCTGGGTCCGCCCCTGTATATATATATATATATACAGTATATATACATATATACACATATATACATATAATGTTATATATATATATATATATATATATATATATATATATATATATATATATATATATATATATATATATATATATATATATATATATATATATATATCTGTTCAGGAGGGAAATCGCGCTGTTTTGCCTGGGGCGCCCGCGGTTGCAAAAATAGGGCTTGTTGTAGTGTGGTTGTGGGGATCCATGCGCCAAAAGTGATGGCCGGCGCACGGATCCAAGGCCCAAATACAAGGCATCACTGGTTGCACACTCCATAACTGTGGAAGTAAACTGTTTGAAATCACTTTGTATGTCTTACAGCAATTCTGATTTTTTTTCATTAAAGTAGCACATGGGGTTCAAACCAGGAATTCAAGAAACACCATCTTAACCCTACTCCTGAGTAGAGGAGATATATTTGGCTGTACTCTGTGACCTCTTGTTAGACTATCTTTAAAATCCCGTGACTAGGTTTATTTTATGTCAGGTCTAATAACTTCTAAGTGATTCACGTTCTTTGAGGTAGCATTAACTGTGCGTTCGTTTGCGTTCGGGCGCGTTCGGACGCGTTCATTTGCGTTCGGGTGCGTTCGGTTGCGTTCGCCTTTTAGTGACACCCCTACCTACCTATACCCTTCAAGTTAGATTTAATGTTTTAGTACTAAAAAATTTTAATTGGTGGCATCACAGTTTTTATCAGGATTTGATCCCTTTTAATAAACGTTTCTACTGCAGTTCTTATATGGCTCTACCTTGTGGATTATAACCAGGAATGCATACTGCAGGGTCTTAGGCCTATAAAAAAAAATTAACTACTCAGCTACTTCAAATCCTTATACCCATTTAACAGATTATTTTGTCAACAAGGGCCATTAACCTTCCAACACTCAAATGACTAAGGTTTTTGAAAAACAATTAAACTGTCATGTTGGTACTCATTGGATAGCTCTCACTGAGTACTCTCACATGAGTACCCATATGCAAGGTTTTCAGTCATTTTAAAGTGTTTATTTTGCATCATTTTGTGTATTGGCCAAATTAGCACCCAGCAGCATAAGGGTTAACTCTACATAAATGTCCCAGAAGGTTTGTTAGGAAAATATTTGCTTCTACCCCTCAAAAAGTCAATATTGAAATACAAGAAAATATTGGATGTTTTAATGATCTATCTTAATTACTATTCACAAGTCGAAGACAAACAAATGTCCGTTGCATTAACCTGGTGTGGTCTAATCACTTGATGTATTTTATGATGGTCTTCGTCACATTACACCGACATTTATTCATTTTATTTCGTGGCCTGACTTGTGAGCTAAACTAACTTGCTCTTTTAGACTGATTCCTACTAGGTCATCTGCTTAAAGCAGCCTAAAAGAATGAGTTAGTCTAGCATGTTCTATTTACAAGTCTATTTCAATGTTATCAAGTTGCATGCTCCAAACGGCCTGCAGGAAGCAAATAATCAAGTGTTGTCTTGCCGCCTGTTCATGTGTCTACAGATCAATTACATGTAGAATCGTAGATTCTTGTTTCTGATATGCACAGTGGCAGGGATCTAATCAACATCTCTGTCAATGGTTAATGTTAAGCTTATTAAATATTACAAATGATTTTGAAATGAACAGATACTTTATTGATCTAATCAACAATTGTCTATGTATCAGGTAATGATCCGCATCACTTATTATTACGCAATCGAAACTCGCTCGAAAATCAACTTCATACCTGTCAACTCTTCTAATATCAGCAGTTCTCTTCTGATATCAGAAGATAAGTATCTATGTCCTGACAGAACCGCTGATATGAAGAAATCTCTAGATGGGCTACTGATATGCTTTTATAAAGAAATTAATACTGACCATTATAATTTATTTAGGAAATAGGTACTCTGTCCTTTTCTACCTGGATACTTGATCAGTAGATCAATTGATTCAACTGAGTCCTCATTGTCAGCCTAACCTGTGATCTTGAATTGGAATTTCAAGAGCAGCCAGGTATGGTTTCAAGAGATGGATTCTGATGTGCAGATAAGAAATACGTTAATTTTTGCAATTGAATGGACCCAGCTTGGAAAGACAAACTTCTATCATATTACCAGGGTCTGACATACTTAGATTTCAGGCTTGAGGCCCAAAAAAAGTTTTTTTATGAAAACTATTCGTCAAAAAAAGTAATTTATATACCATTTTGGACCCCTACTCTTCTCCGAAAAAACGAGGGGCCCACAGCAAATTACCGGGGCATATGCCCCTGGGAGAGCTGAACCCTAAAGTAAGTGATTTTAGAAAAGGGAAACATCCTGCCGGACACCTTGTGCTTGGGTATCATGGTCTCCCTTAGAAGCATGAAAGCTTGGACTTCATGAGTATTATTAAATATATATACTCTGAATATCACAAAAGATAACTTTGATTTACTTCTTTGTTTCAGTGGTGGATGAGGTTACCGTCCCCAGGTAAGTGAATTTCTCATAACTTATAAGAATTCATATTTGATTATACAAATCTGTATTGGCCATTTGTACTGAAATTTATACCCATTCTACCATTTGTATATTTTTGGTTTATGTGCTATTCAGCTTGACATTTAGGACAACAAGTTTGAAGAGAACAAAAAAATTGTTACTGGTACAATCAGGGTCTTATCCAGCAGGGCATCTGGTACACATCCTCACCCTTAAAAAATCTCTTTTTTGTGAGGAATTAATAAAAATGTTCATTTCATAACAAATAATTTTAGAGTATTGTAAGCTTTCTCCTCCATGAAACTTTTATGACTTCACTTTATAAGGCTTTTATGCATTTCCTCAATAAATAAGTACATATTCATGTGTGTAATTATCTGAATAGTTTGTGCTCTCGTTTGAGAATTGCAAAATTTGGGCACCTAGTATTTAAGTCCTGGCTATGACCCTGAGTGGGAAAAACAGTTATAAATACAAGGTAATTCCAACTCCAATATGATTGGAGCATTCTTTATATGGTCTCAGATACCTCCTATTTGTATAATATTTATTCATTCATGATATTTATCTCATTTTCAGTATGAGCGCCTTAAAACGGAGCTATTAGACATATTTGGGGATGAAATAGAAATGGTGAGTATTTTCCAATGATTCTTGAGCAAATAATATATTGTTTAACTATAATTTTCCTATGACTTGTTTGATATTTCATTTTGTTTTACAAGTACTCACACTGAAAGATAAGAAGTTCATGTTGTCCTTTAAAACTACTTTGTATTTCCTATTTATCTCATCACATCTCAAATGCTTATCTTGTCTTATCAACTCTCTTACTTCTGGGGAACTTTTCAGTGGTCTTTCTTTGCAGGCGTTAGTCTCGAGCAGAGGTTTATTTTCATTTTTTTCTTGCCAGTCTGACAGACCGCCTGAGGCCTAAAAAAAAGTTGTTTGTTTCCTGTAACCCTACCCTAACAAGTTTTTATTCAAAAAAATCCATACCCTGAAGTTTTTTCCGCCCTCCCAACTCCCAAACAACGTAAAACATGCATAAAACACACATTTTTGACCCAAAGAATAATGCAAAAAAAATTTTTTTATCGACCTACCTAGCCTAGTTTTTCTCAGACTGTTACAGGAAACAAACAATATTTTTTTCGTGGCCTGATCCCAGATTCTGCAGGTCCTGCCACTTTTTCGCCAGTAATGACCACTTGATGGCCCCAAGAAGAGTGTGTAAGGATCTTAAATCCCTGTCAGTGCCTCGGATGGGTAATTATATAAAGATCTGTCCTTCTGAGTTATAAATTATAACCTGACAGACTGAAGGGAGTCAGTGTACACCTAATCACCTATGCTCTAGGTATAAAAAGATCCTTCAGTTGCTATTTCACTTCTGCACAAACACACACACACACATATATATATATATATATATATATATATATATATATATATATATATATATATATATATATATATATATATATATATATATATATATATATATATATATATATATATATGTGTCAACTATTTTGAAACTATTTTGAAACCAGTGAACTTCTATTTCAGACTGGTGAAGCTACCAGAGTGACCAATGGCTACTTCGAGGTCCAGATCGTTGGAGGCAAACTTCTCCACTCGAAAAAGGTGAGAACCTTTATCTATTCAACCTGGATCTAAGGCATGGCTAGGAAATTAGGGGGTGCCGGGAGCCCAGGGCTCTCTTGAACTCTCCTGCGGCTCCCTTTAAATTTTTGCAGGGAGCCCAAATATGTACTGTTTGCTATACACAACAACTTTATGAAGCTTATGAAGATATATGCAATTGGGCTCCTTGGATTTTTTTCTAATTTCGAGCCCTGTAAGGCCTAAAGATTGTTTGTTTCCTGTAACCCTATATATTGTGGTTTGGAGTGGTCAGAGTACTGTCAAAGTTTGTGGAGGCTTTTCCTCATCATACCCTTACCACAGATATTTGCCAATGGATTTCAGAATGAATGAAATACACAGTTTGTAAAGGTTCAGCTTTTATCTTTTAAATCAGAAAAATCATCGCAAATGACTAGAAATTCAACCAAAGCCTCCTTATAATATAAATAGTACTATAAAGAGGCTGGGGTTGAGTTTCTTGTTTTTTGCGGTAATTATTCCAATTCAAGGAATAAAAGGTGAATCTTTCCAATTGTATGTAACATTTTTTTTTTTAAATTTTATTTGCGATTGTTCTTGCCTAGAAATCTTCCAAACACTTGGACACATGTTTTGGTCGCTCTTCTGACCAAGACTATGGTGTCGAACCATGGCCTTACCCAGCAGGGCGTCTGGGTGTCTTTTTGGACACCCAAACCCTTAAAAGCACCCCTCAGGACACCCAAATTTTTTGTAAGGAATTTCTTAAAATGTCAATCTCAAGCATATAATTCAGTTTTTTCATCTCCATATTATTCCTATGACATTGTTTAAGGATATCATGCCTTATTTTGATAAATCTATACATGTTTATGGTTGGAATCTGAGTATATTGTGGTCCCCCCTTAAAAATTTGGACACCCAAAAAATTAAGAATTGGCAAATTTGGGCACCCAATTTCTAAATCCTGGCTAAGACCCTGTGTCGAACTCTTTCTGACCCGTCATGTTTTGTTTTGTTTTCCAGTCAGGCCAGGGCCATGTGGACAGCCGAGAGAAGATGTCCAAGATTGTGCAAGGTATCGAAGAAGCCCTGGCTTAACTTCTACCTTGTTTAGAAGAATGAACTACAGGTAAGAATCACACATAATACCTCTACATCCTAGTCTTAGCCAGCAGGGCATCTGATTGTCATTAGGACGCCCAAGCCTCAAAAATCACCTCTCGGGACATCCAAACGTTTTGGTGATTAACCTCTTAAAATGTCAATTTCAAGCAAAAAGATAAAAAATACCCTCATGAATACAATTCCCATGACTCATGGGAATTGTATTCGTGGGGGAATTTTTCATGTTTTTATTTGAAGACCATGACATGGTATGAGGATATTATGATATTCCTTATTGAGATAAGTTAATATATATTTATGGTAGTGATCTGAGTATTTTGTGGTATGACAAAACATGTTGTGTACCTTGTTGAATCTATCTTATTATCATGCAGGGGAACCATAAGAAAAATTTCTTAAAACCAGCCAGGCTACAAGGAAAATATTATCATAATCCCACACAATGTTCTGTAGCCATGGGACATGGGGCCAGGGACTCAGCCAGGACCTGTCCTGTCTGTCTTTTGGACAGGTATTTTATTAAAAAAAAACTCCTGTTAGGGCAGGCTAGGGTTGCATACCGGTACTCGGGTACTGATAGGAACCGATATTCGTTTTGAAAAGAACAGGTATTTACCCGTTTCGTTGAGAACCGGTACTAAAAGGCACCGCTTCGTTTTTGAGTACCGCTTCGTTTTAACAGATTAAACAATTTGTTACTGCCAATCATATGCGGCGATGACGCATTGTGTGCTGATTCCTGCCGAAAGAGTTATAGACACGCTGTCTGGAATAGCATTCGGCGGGAAACATGATACAATGTAACATCCCACGCACGTTCGCAGTGCGTTGAAGCGATTATTTGCTTCGATTAATGTTGTCAATGTCCGTCTCAATCGTTGGTTCTGTTTCCCAATTCTACTATTGATTGTTCTCATAGAATTGAGGAATGGAACCACACTTAATAGCAACATGAATGTCGTAAAAAAGCTGATTAGGCCTCGGAGATCAGAGGTACCGTTTCACTGTTAACGATACCGATACCACTGGTACCGTTTCGCCAGTACCGGTACCGGTATCGTACCGTTTCGTGTTAACGGTATGCAACCCTAGGGCAGGCAAAAATTTCTATGGAGATTTTTCAATTTTGACTTTTGGGGGGTCATTACCAAATACTTTCCTAACAAACCACCTTCTAGGGCATACTGAAGTGTAAATTGCCCTTCTTAACACACTAGACTATTAAATTTAGCTGGTATGAGGATTTGAAGTAGATTAGTAGCTAAATCTGAACGGGCAGAAATTTTGAAATTGTTGTTTTGGACAGGCATTTTTAAAATCCTGGCTAAGCCCCTGCATGGGGCTAGTGGTTTGCTGGACTGCTGTAATTCTATCCTCTCATATTATTTCAGCGTCTGATCTGGGAGGACTTCGCTCAGGATGACTGACCAATGAAGGGGCGGACCGAAAGTTTCAACTGGTCTGTTCTGGATGACAACAAGTAGATCCAGACTGAATCCATCTCACACAGACTCTGTGGTAGTTGTTAGAATGTGGACTGAATGGATATTACATATAACACATGGTTTTTGGTGTCTATGTAGTAACTCACTTTTTTTTAAATTGTTCAGTCCCATTTACATTAGATTAGTTGACTTTTATTTGTTTTGTTTCATGTTTAAAGACTGGGGAACTTTTCTCTCTGAAATGAATTGATTGTTTTGAATCACAGAAGTCACAATGTTTAAACCGGTGGTCCACTGAGCTGCACAACATATACAGTCATTGGAAGTGTTTTAAACAGGGTACATATCTAAACAACATCAGGTTTTTTGAGCAAAACTACATGATGTACAGGTCAACTCCAATGACCTACGGTTACCCTTATCACTAAAAAATATCTAAAATATTCAGGAAACCCTTTAAAAAGTTATATTTGCTCCTAGATTTGAAAGATCAAGATCAAAGGTAATGGTAATTACTCTCCATTTACAGGGGTCCACACCTAGTTTGGCGTATTTGTTCTAATAAATCACAAATTTCTAAACTTGGCATCAAGATTTAGATGCTGGTTAGTTATTGAAAAGCGTATATAATTTTTACTCTCCATTTACAGTGGTTCAGGCCCAGTTAGGCGTATTAGTTCTTTAAATGGCAGGTTTCTAAACTTGGCATTGAGATTTAGATACTGGTATGTTATTATTGTACAGGGTATACACTTTTTAATCTCTATTTATAATGGTTCACACCCAGTTTTGCATATTAGTTCTGTGTTTTTGTACAGGGTTTACAATTTTTACACTCCATATTCAGCGGTTCATTTTATAGATGTTTGGATATCATTTCTGCAGTGTTTCCCAAAATCTGAGTATTTCATGAATTTGACTTTCAGTATGTATCTTAGTACTCAATTCTGCTTTGTGATTTGATCAGCACACCTGATTCATGGGAAGTGTTTGAAATGATGCATGTGATTGGAAAAGGTATTGTCCACGGAACATACTGCTGATGTACATAACTTCATTAACTTGATGCTACAAATATGCAATGTACTACATCATGTAATAGTTAGAGCATGTGCCTTGAACATTCATGTATATCCCTCAAGTGTTCAGTATATACATGGTACACTGTATTTTTCATTTTCACAAATACTGTATACTAAATGTATTTGCCATGTGACTTAAGTAGAATGGGAGCTATATATTTTTGCATATGTAATGCTTTTGACTTCTAATCACTATTTAGTTCTTGTAACCACTTGGTAGTTCATGTACTGCTAAGCAAATTTCTAAATTTATCCTCATTATATTTTCTAATATTAATTATCAGTTCACATTATTGATGTACAAGATGAATGTTCAAATTTCATAGAAAAGATCGTCCATAATGGTACATACTGCTGATGTATAGGAAGTGGTGTTAGAAATACGCACATATACAGTAAAGACATATAAGACCTGAATGTTTACACAACTGCATGCCTTCGAGTGTTTCGAGGGTAATTGTTTACATGCTTAAGTAATGTTTCCTTAACTGGTGAAGGAATTGACTGGTGAAGGAATTGAATATCTTCCCTGTACTAAGTGTAGTAGGGTAATAATTTGAAAACATTTATAAGTGTTTCGAGGGTAATTGTTTACATGCTTAAGTAATGTTTCCTTGGTACTAGTGCCAAGTTAAAAGTTGGAACCTGCATGCTGGACTTATTTTTTGTGACCTTTTTCAAGCATTGTGGAGATCCTCCCAAAGTGTACTAATTCTTACATTCTTGAAAAAAAATTACTCTCTTGAGAAATAAGTGGTACAGCTTCCAAAGCCTAGCGGAAAGTGGTAAAAAATTTTTTTTTTTAATAATAGGTGGCCATGCATTTAAGCTTTTTACATATTTTTCCAGACCATAACTGTCACCAAATCAGTATTAAAGGCTTCGTCAAAGGTCACATTCTGAAAAACTTATGAAACTTCAGCTTTGCTAAAAGTCATATTCGGAAAACTGCATGAAACTTAAATCTCGCTAGTCGTTGTTTAGATTTTAAAATGTGCATCTGTCTAAAGAAATTGCGATTTACTTAAGAGTATATGATCAGGGAACTGTTTACATTCCTATGTGTATTGTAGTACATACAGGTGACTTTACTGTTTTCGTGAGGCTGACTACTGCACATGGTCTTAGCCAGCAGGGCGTCTGGGTGTCTTTTTGGACACCCAAGCCCTGAAAAAGCAACCCTCAGGACACCCAAAATAATTTGGGAGGAATTTCTTAAAATGTCAACCTCAAGCATATAATTGATTTTTTTCATCTCCATATAATTCACATTACATTGTATAAGGATATCATGCCTTGTTTTGATGAATTAGTACATGTCTATGGTTGAAATCTGAGTATAAAAATTTGGATGCCCAAAACTTTTACAATTGCCAATTTTAGGCACCCAGTTTCCAAATCCTGGCTAAGACCATGCTACTGCACATACAGTAGTAAGCTCACTCCCGGGTTGCCCCTTGTATTCTTTGCTGGATCATATTCATTTGATCAGTCCAACTTCAAGTGCCATCTCATCAGTCTCCAGTGGTGTCAAGGGCCCTTACCATTATGTACCAGGGTCTGACACTTAGATTTCAGACTAGGGGCTTGAGAAGATCTTTTGATAAAAATTAGTGGTCAAAAACAAGATTTCTGGTTATAAAAGATACTATTTTGATCCCCCAGTCTGAAAAATCCAGGGGCCCACAGCAAAATCTAGGGGCATATGCCCCTGGGCCCCTGAGAATGTCGAACCCTGTGTCCGATTGTGAATTTGCATCTGCGCTAATCTAAATCCAAAATTTGTTATTAAACTTAAATGGGTTATTTGCTCCATTGTTTTTCAATCTAAGAGGATATAATGTTTTTAGATGGTATACTTTTATATGGTATTATTTTCCTTGTACAAATCAAGGTTGTTTATGCAAGTTTATCTTGCTCTACTTAATTCTGAACACACCTGATGCACTAGACACTGGACGTGAAGTGGACACAGCAAATGAAAACAGAATTGGCTTTAAAATTCAGCAATGATCCTAAAGCCAAATTGGGCGATTTGCAACTGTCAAAAAACATATATAGATTATGGAACAGTATATTAAATGGGGTTGGAGCCTCACAATTGTTGTCATTACGCACATGTAGCTGTTTTTAGATGAATAAAATAAATTCAAATATTTAGCAGAAAGTTGTCTTTACAGTTGATCTCACCCCAACCCCCCTTATTGATATAATTTCTATTGATCCCAAAGATTTCAGTTTGAGTTTGGAAACTGAAAAAAGCATGAAATATTTGTCCTTTTTACATGTATCATACTATGTTTGTTGCTATGATCCTAAGTTTCCTAAAATATAAAGACATTTAAAGTTCTCATCATTTTTGAGTGAAAACCTGAGTTTCTATTCAAAACTCATATCAGTGTTGTCTTAAAATGATAAACAAATTATGACAACACCTGAAAGACTGGTGATTTTATCAATTATTAAGGTAACAATTGACATAATATTTGTTCTAATTATCTGGGGAAAAAAGTACTATCAATTACACCCCTGCTATTTAATAGACCTTCAGAATTGTCCTGTTTACAGTTCAGATACAATTAGCTCGCGCTCAAGAAGAGATCTGTTACTCTAACGAGAGAGGGTCATTGTCAATGTTATGTTAATCTTTAATATTTGTCCTTGCCAAGAATGATTATGTATTGTTAAAAGAATCGACAAAACAAAAGAAGTAAAAAATAAAAATCAAACTGGACCACTTTTTTGTTTTCTAGGGATTTTGTATTGAGATAATTATGTCCCGCTTATGAGGGGTGACATTGTTTTTTTTACCCCTTTTCCCCTCTATTTAGGCATCCTCTGTGTCTGTGTCCTGACTTATCCGCAGGATATCCTAAAAATAGTTCACTGAAATCTTTTTCAATTTTCAGGGATACTGTTGTATGGTACCTACACAAATTCATTAGATGTTGGTATATTTTGGTTTATTTTTCAGTTCATTTTTGGATCAAAATTCTAATGCTGGTACAGCTAGCTTGTCTGTCAGATGTCTCATATTAACTGGTCAGTGAAATCTTTTTAAACTTTCAAGGATGCCTTCTAATTGCATTCCCTATTGAAATTCCCATGAAGTGATAAGATTTTGGAAACCATCAAAATTTTGACAATGTCATTTTGGAACGTTTTGAATCAAAATCCCTAATCTGTTCTCAACCATCTGTATAAAATCCTTGGGCTAGTAGGGCCTGATATGGTTTTCCTGTTCGGTATATCTCCCAACTTATAATTCTTTTGCAATAAGTTAATTCACATAGCATGAAACATCTGTTGCAAAAAGTCAATTCAGCTAAAATGATTGAATTGTTGCAATAAGGTTTATTCATCTAAAAATGTATGAAGTGTATGATGCTATAATATTTTGTAGGTTCCAATAATCGAATAAGTTTGTGGAAATTTAATAAATGAAAATTTGAAAATATTTCACAGGTGGGTTTTGATATCTTGCTGACATACTATACAGATCCAAACAGCACCTCATGATCATGATTCATGCATGTTTACTAGTTTTCATCTAGGTTAGTCAAATGTAAAGCACCCTGCCAAAATGAAATGAAGGTAATGTCATCATATATCTTGTTGCCTAGATCTAGGCCTCCTAATATATATATATATGTATATATATATATATATATATATATATATATATATATATATATATATATATATATATATATATATATATATATATATATATATATATATATATATATATATAGATACATAGATAAATAGACAAATACATGTATTCTGTGCATTCTATATCCATCAAGATTCAGGATTACAGTTAAAGGCTTTGTAAATGATTTATAAGCAGTTTTTGAACAGTAACAGCATTGTATGTATATTAATTGACTATGCACACGACATGACAAAACACATACATTTAATATGAAATAATACAAAAACAGTTTGACCAAAATAAATGGAAAGAGTATAATTAACACAAAATGAGCTATAAACTAAAATAAAGAGAACACATTGACAATAGTGTCAAGCGAAAATGCATATAACCAAGGGTTTCAGTCAGTTAATATATGAGGCATGTATAGCCGAACATACCCCAACTTTGACTCTTTTGAAATATATGACATATATATGCTTCACTGTTAATCTCGAGGGCTTATAGGTAGGGTCACTAGCTTCAGACAATATGTCTTCAGCATGCTTGCATGACACAAGATCATGACCACAACATCGCAAGCAGGCCTAATTAAGATCTTGAATATTTGCAATCTGCCAGCAAACCTGAGGTACCTAGCCTAACCACAAACCCATCTGAAAAAGGACTAGGCTTCTTAGACATTGGAACTGTACCTCCTAAAAGGATTTGTCCGGCCTTGATGCCAAGTCCCATACCCTGCGTTTCCAGACTAACTTCCCACAAAAGTGTCAGTCCCCTCCAAACCGTATCCTTGACATCATCAAGGAGACCAAAGAGAGGAGCAGCACCTAATAAATCAAACACTGTGTTCGTCTATTCAAAGGCTGGGGATCTCATACAATCTTCAGAAAGATTGCAAAAAAATAAATGTTTTGACACATCCCCATTAACAGCACAAAGAATGGTTCACAGGAAGAGAAGCTTTTTTACTTGAATAAAACGCCCTAAGGAATACTACCTTAACCGAACAAGACACGAGTATTCAGGGATCTCGTGAACAACATGTATATTCTCTTCCCAACATACTTTTTGTAAATCCTCAACAAGTTTGATGATTAAAACCCACAACTCAGAATGGTATAGTGCAATAGGGGCACTTACGGACCAAAACACAATATTACAAATAACAACAATAAGGTGCTTTGAATATATACCATGAGACGGCGTGGAATTACCTACATGCCTTAGATAGCCTAGTGGTGACCCCTGACCTATCCTCCTCATAAAGACATGTGGTAATGCCAACGTGACTATACTTGCTAAGCTCAAACAAGTTTCAAAATACAAGACTGTGCATTATTGTTATTTTCAGCTGGACTTTCACCAAAGACTAAAATCCCACTCTTCTTTGAATCGAAACTAAACCTTAAAGTACACCCATAGTGGTGCATGATGCCCATGGCACATCTAATATTGCGCTGTTATGAGTTACACAAAGCCAGGTCATCCGCATAACCTACAGGCATACCTGGCATCCTGTGTATGGTACAACACAAACCAGAGTTACCATCAAAGAATTCATGATGGCAGTATACTTGATCGGGGACATGTATCCACCCTGTTGAATCCCGCTCTTGAGACAATACACCAGGATACATGTCCCAGAACCCTAGCACAACATTCTAAATTGGAGTGGTACAGCAAGCACCAAGACTTGCCTCCCATGCTCAAATCACAAATAAATGCCTATCTTTCAACTGGCTATTAACGAATTAGCCACCATTGGCACAAATGTGATGAAAAACGAAATTCCAAATTCCAAACAGTATCAAAGGCTTTCTCCGCATCAAAGATTAGGCAACATAACACATTGAGTAGTCATCCTCGAAGCTTTATCAAGGCAGGACATACCCCTCTTACAAGCGTGTTGTAAGTAAAAATTTGCTTCTTCTCCTTCCACCAGGCCTCTGAATAACGCCAAACAAACATCTCAAAAATCTTATTAAATACAGACATATGTATGGAAGGCCAAAGTGGACAAAGGAGCATTTATCAACATGAATAAATGATTTATTAATGTAAATAAATGATTTATTAAAATTAATGATTGATTTATCAATATCAATGAATGATTTATTAATATTAACAAATCATTTATAAATATTATCAAATCATTCATAAATATCATTAAATCATTTATCAATATTAATAAATGCTCTTTTTATCCACTTTGGCCTTCCATACCGACTGAAGCATTATCCCACTATAACTGTTTGGGTCAAAACCTCATAGACATTAAAAGGATTGGATAGAGAATCATCTTAATCCGCCATACTATTGTATATCTTAACCATATCTGAAACTCTTAGACAGGGGGCCTGATCAAAATTAGGAGACACCCTGGAGTACCTAACTTCTCTTCCAGACCTCGAGAACATCATTGATCTCATGCAACACTTTGCTGTCCTTTACCTTTTATTGCGCATGATGAACTCAGGTGTGACTCTCTTGCTCTTTTCAGGAGCATCCAGAGAATACTTTGCCAATTCTTATCACCTTAACCAGTTTGTCATTTTCATAAACAATGCTTACTGACTTGAGTGTTTTTAAAAACATCTCTTTGTTGCCTTATATTCAATATAAGAAACAATATCCTGACCCCATGGTCTCACTAAAACTATACCTAAATCCTATACGCACCTTTAAGTTGACTGAGTTCCACATCACAGTAGGGTTTAGTGTGCTTCTCGTACGTTGAGTGTGGCAAGGATGCAGAGAGAGTGGTCATGAACTCTGTAAGCATTATACTTAATGAAATTTGGATTTAAGTGGACCACAAAAATGAAGAAAAATATTTACAACAATTTAGTCGCAAATTCTTTTATGATTAATTGTCACACAACTAATGACATGTTTGTTAAATTTATTATATTTACGTTTGAACATTATAGGGTAATGATCAATGCATTGTTATCTGAAATGAATTTGGAAGTTTTAACCATTGTGCATGCCAATTGTGAATGTTCTCATGTGGCTAATTTATAGAAACAACTAGAAATATGGATCAAGAAATATAAAGACAAATATACTACATTGTGAGATGCTTAGAAACTATTTGGTGTTGATGTGCAAAAAAATGATTATATCAACGCAATAATCATGGCCATGAAAGAGGTTATTTATAAGAAAAGTCAAGGTAACTGTCTTCCATCTATTATTCATGTAAAAATAATTCTTTTAAACACATGACAAAATGGACATCTTTAATGATAAAGGCTGAGGAAATGAATTTCGTCTTAAAATGGGGCCACATAGTACAGGAGTTTGCTTTTGTCTTAAAAGGTGTATCACTTGATCAAAGTGAAGTGAGTTTACAAATGTGTTTTATCAATTGTTGTGAAATTAAGTTTAAGTGTGATTACATGCTTGTTAGTTATCATAGAACTGACTTTTTGAATCAAATTATTGAAACCTTCAATTGAAACTTGGAAACCTTCATATGATTGTGTGGAAATAAGAACACTGGTTAAGGGGAAATAAAAAGAAAACGTGTCACTATTATGCATTCATAAAAAGATAACTTTTATTCATTATCCATTCATTATACAGTTTTTACATCAAAATACTTATCAATATTAATGAATATTTATTATTATTAAAAATGATTTATAAATATTAAGTAATGATATATTAATATTAACAAAATGCTCTTTTTGTTCACTTTGGCCTTCCATATGCATTAAACATAAAACACCAAGTGCACCCATGTTGATACACAGATTCCATGGCCTAAGGACTACACAGAGGCAAATCATCTTCATAGCTGAACGGTTTACACACATACTTATAACTACGACAGCATTCTTAAAAAAATCAACAAGGGAACTACTAAATGCAATGTACTTAATAAGCCATATGATACCAGTTTGAGTTAAGCCACATCTGGGATTATACCATTTAAAATGTCACCTTAAACTGTGAAGCAACATCATACATCTACATCAATTCAATAATATAATGAATAAAATCAATGACAAATCTACCACATCTCAATGGCTCCGTAGAACCACTAGGATAACCAAGCAACCCAACGTTTGCATTTAGGTCCCAAAGAACAAATGCATAGGCACCAGGGGGGTTGATTACTGATGCTATTTTCATAAGCTAGCATAGACTGCATACTATTTTTTCACTGTTTTACTTCAAATTGGTGGGTAAAATGTTCAGAAGACTAAAATGTAATTGATTAAAAGGTTTATTAATATCACATTATATTTCATAATACCACAAATAAAGGTAAAGCTAGGAAAAGCAGTACATGTTTTGGCAGTTATCATATGAGCATTCAAAATTAGAAAGTTATACTCATTCAGAATGAGAAAGATATATATGTACTTGGGAACCTGGGTTTTTCCAACTCCAAAGTCATCGGCTATCTTACGAGCACTTCTGTTCTTATTGTTGAGCTCTATTACCTTAACACTTTCTACCAAGGTAAGTAACCTCCTTTTAGGTGGCATCTCTACCTAGGTTATCAACTGTCATGCACAAAATCTCAAAGCAAACTTAAGACATGTGACCTCATTTTTCATCAAGACAAAGGATGACAAAATTGTAATTAAACATTAGCTGGCTTAAGTTAAATTTAGCTTACTACACAGTTCCCACCCAGGCTTGGGTTAAATAACAATCGTATCCCACTGCTGCAGGTGTTTGTGTGTGTGGTATGTATCTCTTTAATCCCCTCACGAAAAAGTAATGGTTATGACTTACTGAAAATCAGGCTGAGAAGTTTCTGTCAACAAAGAGACTTGGAAATGTCTATTTCTGAAAGTGGTCCTTGTTCACAGGTGAAACATGGTCTTTGGGAAGAAAAAAGGCGGTCTCTGGTCTTTGTTGACAAGGGGTCTCTATTCGGAGGTGTGATTCTCTCGGGGGGATTTTGAGCGGTCTTTGTCGGGAGGGGGTCCTTGTTCGGGGGTGGCCTCTCGGTCAGGTTTGACTGTATATATATATACACACTTATATACATATACATATATAAATATATATATATATATATATATATATATATATATATATATATATATATATATATATATATATATATATATATATATATTTAAAGATTCATACTACTAAAACTAAGCACGGCCTTATCATAAAAGCAATTATGTTGCTTGAAGTGGCTTGCTAAAGGTTGTGTGACCCTATAATTGAGTGTTATACCCAACATATACAGATAAAATACACCAAACTTGTGATCTTTGAAAATAACTAACTACCAAAACCTGTGCTTATAGAATATAGTATTGATAACTTATATAAGTATTTACAGTATTATGATTTTACATTAGCTGTACAAAAGCTGTGCATCAAATTGGTGAATGTAGTATGCCAAAAACTATACAACAACATTTATATCAATAAACGCTTTTGACATGTCCTTACTGTTGGATAACACTATTACCCCAATCCTCATATAGTGTGATCACACTGATATACCAGTTTTATCTTCTCAACTTATCAAATGTCGTATTCAAGGCAAACCATTTCTTAGAATGTCAGTGAATACAATGGAATCTGCATGTTAGCAAACTCTGTACAATAATGAATATACCTTTGCTCTCACTAGATTACAATACATTAACACGATCTCCTTAAATTGAAAACGTGTATACTTTCAACACCAACTTTGCCACAATAAAACAGTTTATCCCGTGTATATTGACACTTTTATAAACTTGCAATGGATTACAGCTTTTTTATTTCAACCCATTCTATTTTGAGGTTCACTAATTGCTCATCCCATATGCCTGCTTAAAGATTTCCATGTGATTGCAATGCTGATATCAATCACACACTTATTAAAACTTTGCTTAACTGTAAATTTAAAGTATTAAGTCAATGCACTTTAGGCAAATACGCAAACAGCAAGAGTCAGAAAGTGTAATGAGCTTGTGGGAGAGTTAATAACTAATACGAGTGGTAGGAAACGAATATGTCACAGCTATGGGACATACTTACAAATCTCTAAAGGCCTTAACTTCGAGAATAGCTTTAAATATAGTGAGTAAGGAAAGGCACAGAAATCCAAAAGTTAGACCTGTAGGAGCTTAACCGTTTTAAGATTGATGCACTGAGTGAGGTACCTTTGTATCTAATAATGTCGCTAATTTGATAACTTTAACTTAATTTTGCATGAATTTGTTAATGTTTTATAAAGATAAATAACTCGTAAAGTATTTCAATGATTAACAGAAGAAAAGCAATTTCGAATAGGTATAAAGTGGTTTTCAGATAGTTTTAACAGTTTTGAATGCATTTATCATCTGCTGTCTGACAATCTCGTTGTCTACCGCCCCTTTTACAGAGATCAATTTTGACTAGGCACCGCCACTACAGTGTAGAGAATCCATGAATTTAGGGCCACCCTAGTGGTTTCATCATGGCGTTGCAAAGGAAAATCGTGCTCCACTGTACTTTACCATACTCAACTCTAGACATTGGCATCAGGTCGGGTACCTTTACACTTTTTTTTTTATCTCGTTCACAAAATTGTGCTCCATGTGTAAATACAGTAGATTTATTGTTGTACCATAGTGGTGTCTCAAACGCGATGTTGCGCACCGTAGCATTAGAGAGATTGGGCTATCCCGTTTCCGACAACGGGAACGGGATAGGCGACGATGACGTCACCATAGAATGTGTAGACGTCATCGTTTCCCACATAGCTCGACTCTGTGCCGTTCTCAACACCCGACATAAACTGGCTGTATCCCGTAAGTATCGAACGGCGTAGCGTATGCTGTAAATACAATGACGACATCTATTGACAAATTCAACAACTACATTTTAGACATCTATTGACAGATAATTATCTCGACGGCATAGCCCAACCTTGGATACGATGTTCCAACATCGAGATCGGGAACGGCATAGAAGGTGATATGCTAACCCGATCTCGATGTCGGAAACTGGATAGCCCAACCTCTCTAGTATCGTAGTGGCACCTCAACTCGTTGAGATAGGTCAGTGATATGAAATATTAGTACATCTCTATGGCCACAACACCAGGAAACCTTACAATATCATGAATATAATGCATTGATAAAAATCATGGAGTTTTCATCAACTCTCTTGCCTATCCAGTGGTCGTTAGTAGAGCATCATTCTATTCTGTTATGGGCATAGGATCTGAGCAGAAAATCAATTTTAGTTTGATTTTGATAGATCTGACAATATCAACATCATCAAGCATGATTTAAAATATAATGTAAAAACATGCACTCATTTCTGAAATGAGAATTCACTTCAAGATTCAACCGCATCACTAAATCCAGATACCGGTATCCGATTCTAAAAAAAGTCTAACCCAATATGTGAACCTAGTCTTCTTGGCTTGTTCAAATATTAGAGATATCAACTTTCATGAGGTAGAAATTTAAAACTGGATGCAAGTATAGTTGATTTTACACGCATATACATGCAAAGTAGTTTTCAGGATATTGAACGAACAATTCATGCTATTTACAAATGATGGGGAGGGTGTTGGTTTTAATGTTGCTTTCAGCAGCTAGTCATATTCAGCGCCAGCCAAAACAGAAAGCAAGAAGCGGGAAGAAATTCCATACTCTTTACGCATAGCTCCTTTATATATATATATATATATATATATATATATATATATATATATATATATATATATATATATATATATATATATATACATATATATATATATATATATATATATATATATATATATATATATATATATATATATATATATATATACATATATATATATATATATATATATATATATATATATATACATATATATATATACATATATATATATACATATATATATATATACATATATATATATATATATATATATATATATATATATATATATATATATATATATATATATATATATATATATATATATATATATATATATGTACATATATATATATATATATATATATATGTACATATATATATATATATATATATATATATATATATATATGTACATATATATATATATTTATATATATATATATATATATATATATATATATATATATATATATATATATATATATATATATATATATATATATGTGTGTGTGTGTGTATATATATATATACTCTTGCTGTCGTTGACTTTGACAAATGGACGATTGTGGCCCCCTTAGAATGAAAATATTTATCTGTTGCGTGACTATAGGTAAATCTTCTTTAAAGCTTTGTTTGTGCATCTTCACTATTAAAAACTGGGTTGTCTTTTCCAATGTCCTCTGTGGTCTTTCTCCTCACTGTTTTTGCATAAGCCCTGGAAAAAAAGTTTAACAAGTAATTAGAAAACCAATCAGAAAGGTAAAGTTCCCACTATTTCTAAAAGGCTGGACGTGCTAAGCAAAAAGCATAATTCAGAACGAAATCAGGTTTGCATGTATGTAAGTATACATAGGTGTGTATGTATTTGAGTTGTATATATAGTCAAACTGTCCCAAGAGACCACGTCCATTAAAATAGCTCCTCGATTAAGAGACAACATTTCCATTTCCCCAGATTTATAGCTATAGTTTAAATGACCCTCAAATAAGAGACAACCTGTCTTAGGAAACCATATTTTGGTCTGCCCTATAGTGGTCTTTTGATAGTAAGCGCAGTGAGCGCTTACGGTATAAGAAGTCAGCAATGGAAGTACATACTAAGGCCTGTAAAACAGTGTCCGCACTTCTGTCCACACTTCTGTCTGTTCGTCTCTTGTCTAAGGAATGCCATATGACCAAAGGACCAAAACCATTCAACCTAACTAAAAACGACTCAACCTTCATGCACAACGCACCAACATGGCGAAAACGCACCAACCTGCATTCTTCTATATCTGGCCGAATGATGTTGACGAATGCAGGTTGGTGCGTTTTCCCATGTT
>OZ012686.1:22339543-22417043 GCA_963942565.1 Maea johnstoni
ATATATATATATATATATATATATATATATATATATATATATATATATATATATATATATATATATATATATATATATATTCATTTAAAAATAATATATATACATAAACAAACACACGCACATTTAATCCCTATAATGCCTGATGTCATTTACATTAGGACCTGCGCCATAAGGTCAGAGATTAGGTCTCATCCTTTGACCTTAATTGGTTGGGGATGCTGCTGATGCGTTGAACATTTCAATGATACCATTGGTGCCTATGCATTTGTTCTTTGGGATCTAAATGCAGACGTTGGGTTGCTTGGTTATCCTTAGTGGTTCTACGGAGCCATTGAGATGTGGTAGATTTGTCATTGATTTTATTCATTATATTATTGAATTGATGTAGATGTATGATGTTGCTTCACAGTTTAAGGTGACATTTAAAATGGTATAATCCCAGATGTGGCATAACTCAAACTGGTACCATCTGGCTTATTAAGTACATTGCATTTAGTAGTTCCCTTGTTGATTTTTTAAAGAATGCTGTCGTAGTTATAAGTATGTGTGTAAACCGTTCAGCTATGAAAATGATTTGCCTCTGTGTAGTCCTTAGGCCATGGAATCTGTGTATCAACATGGGTGCACTTGGTGTTTTATGTTTAATGCATATGGAAGGCCAAAGTGAACAAAAAGAGCATTTTGTTAATATTAATATATCATTACTTAATATTTATAAATCATTTTTTAATAATAATAAATATTCATTAATATTGATAAGTATTTTGATGAAAAAAACTGTATAATGAATGGATAATGAATAAAAGTTATCTTTTTATGAATGCATAATAGTGAGACGTTTTGTTTTTATTTCCCCTTAACCAGTGTTCTTATTCCCACACAATCATATGAAGGTTTCCAAGTTTCAATTGAAGGTTTCAATAATTTGATTCAAAAAGTCAGTTCTATGATAACTAACAAGCATGTAATCACACTTAAACTTAATTTCACAACAATTGATAAAACACATTTGTAAACTCACTTCACTTTGATCAAGTGATACACCTTTTAAGACAAAAGCAAACTCCTGTACTATGTGGCCCCATTTTAAGACGAAATTCATTTCCTCAGCCTCTATCATTAAAGATGTCCATTTTGTCATGTGTTTAAAAGAATTATTTTTACATGAATAATAGATGGAAGACAGTTACCTTGACTTTTCTTATAAATAACCCCTTTCATGGCCATGATTATTGCGTTGATATAATTATTTTTTTGCACATCAACACCAAATAGTTTCTAAGCATCTCACAATGTAGTATATTTGTCTTTATATTTCTTGATCTATATTTCTAGTTGTTTCTTTAAATTAGCCGCATGAGAACATTCACAATTGGCATGCACAATGGTTAAAACTTCCAAATTCATATCAGATAACAATGCATTGATCATTACCCTATAATGTTCAAACGTAAATATAATAAATTTAACAAACATGTCATTAGTTGTGTGACAATTAATCATAAAAGAATTTGCAACTAAATTGTTGTAAATATTTTTCTTCATTTTGGTGGTCCACTTAAATCCAAATTTCATTAAGTATAATGCTTACAGAGTTCATGACCACTCTCTCTGCATCCTTGCCACACTCAACGTACGAGAAGCACACTAAACCCTACTGTGATGTGGAACTCAGTCAACTTAAAGGTGCGTATGGGATTTAGGTATAGTTTTAGTAAGACCATGGGGTCAGGATATTGTTTCTTATATTGAATATAAGGCAACAAAGAGATGTTTTTAAAAACACTCAAGTCAGTAAGCGTAGTTTATGAAAATGACAAACTGGTTAAGGTGATAAGAATTGGCAAAGTATTCTCTGGATGCTCCTGAAAAGAGCAAGAGAGTCACACCTGAGTTCATCATGCGCAATAAAAGGTAAAGGACAGCAAAGTGTTGCATGAGATCAATGATGTTCTCGAGGTCTGGAAGAGAAGTTAGGTTCTCCAGGGTGTCTCCTAATTTTGATCAGGCCCCCTGTCTAAGAGTTTCAGATATGGTTAAGATATACAATAGTATGGCGGATTAAGATGATTCTCTATCCAATCCTTTTAATGTCTATGAGGTTTTGACCCAAACAGTTATAGTGGGATAATGCTCCAGTCTGTATGGAAGGCCAAAGTGGATAAAAAGAGCATTCAATAATATTGATAAATGATTTAATGATATTTATGAATGATTTGATAATATTTATAAATGATTTGTTAATATAAATAAATCATTCATTGATATTGATAAATCAATCATTAATTTTAATAAATCATTTATTTACATTAATAAATCATTTATTCATGTTGATAAATGCTCCTTTGTCCACTTTGGCCTTCCATACATATGTCTGTATTTAATAAGATTTTTGAGATGTTTGTTTGGCGTTATTCAGAGGCCTGGTGGAAGGAGAAGAAGCAATTTTTTACTTACAACACGCTTGTAAGAGGAGTATTTCCTGCCTTGATAAAGCTTCAAGGATGACTACTCAATGTGTTATGTTGCCTTCTTTGATGCGGAGAAAGCCTTTGATACTGTTTGGAATTTCGTTTTTCATCACATTTGTGCCAATGGTGGCTAATTCGTTAATAGCCAGTTGAAAGATAGGCATTTATTTGTGATTTGAGCATGGGAAGCGAGTCTTGGTGCTTGCTGTACCACTCCAATTTAGAATGTTGTGCTAGGGTTCTGGGACATGTATCCTGGTGTATTGTCTCAAGAGCGGGATTCAACAGGGTGGATACATGTCCCCGATCAAGTATACTGCCATCATGAATTCTCTGATGGTAACTCTGGTTTGTGTTGTACCATACACAGGATTCCAGGTATGCCTGTAGGTTATGCCTTGGATGAAGAATCATATGGATATGTAGCGAGAGACCAATTACTATATGCCCTATAGTGAGATGCTGGACTCATGCCAGGAGTACAAGCTTACAAGAGTACAGTACAGAGAAACCTTATCTTCACCACCAGCTGGGGGTGCCCAGAGCACCTATTAGCGGCTATTAGTTGACACTGGTTGAGGCTAGCATGTTCAGGTTGACCAACTGGTTTCGAATCCACTTGTGTTTGGTCATCTAAGGTTATGCGGATGACCTGGCTTTGTGTAACTCATAACAGCGCAATATTATATGTGCCATGGGCATCATGCACCACTATGGGTGTACGTTAAGGCTTAGTTTCAATTCAAAGAAGAGTGGGATTTTAGTCTTTGGTGAAAGTCCAGCTGAAAATAACAATAATGCACAGTCTTGTATTTTGAAACTTGTTTGAGCTTAGCAAGTATAGTCACGTTGGCATTACCACATGTCTTTATGAGGAGGATAGGTCAGGGGTCACCACTAGGCTATCTAAGGCATGTAGGGAATTCCACGCCGTCTCATGGTATCTATTCAAAGCACCTTATTGTTGTTATTTGTAATATTGTGTTTTTGGTCCGTAAGTGCCCCTATTGCACTATACCATTCTGAGTTGTGGGTTTTAATCATCAAACTTGTTTAGGATTACAAAAATTATGTTGGGAAGAGAATACAGGATGTTCACGAGATCCCTGAATACTCGTGTCTTGTTCGGTTAAGGTAGTATTCCTTAGGGCGTTTTATTCAAGTAAAAAAGCTTCTCTTCCTGTGAAGCATTCTTTGTGCTGTTAATGGGGATGTGTCAAAACATTTTTTTTTTTGCAATCTTTCTGAAGATTGTATTCATGAGATCCCCAGCCTTTGAATGGGCGAACACAGTGTTTGATTTACTAGTATTAGGTGCTGCTGCTCTCTTTGGTCTCCTTGATGATGTCAAGGATACGGTTTGGAGGGGACACTTTTGTGGGAAGTTAGTCTGGAAACACAGGGTATGGGACTTGGCATCAATGCCGGACAAATCCTTTTAGGAGGTACAGTTCCAATGTCTAAGAAGCCTAGTCCTTTTTCAGATGGGTTTGTGGTTAGCCTAGGTAACTCAGGTTTGCTGGCAGATTGCAAATATTCAAGATCATAATTATGCCGGCTTGCGATGTTGTGGTCATGATCTTGTGTCATGCAAGCATGCTGAAGACATATTGTCTGAAGCTAGTGACCCTACCTACGTGTATAAGCCCTCGAGATTAACAGTGAAGCATATATATTTCATATATTTCAAAAGAGTCAAAGATGGGGTATGTTCGGCTATACATGCCTCATATATTAACTGACTGAAACCCTTGGTTATATGCATTTTCGCTTGACGCTATTGTGTTCTCTTTATTTTAGTTTATAGCTCATTTTGTGTTAATTATACTCTTTCCATTTATTTTGTTCAACCTGTTTTTGTATTATTTCATATTAAATGTATTTGTTTTGTCATGTCGTGTGCATAGTCAATTAATATACATTAACATACAATGCTGTTACTGTTCAAAAACTGCTTATAAATCATTTACAAAGCCTTTAACTGTAATCCTGAATCTTGATGGATATAGAATGCACAGAATACATATATTTGTCTATTTATCTATATATCTATATATATGAATATACCTATATATATACATATATATATATATATATATATATATATATATATATATATATATATATATATATATATATATATACAAATATATATATATGCATGCAAACCACAAAACGCCAGTTTTCCTTTTCAATGGTTTTTCGATGTAACATTCGATTCATGGTTTCATGGTTCATGGTTGTATCAATGGTGTTCTAATGGTGATAATGATGATTTACTAAAACAAAATAAAGAACCAAAAATAAACACTATAAAAAGTTACAGAATTCTCTAAATGAATATAAATAGACTCAAAATAGAATAAACTCAAAATACATATGAAATAAGACTTAAAGCAACTAAAAAACTAAATACTATATACCTGATGTTGGACCTCAAAGTGACATGTGTTGACAGTTCTGCTGAGAGTTGGTGACTGCCTTGCCACACCTAAAGCACCTGACCAGTGTCCTAACTGAGCATGCTCTGTATCTATAATTAGAGGAACTGGTCAGGCGCATGATTATATATAGAAAATATAGAGGGCAGCACCTTCACCAACATCTCTTAAGTACATAGGCTGTTACATAATATATATATATATATATATATATATATATATATATATATATATATATATATATATATATATATATATATATATATATATATATATATATATACATATATATATATATATATATATATATTAGGAGGCCTAGATCTAGGCAACAAGATATATGATGACATTACCTTCATTTCATTTTGGCAGGGTGCTTTACATTTGACTAACCTAGATGAAAACTAGTAAACATGCATGAATCATGATCATGAGGTGCTGTTTGGATCTGTATAGTATGTCAGCAAGATATCAAAACCCACCTGTGAAATATTTTCAAATTTTCATTTATTAAATTTCCACAAACTTATTCGATTATTGGAACCTACAAAATATTATAGCATCATACACTTCATACATTTTTAGGTGAATAAACCTTATTGAAACAATTCAATCATTTTAGCTGAATTGACTTTTTGCAACAGATGTTTCATGCTATGTGAATTAACTTATTGCAAATGAATTATAAGTTGGGAGATATACCGAACAGGAAAACCATATCAGGCCCTACTAGCCCAAGGATTTCATACAGATGGTTGAGAACAGATTAGGGATTTTGATTCAAAACGTCCCAAAATGACATTGACAAAATTTTGATGGTTTCCAAAATCTTATCACTTCATGGGAATTTCAATAGGGAATGCAATTAGAAGGCATCCTTGAAAGTTTAAAAAGATTTCACTGACCAGTTAATATGAGACATCTGACAGACAAGCTAGCTGTACCAGCATTAGAATTTTGATCCAAAAATGTCTAAAAATGAACTGAAAAATAAACCAAAATATACCAACATCTAATGAATTTGTGTAGGTACCATCCAACAGTATCCCTGGAAATTGAAAAAGATTTCAGTGAACTATTTTTAGGATATCCTGCGGATAAGTCAGGACACAGACACAGAGGATGCCTAAATAGAGAGGAAAAGGGGTAAAAAAAAACGATGTCACCCCTCATAAGCGGGACATAATTATCTCAATACAAAATCCCTAGAAAACAAAAAAGTGGTCCAGTTTCTTTGATTTTTATTTTTCACTTCTTTTGTTTTGTCGATTCTTTTTACAATAAATAATCATTCTTGGCAAGGAAAAATATTAAAGATTAACATAACATTGACAATGACCCTCTCTTGTTAGAGTAACTGATCTCTTCTTGAGCACGAGCTAATTGTATCTGGATTGTAAACAGGATAATTTTGAAGGTCTATTTGATAGTAGGGGTGTAATTGATAGAAGTACTGATCCATCAAAATAATTTTTCCCAAATAATTGGAACAAATATTATGTCAATTGTTACCTTCATAATTGATGAAATCACCAGTCTTTCAGGTCATCATTTGTTTGTCATTTTTAGGCAACACTAATATGAGTTTTGAATAGAAACTAAGGTTTTCACTCAAAAATGATGAGAACTTTAAATGTCTTTATATTTTAGGAAACTTAGGATCATAGCAACAAACATAGTATGATACATGTAAAAAGGACAAATATTTCATGCTTTTTTCAGTTTCCAAACTCAAATTGAAATCTTTGGGATCAAAAGAAATAATAGTAATAAGGGGGTGGGGGTGAGATCAACTGTAAAGACAATTTTCTGCTAAATATTTGAATTTATTTTATTCATCTAAAAACAGCTACATGTGCGTAATGACAACAATTGTGAGGCTCCAACCCCATTTAATATACTGTTCTATAATCTATATATGTTTTTTGACAGTTGCAAATCGCCCATTTTGGCTTTAGGATCTTTGCTGACTTTTAATGCCAATTATGTGTTCATTTGCTGTGTCCACTTCGCGTCCAGTGTCTAGTGCCTCATGTGTGTTCAGAATTAAGTAGAGCAAGATAAACTTGCATAAACAACCTTGATTTGTACAAGGAAAATAATACCATATAAAAGTATACCATCTAAAAACATTATATCCTCTTAGATTGAAAAACAATGGAGCAAATAACCCATTTAAGTTTAATAACAGATTTTTGGATTTAGATTAGCGCAGATGCAGATTCACAATCGGACACAGGGTTCGACATTCTCAGGGGCATATGCGGCATATATGATATGCCCCTAGATTTTGCTGTGGGCCCCTGGATTTTTCAGACTGGGGGATCAAAATAGTATCTTTTATAACCAGAAATCTTGTTTTTGACCACTAATTTTTATCAAAAGATCTTCTCAAGCCCCTAGTCTGAAATCTAAGTGTCAGACCCTGGTACATAATGGTAAGGGCCCTTGACACCACTGGAGACTGATGAGATGGCACTTGAAGTTGGACTGATCAAATGAATATGATCCAGCAAAGAATACAAGGGGCAACCCGGGAGGGAGCTTACTCCTGTATGTGCAGTAACATGGTCTTAGCCAGGATTTGGAAACTGGGTGCCTAAAATTGGCAATTGTAAAAGTTTTGGGCATCCAAATTTTTAAGGGGGACCACAATATACTCAGATTTCAACCATAAACATGTACTAATTCATCAAAACAAGGCATGATATCCTTATACAATGTAATGTGAATTATATGGAGATGAAAAAAATCAATTATATGCTTGAGGTTGACATTTTAAGAAATTCCTCACAAAATATTTTGGGTGTCCTGAGGGTTGCTTTTTCAGGGTTTGGGTGTCCAAAAAGACACCCAGACGCCCTGCTGGCTAAGACCATGTGCAGTAGTCAGCCTCATGAAAACAGTAAAGTCACCTGTATGTACTACAATAAACATAGGAATGTAAACAGTTCCCTGATCATATACTCTTAAGTAAATCGCAATTTCTTTAGACAGATGCACATTTTAAAATCTAAACAACGACTAGCGAGATTTAAGTTTCATGCAGTTTTTCCGAATATGACTTTTAGCAAAGCTGAAGTTTCATAAGTTTTTCAGAATGTGACCTTTGACGAAGCCTATAAAACTGATTTGGTGACAGTTATGGGCTGGAAAAATATGTAAAAAGCTTAAATGCATGGCCACCTATTGTTAAAAAAATTTTTTTTTTACCACTTTCCGCTAGGCTTTGGAAGCTGTACCACTTATTTCTCAAGAGAGTAATCTTTTTCAAGAATGTAAGAATTAGTACACTTTGGGAGGATCTGCACAATGCTTGAAAAAGGTCACTAAAAATAAGTCCAGCATGCAGGTTCCAACTTTTAACTTGGCACTAGTACCAAGGAAACATTACTTAAGCATGTAAACAATTACCCTCGAAATACTTGTAAATGTTTTCAAATTATTACCCTACTACACTTAGTACAGTAAAAATATTAAAATACTTCACCAGTCGAGGAAAAATTACTTAAGCATGTAAACAATTACCCTCGAAACACTTATAAATGTTTTCAAATTATTACCCTACTACACTTAGTACAGGGAAGAAATTCAATTCCTTCACCAGTCGATTCCTTCACCAGTTAAGGAAACATTACTTAAGCATGTAAACAATTACCCTCGAAACACTCGAAGGCATGCAGTTGCGTAAACATTCAGGTCTTATATGTCTTTACTGTATATGTGCATATTTCTAACACCACTTCCTATACATCAGCAGTATGTACCATTATGGACAATCTTTTCTATGAAATTTGAACATTTATCTTGTACATCAATAATGTGAACTGATAATTAATATTAGAAAATATAATGAGGATAAATTTAGAAATTTGATTAGCAGTTACATGAACTACCACAAGTAACCACAAGAACTAAATAGTGATTAGAAGTCAAAAGCATTACATATGCAAAAATATATAGCTCCCTTTCTACTTAAGTCACATGGCAAATACATTTAGTATACAGTATTTGTGAAAATGAAAAATACAGTGTACCATGTATATACTGAACACTTGAGGGATATACATGAATGTTCAAGGCACATGCTCTAACTATTACATGATGTAGTACATTGCATATCTGTAGCATCAAGTTAATGAAGTTATGTACATCAGCAGTATGTTCCGTGGACAATACCTTTTCCAATCACATGCATCATTTCAAACACTGCCCATTAATCAGGTGTGCTGATCAAATCACAAAGCAGAATTAAGTACTAAGAAGGCATACTGAAAGTCAAATTCATGAAATACTAAGATTTTGGGAAACACTGCAGAAATGATATCCAAACAACTATAAGATATTTTTGTAAAATGAACCGCTGAATATGGAGAGTAAGAATTGTAAACCCTGTACAAAAACACAGAACTAATATGCAAAACTGGGTGTGAACCAATATAAAAAGATAAAAAAATTGTGTACCCTGTACAATAATAACATACCAGTATCTAAATCTCAATGCCAAGTTTAGAAACCTGCCATTTAAAGAACTAATACGCCCAACTGGCTGTGAACCACTGTAAATGGAGAGTAAAAATTATATACGCTTTTCAATAACTGACCAGCATCTAAATCTCGATGCCAAGTTTAGAAATTTGTGATTTATTAGAACAAATACGCCAAACTGGGCGTGAACCACTGCAAATGGAGAGTAAAAATTATATACGCTTTTCAATAACTAACCAGCATCTAAATCTCGATGCCAAGTTTAGAAATTGGTGATTTATAGAACAAATACGCCAAACTGGGCGTGAACCACTGCAAATGGAGAGTAATTACCATTACCTTTGATCTTGATCTTTCAAATCTAGGAGCAAATATAACTTTTTAAAGTGTTTCCTGAATATTTTAGATTTTTTTTTAGTGATAAGGGTAACCGTAGGTCATTGGAGTTGACCTGTACATCATGTAGTTTTGCTCAAAAAACCTGATGTTGTTTAGATATGTACCCTGTTTAAAACACTTCCAATGACTGTATATGTTGTGCAGCTGAGTGGACCACCGGTTTAAACATTGTGACTTCTGTGATTCAAAACAATCAATTCATTTCAGAGAGAAAAGTTCCCCAGTCTTTAAACATGAAACAAAACAAATAAAAGTCAACTAATCTAATGTAAATGGGACTGAACAATTTAAAAAAAAGTGAGTTACTACATAGACACCAAAAACCATGTGTTATATATAATATCCATTCAGTCCACATTCTAACAACTACCACAGAGTCTGTGTGAGATGGATTCAGTCTGGATCTACTTGTTGTCATCCAGAACAGACCAGTCGAAACTTTCGGTCCGCCCCTTCATTGGTCAGTCATCCTGAGCGAAGTCCTCCCAGATCAGACGCTGAAATAATACGAGAGGATAGAATTACAGCAGTCCAGCAAACCACTAGCCCCATGCAGGGGCTTAGCCAGGATTTTAAAAATGCCTGTCCAAAACAACAATTTCAAAATTTCTGCCCGTCCAGATTTAGCTACTAATCTACTTCAAATCCTCATACCAGCTAAATTTAATAGTCTAGTGTGTTAAGAAGGGCAATTTACACTTCAGTATGCCCTAGAAGGTGGTTTGTTAGGAAAGTATTTGGTAATGACCCCCCAAAAGTCAAAATTGAAAAATCTCCATAGAAATTTTTGCCTGCCCTAGGGTTGCATACCGTTAACACGAAACGGTACGATACCGGTACCGGTACTGGCGAAACGGTACCAGTGGTATCGGTATCGTTAAAAGTGAAACGGTACCTCTGATCTCCGAGGCCTAATCAGCTTTTTTACGACATTCATGTTGCTATTAAGTGTGGTTCCATTCCCTCAATTCTATGACAACAATCAATAGTAGAATTGGGAAACAGAACCAGCGATTGAGACGGACATTGACAACGTTAATCGAAGCAAATAATCGCTTCAACGCACTGCGAACGTGCGTGGGATGTTACATTGTATCATGTTTCCCGCCGAATGCTATTCCAGACAGCGTGTCTATAACTCTTTCGGCAGGAATCAGCACACAATGCGTCATCGCCGCATATGATTGGCAGTAACAAATTGTTTAATCTGTTAAAACGAAGCGGTACTCAAAAACGAAGCGGTGCCTTTTAGTACCTGTTCTCAACGAAACGGGTAAATACCTGTTCTTTTCAAAACGAATATCGGTACCCGAGTACCGGTATGCAACCCTAGCCTGCCCTAACAGGAGTTTTTTTTTAATAAAATACCTGTCCAAAAGACAGACAGGACAGGTCCTGGCTGAGTCCCTGGCCCCATGTCCCATGGCTACAGAAAATTGTGTGGGATTATGATAATATTTTCCTTGTAGCCTGGCTGGTTTTAAGAAATTTTCCTTATGGTTCCCCTGCATGATAATAAGATAGATTCAACAAGGTACGCAACATGTTTTGTCATACCACAAAATACTCAGATCACTACCATAAATATATATTAACTTATCTCAATAAGGAATATCATAATATCCTCATACCATTTCATGGCCTTCAAACAAAAACATGAAAAATTCCCCCATGAATACAATTCCCATGAGTCATGGGAATTGTATTCATGAGGGTATTTTTTATCTTTTTGCTTGAAATTGACATTTTAAGAGGTTAATCACCAAAACGTTTGGGTGTCCAGAGAGGCGATTTTTGAGGCTTGGGCGTCCTAATGACAATCTGATGCCCTGCTGGCTAAGACTAGGATGTAGAGGTATTATGTGAGATTCTTACCTGTAGTTCATTCTTCTAAACAAGGTAGAAGTTAAGCCAGGGCTTCTTCGATACCTTGCACAATCTTGGCCATCTTCTCACGGCTGTTCACATGGCCCTGACCTGACTGAAAAACAAACAAAACATGACCGGTCAGAAAGAGTCTTGGTCAGCAGAGCGACCAAAACATGTGTCCAAGTGTTAGGAAGATTTCTAGGCAAGAACAATCGCAAATAAAATTTTGAAAAAAAAATGTTACATACAATTGGAAAGATTCACCTTTTATTCCTTGAATTGGAATAATTACTGCAAAAAACAAGAAACTCAACCCCAGCCTCTTTATAGTACTATCTATATTACAAGGAGGCTTTGGTTGAATTTCTGGTCATTTGCGATGATTTTTCTGATTTAAAAGATAAAAGCTGAACCTTTACAAACTGTGTATTTCATTCATTCTGAAATCCATTGGCAAATATCTGTGGTAAGGGTTTGATGAGGAAAAGCCTCCACAAACTTTGACCAGTAGCCTACCGGTCCGTTTCTACCAAAACTTTGAATGGGCTAGTAAAAGTATATGTTTACTGGCCCTGAAAGTCTACTAAATATTCTGACCACATTGATATAGTAAGCATCACATCCAGTTTAACATTTCTTCTACATTAGATTATAACTGTCACAATTCATAAATTTAGCACAATTAGCCATGAATGTTCAGTTATGAAATGGCTGTTGGCTACCACTTATGTTATCAAAGTGATATGGACTGCTAATTTTTCTGGTGGACCACTAAACTATTCATTTTGATGGACCGTTTGACCACCAAGGCTTAGCACACTGTTTTCAGCACTGTTGGACAGTACTCTGGCCACTGTGAACCACAGTAGGTAGGGTAAACAGGAAACGAACAATGTTTAAGACTTAGATCCAGGTTGAATGGATAAAGGTTCTCACCTTTTTCGAGTGGAGAAGTTTGCCTCCGACGATCTGGACCTCGAAGTAGCCATTGGTCACTCTGGTAGCTTCACCAGTCTGAAATAGAAGTTCACTGGTTTCAAAATAGTTTCAAAATAGTTGACACATATATATATATATATATATATATATATATATATATATATATATATATATATATATATATATATATATATATATATATATATATATATATATATATATGTGTGTGTGTGTGTTTGTGCAGAAGTGAAATAGCAACTGAAGGATCTATTTATACCTAGAGCATAGGTGTACACTGACTCCCTTCAGTCTGTCAGGTATTAATTTATGACTCAGAAGGACAGATCTTTATATAATTACCCATCCGAGGCACTGACAGGAATTCAAGATCCTTACACACTCTTCTTGGGGCCATCAAGTGGTCATTACTGGCAAAAAAGTGGCAGGACCTGCATAATCTGGGATCAGGCCACGAAAAAAATATTGTTTGTTTCCTGTAACGGTCTGAGAAAAAATAGGGTAGGTAGGTTGATAAAAAAAAAATTTTTGCATTATTCTTTGGGTCAAAAATGTGTGTTTTATATCTAAATTCTTACCTGCTCACATTGGAAGCTATCTCCAGGGCTTGCTCTGGTCACCCAAAAGGTAGGCTCTCATTTGGCAGTCTCTCCCTATGGAAGATCCTTGCGATGATCATAGCGGAGGGTCTACTAAATGTAGCCTCCAAAATTAAAAATAGACCGTGGTTTGTGTGATCCCCGCTAGGGGCCGCACTGATACCGGTCATGACGTCACGGTTGGCGCATGCGCCTTCATCCTCTTCTCTTTTGGGCGCCATTGCTCTGCCAATCGGTTTTTGAAAGCTCTCGGAAGTTTACGCTCGTTTATGCTATAAACTCGAGCCTACAGTACAGACGTACAAGCGAGTATAACAGTGAGACCATTATACATCGCTGGGACAGGTAACTTGTCGGTATCTCTGTGTTTTCCCTGTATTATTGTCTTGTTTCCATCTGACCTTCGACGATGTCGTCGGCCAGCGTGTATAGCGTCGGTCCCGCGGCGGGACGACCTTCTTCTCAGATTCGGTGTGGGGCTTCGCCCTGCCCGAATTTCACCACTCGCCCTGCTCCTGACGTACCCTGGATCGCGCACGGGTGCTGCTCTCGGCACACCCGTTGTGACAGGAATCATACCTGCACTGTGTGCGAATCCTGGACGGAGGAGACCTGGGTAGGATTCGATTCTTGGATGACCAAGAGAATCCAACGGTCTGAGAGGGATGCGGCCTATCGGGCCCGCAAAACTAAAGCACGCAGAGAACGTTCTCGTTCTCCGCGCTCTGACAAACCTTCAGGTTTGCCATTAGAGCGTGGTCGAGCTAGGACTCGACGTACCGCACCTGCGGTAACTCCCGCAGCTGCGGGAAGTGCGGTAAATACCGCAATCGCGGGAAATGCGGTAAATACCGCAACTGCGGTAAATCCCGCAAATGCGGGAGATGCAGGAAATCCCGCAATCGCGGTAACTTCTGCGGTAACCTCCGCAACTGCGGTGTCTTCCGCAACCGCGGTGTCAGCCTCTTCTACCGCATCTACGGGGAAGAGATCTAGGGGAAAATCTCCCACTCCTGAACACAGGAGGAGATCTCCAAGGAAGGCCGTGCCTTCAACTCGTCTTCGTGACGAGTCACCCCCAACGAAGAAGTCCCGCGGGACTGCTGCTCCTAGCAGAAAAAAGGGGGGGGCCACAAAGAGTGGTGCCTCAGAGGGGTCTTCTGGCCCCACTACTAGGAGCAGCACCCGGAGGACTGCTTCGGCAGCTGCTGCTACATCTGCGGTGATCACCGCACCTGCGGTATCTCCCACAGTAGCAGTATCTCCATCGGTTGGGCGTACTCCAACAAAGGCTGCCTTGAAGTCATATGACGCAGCCCAGGTGGGAGTCGCCTCGCCGATGAGAGACCCCTTGTTCCCCGAACTCGAAGCGGATCCACTGGGGGGTGACCCCTATGTGGACCTGTTCGGAGAGGACTCTGAAGGGGAGCACATTCCCTGTGGTCAGCAAGAAAACATGGAGAAATTGTTTGAGCTGGCAGGGCGTGCAAGCTCTCAGGGTCATGGCCTGGTGGAAGAGGACTTGTTTCCCCCCCCAGTCCTGACTCTGGCTAATCAGCCACAACCACAGCCGACACCGAATGTGCCTCCGGTGTTCGACATAGCGACGTTAGTGGCGGCCCTGAAGGAGGCAAATCCTCCTCCTCCGCCTCAGCAGCCAGATATGACACAGTCAATCTTGGCGATCACTCAGTCGCTTGTGGCAATTTCTCAGAAGCTGGATAAACCAGCTGCCCCTGAGAAGAGACCAAGATCTCCCTCTTTGTCTCCATCGAGGTGCTCACCTCCTCCGTCCAAGAGACCTCACCGCCGTGAGGCCTCTCCCTCGCCTACCAGGACGAGGTCCGGCCGGTCTTCACCGGCATCTTTGTCTCCCGGTCAGTTCTCCGACCAATCGGATGATGAGGAAGACGATCACTTCGATGATCAAGTGGAGGAGGTCTTCGACCCCTGTGGTCTTCCGCCTGTAGAGGCGTGGTCTGAGCTCGATCGAGAGCTCTTGGGCGCAGCTTCCGACAAGCCTGCGGAACCTGTGGCTCCCCCTGAGGTGCCTCCGCCACTTCAGACAGCCGCGACGGCCTCCACGTCCACCGCTCCGGTGACGTCGGTCTACGCAAGGCTGGGTCCGCCTAGGGATGGGAGTGGAGATCACACGATCCCACCACACCCTGACCTTACTAGGTCGTGGCGTGAATCCTGGGAGGCGCAGGATTTTAAATTTTCTCGCCCTCTGGAGTTCGTACCCGTTCTCCATGCACTTGCGAAGGTGCTAAAGTTCTCCTCACCACCATCCGCTTCTCCTCCCCCGGAGGAGTCGGAGTTTAGTGTCTTTGCCACACCGACCTCACGTGCGGTGGAGGCACCAGCGCTATGGGCCCGTGACGGGGTCTCTAAAATAGCGTGTACTGTCGACGACAGACGGGTGGTGAAGGAGGCCGGGTCCTTCGGGGACTCTACCCTCGCGCGCTTCTTCCCTCTTGTCGAAGAGGACGAGACCTTGCTTAAGGTCCTCGAAGTGGACGCCGAGGTGACAGAGTACATGCGATCCACCTACAAGTTGGATTGGGATCCGGCGAAGCCCTTTGGACCGAAAGGACCACATCCGGTGACCAAAGAGGCGGAGAGATTCGCAAAGCAAGTCGAATCGACTTCATCTCGTCTCGCGCGCCTCTCTATATATTTGCAGCGAACTCAAGGGTTCATTTCTGCAACTTTAGTAAGTAGAGAGAAAGAGCGCGCTGCTCTCCTCGCGGGGTTGACGCCACCACCTATGCCAGAATGTATGGTGGACGAGACACTGGCCGGGGCCGTGTCTCTGGCCAACTATTTAACCGCAGCTATAGGACGCATCTCCACACGCCAGAAGTTGGAGGCGGGGTTTGACCGTCGCATCCGATTCTTATCGGCAGCTCTGGCGGAGAACAAGAAAGTCGTGCCCACGATGGCCAGACTGCGTCTCAGAGAGCTTCCCCTGACAAAGGGTCTCATGTTTGCGGGCCAATGGACCCAAACAGTAGAGTCGACCACCAAGACCCAACTCTTGAGTGTGTCACAGGCTCAGTTAGCCCGTGACCAGCCCTCGACCTCGAAGCAATCGGGGGATCGTTTTCGGATCCCCTTCAAAAAAGGCAGAGGTTCGGGCGGCAAGCACAACAAGAAGGGTAAAAAAGGTGGTGGAGGCTCGAACTCCTCCTCGTCCGAAGGCGGTGGAGGTAGAGGTGCCGGTAGAGGCCGTGGTAGGGGTCGAGGTGGAGGCGCCAAAAAAGACGCTTACTCCACCTATAACACCCCAAAACCAGCCCCCAAAGCTGATGCAGAATGATCAGCTTTGTCCGGTGGGGGGGCGATTAAGAGCGTTCGCCCACCTGTGGCCCCTGATTACGTCGGACCAGTTTGTACTGCAGACTGTAACCAAGGGCTACAGGATAGAGTTCAAAGGAGCCCCGCTGCACCCCGATTCCTCGGAATCAGGCGCGACGTCAGGACCTCGAACGAGGCCTGGAGTCCATGCTAGAGAAACGGGCGATCAGGGAGATTCCCTTCCACACGGACATACCGGGGTTTTACTCCCCTATCTTTCTGGTGGCCAAAGAGTCGGGCGGTTGGCGCCCGATTCTCAATTTAAAGGCGTTCAACAAATTCGTAAAGCCCCTATCCTTTCGGATGGAGACGCTACGAACAGTGATGGACTGCCTGGGAGAGGCCCACCAGCAGAGGCTAAAGACCTCAGAGCATTTGAGGGACTCCTCAATGTCAGAGACGTGGGCAGTCTCTATAGACTTAAGAGACGCCTACTTTCACGTCCCCGTAGCTCCCGAACACACACGGTTCCTCCGCTTTGCCTACGATGGCAGGGCGTACGAATTCCTGGTGCTCCCGTTCGGGCTCTCAACAGCACCTCGGGTGTTCACAAGAATTGTGCGAACCATCGAGGCGTTCCTCAAGATACAGGGTGTAGACATGCACCAGTATCTAGACGACTGGCTTCTGAAGAACCAGTCAAGGTCGCTTGTGGAACGTCAACGCGACCTCACACTGTTCTGGGTGACAAAACTGGGCTTCCTCGTAAACGAAGGAAAGTCCCAGTTGATACCCACACAGTTCCCAGCATTCCTGGGATCGACCCTCGACCTCATCAACATGCTCGTTTTCCCGAGCGAGAAGAGGGTCATCAGAGCGTCGCGACTGGCATCCTCGCTCCTAGCACGGAGCCCTCAGCCAGCGAAAACTTGGCAGAAGCTCTTAGGACATCTGTCCAGTCTGCGCGAGTTAGTCCCCATGGCGGTGACGCATACTCGTCTGATCCAACTTATGCTCCACAGTCAGTGGACGCAAGTCTCGGACAGCCCATATCTCCGGATATACCCCGACCACGAATCGCTCAGAGAGCTGGAGTGGTGGGCATCGCGGGCCAACCTGACGGTGGGCCGGCCGTTTCTCAGGCCAGATCCGACTATGACGATAGTCACGGATGCCTCGATGGAGGGCTGGGGAGGTCACCTAGGAGACTGGGTGATCTCAGGTCAGTGGCCGCGGGCTTGGGCCAAGCACCACATCAACTGGCTCGAACTGCAGGCAGTATGGCTGACTCTGCAGCATTTTCTGCCTCAGGTACGGGACACTGCTGTGGATGTCCTTACGGACAATACCACTACAGTGGCCTACATCAACAAGGAGGGTGGAACTCAGTCCCCCACCTTGTGCTACCTGGCACTGGACCTGTGGGCCTGGTGCAGGCAACACGGGATCTACCTGGTTGCCAACCACATATCGGGAGTCAGGAACGTCCTGGCGGACGCCCTGTCCAGGGGGAAACACAACCACCCCACGGAGTGGTCCCTCCACAAGACAGTGGTTCGGCTCATATTCGAGCATTGGCCGACTCCCCATGTGGATCTCTTCGCGTCAGAGAAGAACCACAAACTTCCAGTGTTCTTCTCAGTGCGCCCCTCTCAGACGTCGAGCGGAATAAACGCTCTGACGCAGAATTGGGAGAGTCTGTACGGGTACGCGTACCCGCCGACCAACCTCATCCCGAGGGTATTGAGGAAACTGAGGCTGCAGTGGTCAGCCCGGATCCTCCTAGTAGCCCCGTTCTGGCCCAGCCAGCCGTGGTTCCGTCAGCTGACCAGCATGCTGACAGACCTTCCGCGAGTGATCACACCCAAGGACAACCTCCTGAAGAACTCGGTCACGGGGTTGTTTTACCCCAAACCGGACAGAATGAGACTGGCTGTATGGCCGCTGTCCGCAAATCCTTCGTTGACCGAGGCTTTTCGCAGGGAGTTGCAGAGACGGCAGCCAGGGCCAGGCGAGAATCAACTTGCCGGCTTTATGATTCCCGTCTTCTCCACTACCGACGATGGTGTGTGGAGCGAGGTGTGGGTCCCGCTGAGGCCCCTGTAGCGGAAGTCGCGGAATTCCTGAATGGCCTGCGGACGGTGAAGCATAAGGGGAAGCCCTTAGCTCCGTCAACCATTGCAGGATACAAATCTGCTATCGCAGCCATTCATAGAGGTTTTCCGGATGGGACAACTGTGTCGTCCAACACGGATTTGTCGACCCTTATTAAGGGTTTGTTTGTGGTTTCCGCCAGACCAAGGACGCTCAATGAGACTTGGGATCTCCCGACGGTACTCAAGTACCTAGCGGGCCCTCCCTTTGAGCCGATTCACACGGCACCATTGAGGTCGGTGGCGGTCAAGACAGCTTTCCTACTGCAGCTGGCTTCGGCCAGGCGAGGAAGCTGGGTCCATTCCTGCAGGATAGACGCATGTCATCTGCGGTGGGAAAATGGAGGAGTCCGTCTTCTCCCATCCCTCCTATTGGACAAAAACCAGTCGGTCTCGTTTACTCCTAGTGAGGTGTTTCTCCTCAGCCTAAAGGAGTTCCCGCCAGACGACAAAGTACATTGCCCTGTCCGGGCCCTGAAATGGTACTTGGAATTAACCAAGCCCTTGCGAGGGGATGAAAAAGCCCTTTTCATTCGGTCAAGGGAGCCTTATACTAAGGCTACCAAGAGTACAGTCGCTGGTTGGGTCAAAGAGGCCATAGCGGGGGCGTTCTCGCACCTTCCTAAGGAACGGAGGCAACGCATGGGCATTAGAGCCCACGACACCAGAGGGGTCGCAACTACTTGGGCTACAATGGCCGGAGTGCCATTTGAAGCTATTATGGATGCCGCAGCCTGGAGCCGGCCGCAAACTTTTGCGCAGTTCTATCTTAAAGATCTTCCTGCAACAAAAGGCAGGTTTAGTAGAGCAGTGCTGGTCACGGCTGGCACAGCTTCTAGGAAATAGAACTGATCCTTCCACAGCTTTTCTTGGCGGTGGTACTCTGCTTCCAATGTGAGCAGGTAAGAATTTAGATATAAAACAGGAAATTAGAAGTAATTTCTTTTTTATAATAAATACTTACCTGCGATCATTGCCCACCCTTCTGTATCCTCCCCTAGAATCCGTTCTTCCATGATGGTATTTAACGCCAAAAATGAGAAGAGGATGAAGGCGCATGCGCCAACCGTGACGTCATGACCGGTATCAGTGCGGCCCCTAGCGGGGATCACACAAACCACGGTCTATTTTTAATTTTGGAGGCTACATTTAGTAGACCCTCCGCTATGATCATCGCAAGGATCTTCCATAGGGAGAGACTGCCAAATGAGAGCCTACCTTTTGGGTGACCAGAGCAAGCCCTGGAGATAGCTTCCAATGATCGCAGGTAAGTATTTATTATAAACAAGAGAGACGCCAGTGGCGTCAAAAGTTTGTCTTGTATTTTAATTTTTTTAATTGATTGCTTTCGCAATTGTTAGTAGCTTTGTTGTTATGTTTTTTTTTAATTGTTTCGTGCTTAAATTTTCTGCTTTTTAAACTTTTGCCCTTGGTAAATTTTTATGCTTTTACTCAATTTTTTGAGTTTGTGCAGCAGTGATTGTTTCACCACCGATTGCAATTCTATGGTGTCAGAATTGAATGAAAATTTGGTCATGGTCAGAATAATATGTTTTTATTACCCCAGACTTTTTTGTATTAGTAATGTTTGTGTAAATGTGATCAATTATTGTGTTTTGTTTGGTTGTTGCTGTGTTAATCAATTGCTTTGTATTTAGGTCATTACACAAGTTACTTATTGTCTGGTGATTTTTCGTTTATTGTTTGATGGGCTTTTTTCAGAATGTTTATGTTGAAGTCACCCATGATAACTTTTTTCTCATCGGTTTGGGTGGCTTGAATTTCCGTTTAATAGGTCTGTAATAAATTGAGGAACTGATGATGTCGGATATCGGTAAACACAAACTAGTTGTACCTTTCTTGCCTTGTCATAGGCAGTTGTAGCATCGAGTGTTAGAGTCTTAGACAGCAGCTACAGTGCCAGAAGGCAGAGCTCTCCCAACTGACAGGGATCACTGATGGAGAGTTGTGTGTGATCAAGCAATAGCTACTATGGACATCTCTGGCAGTTTTCAGTCCCCCAACCCACGTCCCCACCTGCCCCTGTCTGTGCTGCTTAGTTCTGTCACGTAGTTGTTATAGTACACCAATCACTTGTACTATATCCAGCTCTCGGACTCGGAGGCTCTGTCCTACCTAATCCAGGGGGCGCCACTGATTTCATTGCACAGTGAAATATCAACCCAAAAAATCTAACAGATCATCATGAATTAAGTCACATCGCTGAAGACCAAGGTTATTGTTTCAGTAAGCGTCAAAGTAGTTTCTCGAACAAGGAGGGTGTGTTATATGTATCATGATCACTAGCCCTAAGACCCACCCCAAACTCCCCCAACCGAGTCAGGCAACAATCATGGAATCAAGACGGGTACCTGCGAGGTCGGTTAGCTTTTCTGGTAACCAATCCACATCCAGGGATGGGAACATTTCGGCGAAAATTAAGACCAAAAAAAAAAAAAAAAAAAAGAAAAAAAGGTTAATGGAAATCATCTCTGAAAGTCACCCTAACTAGCGTTGTTCTGTTTCCCAGGTTCATAGTTCCTGCGCATCTCTGTATGGAAGCGGCAACCACTGCCACAACACCCATGATCGTGTACATAGACTTTTGATATCATCACATCCAGCATAATTGTTGAACTAGTTCAGATGACTAGCAGTTCTGAATGGTCTGATTAGTATGTAGTAGTATAGTCTTGGAGCCCTAGTATGATAGGGAGTAAGATGGGTAGTCTATGTTCAAGGCAATAGGCCCACGGGCTATTCACTAGAACATGCTCACCAACTCCCTAAGTATTTGTCATGCTGGAATATTTTTTGAGAACTTTTTGATCCTTAGTAATATTCTGCTTCTGTGTAAACTTGTTTCAACAGAGCTTTTCTCCTGGTTTCATCCCATCGCTCTTGGAGGGATATTTCCTGCTAGAATCTGCCAAATGTTCGCGTAATAAGAAGTTTGAAGGTCAGGAATTTCTTTCAGATATTGCATCCGATTGTGAACCTAATTTAACATACATATGGATGTTAACAGGCCGGGGGACCATCACACATGAGATCATTTTGTACCTATTATATATGTAAATGGCCAGCTTATGGATGCTGCTGGCAGGGATGCAATAGAGTGAAAGACATACTGTGTAAGGTATCTTGAAGGTTTAAGCTGTGTATTCTATATAGCTAGATTCTTGTGAAAAATGCAGCTTAAGCCATAGTTAGCATGAGGCTAGAGCTTGATTTCAGACTATCGTATAATTAAAATAGAAAATGTTTGTATAACAACTTTTATCAACAAGTAGCTTTTCTGTGGTAGCTCTAGATCTTGACTCTGAGGTCCATCCATCTCTTCAACCCCCATCAAAAAGTGCATGTTCAGTTGACCGCTGGGGAAAATCATGCTAACTACAAGATATCACTAGCTTGTGGGTTATTTCGGTATCTGTTCCTTCTGGTGATGTTTCTATTCATGTTTACTGGTTAGAAGTGTTGAGGGATCCACTATGTGCAAGCTTTCTATCCCACCAAGAATGTGTGTATACTGTATATATATATATATATATATATATATATATATATATATATATATATATATAAATATATATATATATATATATATATACATGTATATGAAATAAGGCTTGAGGTGCTGCAGGGACTTGGACCACACTGTTCCCTTCTATAGCAGTGGTCAGAGTGAGGAGTGGAGAACATCAGCTGCTGCAGACTCACCTGACCAGTGGAGTTAAATCAACTAAATCATCCAAATTCATACTTATCCCTTAAGTGGTTTGCATTTAGGATTGAGTGGAAATTTAGGTCAGAACTTGCCAGAGAGTACTTTGTTTTGAGAAATCTGTTGTCTTCGCCCAATTATTACACTGTTGTGGGCCAAGAAAAAGCGGACCATTTGATGAATGTATAGTGCATATATTTTGGGGGATAAATTGGCATATATGAGGAAGCCTACTTAAGATTGAAAAACTATTATACAGTATAATGGACCAGATAGTTTGTATTTTGTCTTACCAGAAATTCTTAACCCAATTTGCCTGGAACAGAAGCATCATCAAATCAAATTTGTTTAGGACTAGCTTAATGTTTTATAATTGTGAATATTCATAGCTTAAATGTTAGGTGTTACTTCACTTTCTAAATTATATACCTCTCATATTATAAACTCTTATGCTAAATGTATAGAAAATTAGAAATCTCTTTCTATGTCTTGCATATGATTGCACTGACTATGCATCTTATGTCGTATGCCGTAGAATAGGTGGCTAGGTTCGCCTTAAACTTGTTATCAGAACAAGTGCAGCCAGAGATTCTCCTCCATCTTGGATCATTTCATGCTTTGTACCTTCTACCCAATGAATGTTGCTTTAGGAATTTGAGGGTGTGACCATATCTTGGAATGGCCTTCCATCCATTTAACCATTCCAATGCTAAGGCTACTTTCGTCCAATGCACATAGGCAAAAAAATTTGAAAATCATCTAAACCCTGTCATGTAGGTATTCAAAGGATAGCTCCTACTGAGTACTCTCAAATGAATACCCACATGCTTGGCTTTCAGCCATTTTAAAAGTTTTTTGCATCATTTTGTATTGATCAAATTAGCCACCACCAGCTGAAGGGTTGAAGACAAAAAATACACATGCCAGCCTAGTAATCTAGGCTCAGGGGAGGAATTTCCAGACTGAGGAGATCCCTAGGCTGCTCATAGTATACCTGTCTGTTTACATATAAGCATAGTTAGAACATGAATATCAGTGCAGTTGACATAGTATTTAAAGTGCAGATTTCAGAATCAGTGGGCTTTTTGAGAGAGGATGATGAATACTTATGAGTATAGTTTACTCTCTCTATAGTGAAGGGCTTATTTTGGGCTTGTGCACTTGCATATATTCCTTTAATCTATTGTATTCAATCAATTCATAATGAGTTGATGTTGTAAATGAGACTTAGTTGTTATACAAACTCCTGATTGTTTTGTTTTGTAACGAATGAAGTACATTGTACAAACAAAACCTAGATTGAATGAAGAGACCACTAATAGGGGCTATTTTTGTGTTAATGTTGAAGAAATTAACATGTACTGGAATCAGTTGTGTATAACTTTACTTTGAAATCTTAAACACTCACTTTGCGCATCCTTTCTCACCTATGCACTGTGTACTTGAGGAGATGGCTTATACTTGTATGGCTTCCTTCTGAAGTACTGAGTGCAGGGAAGTTTTAGTTCTCCTTTTTACATATCTCTCCCTACTTGAAGTTTCTGTAATTGTATTTGTTTCTTCTTACTTGTCATAGCTTCCTTGCTCTGCTTAATCCTTAGCCTTATACCTATAAATAATCCCAGGCAGTAACGATTTGTATAATCCGTACTAATTTTGAACTGGTTATAATTTATCTGAAGTTCACACATGAAATGAAGCTTTACTGTATGAAAATCACCGATATATATTATCCAAACAAGCTGCTTCTCAGCTTTCCAAAAATGTTTATTTTATAGATATCCCGCCTTTGGGATATCTGTTGTCAGTGAAGGAATTGAAACTATCGGTATTCGGCGCAGCCGCTTACAGTGGCCGCCATTTTGAATTCGTATGTTTGACACCGTCTGCAGGTTAAAAACCCACAACTGCAATCATTTAGAACGAGGTCAAATCTTCGAAATATCGTAATAATAGCGATTCCAACACCACACACACGCCGTCCCCAATGACGATACAAATCACAATGATTCGAGGGAAACTCCGAAACCGACAACACACACACGTGAGGAAACCCCATTGATTCGAGGGAATCCCCGAATCCAGCAACACACACACGTGACACAAAATGAAGAGACACCACGATCGCACCAACAAACATACGCGAGACAACTGCGAAAACAACAGTAAGCAACACACGTAATAGAAATACAACACTAAACAAAACAAGACAGACAGGGAAACCCCAAAAGAAAAACGGGTCAAACATCAAGGGAAACCCCCACTACGTCATAGATACGCAGCGCCACCAAATCACCATCCGACAGAAAAAAGAGCCAAATAACAACACGCATTACACAATCATATCCCACACAACAACAATAACCACAGACTAAAAGACACAAACAAACAAACACACACACATTCGTAGTGAAAACATAAATAAACACCAAATAAACCTACGAACGCAGCGCCAACCAATACAAACAAATCACTACGCCACAGAGCTTCATTAATTATACATGCAGCACATGGCGAACTACGTCATACGGGCGGGACGAACATGCTCAACACATACGACGCAAAAAGTAACGCAACAAAACTGCTAAAAAGCGCCACCGAAACAAACAACAACAACAAACTATTACATAAACAGGCAAGCAAAACAAACAAGAACATTGAAAACACGCAAAAAGCGCACAAAAACGAAAAAACAGAGAGGAAAACACGAACTGCCAACAGCATCACAGAATCACTACGCGACCAACACATAATTTATGCACACAACAACCGCAAATGCGCACGCATACAACAATATAATTTATGCATATCTAACTGCCCATGCGCAGTAAATTTGACCCACGCATGCGCAAAGAAATAAACAACGAGAACAACATCCGGGTCAAACCCGCTGGAGCGCCTACCGAGTACACCATGAAAAAAGATTCCACAGAAACAAACACAGAAAATAACACTTTAAAAACGGAAAAACACAAATATAACGAAAAATCTAATAAATTCACCGCACAAACTATCAATAATACGAAAAAAATAGAAAAATCGCCGAACAAATAACGAGATCATGACAACACAAAACTCAAAACTGAAAGCTTAGACGTCAAAAATTTTCATCGGATAGTAATAAAGTTTATAAGAACTACGTTCTTACAAACTTTAAAAAGAAATTACTTCTAATTTCCTGTTTTATGCATGTTTTACGTTGTTTGGGAGTTGGGAGGGCGGAAAAAACTTCAGGGTAGGGATTCTTTTGAATAAAAACTTGTTAGGGTAGGGTTACAGGAAACAAACAACTTTTTTCTAGGCCTCAGCCGGTCTGTCAGACTGGCAAGAAAAAAATGAAAATAAACCCCTGCTAGAGAATAACGCCTGCAAAGAAAGACCACTGAAAAGTTCCCCAGAAGTAAGAGAGTTGATAAGACAAGATAAGCATTTGAGATGTGATGAGATAAATAGGAAATACAAAGTAGTTTTAAAGGACAACATGAACTTCTTATCTTTCAGTGTGAGTACTTGTAAAACAAAATGAAATATCAAACAAGTCATAGGAAAATTATAGTTAAACAATATATCATTTGCTCAAGAATCATTGGAAAATACTCACCATTTCTATTTCATCCCCAAATATGTCTAATAGCTCCGTTTTAAGGCGCTCATACTGAAAATGAGATAAATATCATGAATGAATAAATATTATACAAATAGGAGGTATCTGAGACCATATAAAGAATGCTCCAATCATATTGGAGTTGGAATTACCTTGTATTTATAACTGTTTTTCCCACTCAGGGTCATAGCCAGGACTTAAATACTAGGTGCCCAAATTTTGCAATTCTCAAACGAGAGCACAAACTATTCAGATAACACACATGAATTGATGAATATGTACTTATTTATTGAGGAAATGCATAAAAGCCTTATAAAGTGAAGTCATAAAAGTTTCATGGAGGAGAAAGCTTACAATACTCTAAAATTATTTGTTATGAAATGAACATTTTTATTAATTCCTCACAAAAAAAGAGATTTTTTAAGGGTGAGGATGTGTACCAGATGCCCTGCTGGATAAGACCCTGATTGTACCAGTAACAATTTTTTTGTTCTCTTCAAACTTGTTGTCCTAAATGTCAAGCTGAATAGCACATAAACCAAAAATATACAAACGGTAGAATGGGTATAAATTTCAGTACAAATGGCCAATACAGATTTGTATAATCAAATATGAATTCTTATAAGTTATGAGAAATTCACTTACCTGGGGACGGTAACCTCATCCACCACTGAAACAAAGAAGTAAATCAAAGTTATCTTTTGTGATATTCAGAGTATATATATTTAATAATACTCATGAAGTCCAAGCTTTCATGCTTCTAAGGGAGACCATGTTACCCAAGCACAAGGTGTCCGGCAGGATGTTTCCCTTTTCTAAAATCACTTAGTTTAGGGTTCAGCTCTCCCAGGGGCATATGCCCCGGTAATTTGCTGTGGGCCCCTCGTTTTTTCGGAGAAGAGTAGGGGTCCAAAATGGTATATAAATTACTTTTTTTGACGAATAGTTTTCATAAAAATACCTTTTTTGGGCCTCAAGCCTGAAATCTAAGTGTCAGACCCTGGTAATATGATAGAAGTTTGTCTTTCCAAGCTGGGTCCATTGAATTGCAAAAATTAACGTATTTCTTATCTGCACATCAGAATCCATCTCTTGAAACCATACCTGGCTGCTCTTGAAATTCCCATTCAAGATCACAGGTTAGGCTGACAATGAGGACTCAGTTGAATCAATTGATCTACTGATCAAGTATCCAGGTAGAAAAGGACAGAGTACCTATTTCCTAAATAAACTATAATGGTCAGTATTAATTTCTTTATAAAAGCATATCAGTAGCCCATCTAGAGATTTCTTCATATCAGCGGTTCTGTCAGGACATAGATACTTATCTTCTGATATAAGAAGAGAACTGCTGATATTAGAAGAGTTGACAGGTATGAAGTTGATTTTCGAGCGAGTTTCGATTGCGTTATAATAAGTGATGCGGATCATTACCTGATACATAGACAATTGTTGATTAGATCAATAAAGTATCTGATCATTTCAAAATCATTTGTAATATTTAATAAGCTTAACATTAACCATTGACAGAGATGTTGATTAGATCCCTGCCACTGAGCATATCAGAAACAAGAATCTACGATTCTACATGTAATTGATCTGTAGACACATGAACAGGCGGCAAGACAACACTTGATTATTTGCTTCCTGCAGGCCGTTTGGAGCATGCAACTTGATAACATTGAAATAGACTTGTAAATAGAACATGCTAGACTAACTCATTCTTTTAGGCTGCTTTAAGCAGATGACCTAGTAGGAATCAGTCTAAAAGAGCAAGTTAGTTTAGCTCACAAGTCAGGCCACGAAATAAAATGAATAAATGTCGGTGTAATGTGACGAAGACCATCATAAAATACATCAAGTGATTAGACCACACCAGGTTAATGCAACGGACATTTGTTTGTCTTCGACTTGTGAATAGTAATTAAGATATCATTAGAACATCCAATATTTTCTTGTATTTCAATTTTGACTTTGTGAGGGGTAGAAGCAAATATTTTCCTAACAAACCTTCTGGGACATTTATGTAGAGTTAACCCTTATGCTGCTGGGTGCTAATTTGGCCAATACACAAAATGATGCAAAAAAACACTTTAAAATGACTGAAAACCTTGCATATGGGTACTCATGTGAGAGTACTCAGTGAGAGCTATCCAATGAATACCAACATGACAGTTTAATTGTTTTTCAAAAACCTTAGTCATTTGAGTGTTGGAAGGTTAATGGCCCTTGTTGACACAATAATCTGTTAAATGGGTATAAGGATTGGAAGTAGCTGAGTAGTTAATTTTTTTTTTATAGGCCTAAGACCCTGCAGTATGCATTCCTGGTTATAATCCACAAGGTAGAGCCATATAAGAACTGCAGTAGAAACGTTTATTAAAAGGGATCAAATCCTGATAAAAACTGTGATGCCACCAATTAAAAAATGTTAGTACTAAAACATTAAATCTAACTTGAAGGGTATAGGTAGGTAGGGGTGTCACTAAAAGGCGAACGCAACCGAACGCACCCGAACGCGTCCGAACGCAAACGAACGCGCCCGAACGCAAACGAACGCACAGTTAATGCTACCTCAAAGAACGTGAATCACTTCGAAGTTATTAGACCTGACATAAAATAAACCTAGTCACGGGATTTTAAAGATAGTCTAACAAGAGGTCACAGAGTACAGCCAAATATATCTCCTCTACTCAGGAGTAGGGTTAAGATGGTGTTTCTTGAATTCCTGGTTTGAACCCCATGTGCTACTTTAATGAAAAAAAATCAGAATTGCTGTAAGACATACAAAGTGATTTCAAACAGTTTACTTCCACAGTTATGGAGTGTGCAACCAGTGATGCCCTGTATTTGGGCCTTGGATCCGTGCGCCGGCCATCACTTTCGGCGCATGGATCCCCACAACCACACTACAACAAGCCCTATTTTTGGCGCCCCATGCAAAACAGCGCGATTTCCCTCCTGAACATATATATATATATATATATATATATATATATATATATATATATATATATATATATATATATATATATATATAACATTATATGTATATATGTATATATATGTATATATACTGTATATATATATATATATATACAGGGGCGGACCCAGCCTTAAATTTGACTGGTGCCAAAAATGAAAATATGCACTGAGCACCATAGGTGCTCGGTACTAGCGGGTCTGGGGCCGATCAAGGCTCCCAGAAGCCAGAGGATTATTGATGCTCTGATATGCATTCTCAGCCATTCCTGGTACTAAAAATTATGAATTTTATGGACTTACTTTTCAAGAAATTTAATTTCATTTCTAGTATAGCCATATACTGAACCACTCATTACTCAGTATTGATCTTTGCAATGTATTTCATTATACTAATTTATGGGTAAAATATTTCTTTGTTATTGAAACTGTAATGATTGCTTACATATTACACTTCACATTCACTATCCCCACAGGGTGGTCTCTGTGTGCAGGTTGCCTCGTGGGTGGGTTTGGCTGTGCGAAGAAGTGCATATAAATGGAGGGATAACAATGATGAGGTTACTGTATTTTTTTCTTCTTCTTTCGTTCTGCTCAATCCCCATCATCATCATCATCATCATCATAATTTTCCTCTACATCCTCATCATCACTATCGTCCTTTTCATCACCATCATCCTCCTCCTCATCACCATCTTGTTCTCCTTTAAATATTTTGCAATTATGCATTTACTTGAAAGATTTCATCAGAAGTGTCATGCTGTTTTAGCCCGCTGTGGGCATCAGTGGGTTAAGTTATAAAAGAAAATGCATGGTCTCTTGGATATCCAATCTAGAGATACACTGAATCGGATTCTATTTACATAAGGATATGTCAGAACTAGTATATTATAAAAACCCATCTTTGTGGTGTGAATACTGTATCTTATAAGGCAAAAACCTTTCTGCGTGTTATGAATACAAACTACCCCCCCCCCCCCTATACCACATCGATATAGGGCCCTGGAAGCCTTTTGCAGGCACCAAAGTTACCAAAACAAAATCCACCGCTGATGCCCCAGGTGCTACAATCAAGAAAGCCTTTAGAAATTGTTATAAGATGAATTGCATAATTTGCCGAAATAAGCCTGTAACATTAGAATCCATGTTTGTTGGCGGTAAATTCATCCCCCACTTCAAGGATTTACTTGGTGTATTGTGTTAACTGCAACAGCTGTGCAATAGCTTGGCTGGCCTTAAGCATCTTGTATTCTCGTTCAATATTTTATTTAAATGCGATTTCCATCTTCACTTATGTTCAGTAAGTGAATAGAACCCATTTTACAATGTTGAAAGTTTAGTAAATAATAATAATGATTGGTATTACTACTACTACTACTACTACTACTACTACTACTGCTGCTGCTGCTGCTGCTACTACTACTACTACTACTACTACTACTACTACTACTACTACTACTACTACTACTACTACTACTACTACTACTACTACTACTACTACTACTTATAATGATAATAATAATGTCAATTAACAGCAGAACATGTTATATACTATTTCTCTATTTTTGTTACCACTTGATGAAAATTGTATGAATGTATGTTTTGTATCTGTAGATACAGTCAATAAATACTATACTATACTATACTATAATAATAATAATAACAATATTAATACTAACAATAATAATAATAATAATGATAATAATAATAATAATAATAATAATAATAATAATAATAATAATAAACAATACTAATACTAACACTAATAATAATAATAATAATAATAATAATAATAATAATGAAATAATAATAATAGTAGTAATACTGATAATAATGATGATGATGATAATGATAATAATAAAAAATAACAGTAATACTACTACTACTACTGCTACTACTACTACTACTAATAATAATAATAATAATAATGATAATAATGATAATAATAATAATAATAATTACAATTAATAATAATGACAATAACAACAACAACAACAACGACCTCATTATTATCAACATAAAAAGGTAGTCTCCTGAAGACACGCACTGTAAAGAGAAGGTGTGGCTACTGGCTACATATCGAGACACACTTTGAGCACGTAGAGACGGGGGAGTGGAAAATAGGGAAAAGTGACTTGCATATTATGAGCCAACATGCATGGCATGACACATTTTAACATGCCATCCCCCAATACTGTGACAAGTAAAACATTACATGAAGAGGGGTTGTTATCCCATAGAATCTCAACTTAAGTGGCAAGTGAAATCCATCCTCAAATAAAGTGACTAGTAAAAAGTTATCCTTAAATAAAGCAGAATCAACTTTGAGTCAAACACATATGAAGATATTGCATCTTAAATCAAGACATTTTCATACGTGGCAGACCATTCGTATGATCCAGAGGTGAAAAGGTTCAATAGGTGTGGATAGATTGTACCTGCTTGATGCAGAATTAAATAACATTTTAAATCCTTGACCGTCTGAATATGCATTAGCCGATACCAGCGGCGATTTCAAGGGAATTATATTTGCTTCATGAAAGGAAATATTCGGCGTCGTTAGGGAAATCCAGATGATCGCTCAACAAAGGGATTTTCTCGACACAATGTATGAGAACAGGTTTGAACCAGTTGAAGAGAGTAATACTATGTAAAAGCTAGCTACGTGGATTCTTACCTGCATTACCTACTCGAATACCCTCTTTTACCTCGGCATACTTTAATAGCATTAAGCTGACTGAAAGTAACTGGGAAACTAAGACATTACATTTACTTATACCACCACACAACCGTTAGATGGTGTTAGCCCATAAGCGTTTGGAGTACAACTGTGACCTTTTGAACTTAAGCAAAATTCATAAGTTAATGATTTACTCTTGAATTTTAAATTATCTGCTATTTTACTCCAAGATCATAAAAGTATGTCCTGAACAAGTATACAATCATACATAGATACATACAACACACATACATACATATATGCATACATACATACACACATGTACATACATACATACATACATACAACATACATACATACACGCATGTACATACCGTATTATGACTATTATTTCTAACCTATTATGAAATTACACCGGCCATAACTTAATGCAATATGGTTATTTTGTAAAGTTACACCACATGTAAAGTAAAGTCGTATATCAATTACAAGAAACATGCGCTACTGAGGCTCTTGGCCGACTGGACCAACAGTGCTTTATACAGTGCCTTCCGAAGCACGAGAAGTGCGCCCCAACTACCCCCCCCCCCCCCCCCCCCCCCCCCCGTCTTCCCCTTCCTAAATCACCCGTTCCAGTTGTTTTTAAGGAAATTTATACGGGGCATGATACCCGTAAACTGCACGTCTAAGTGGTGGTGTGAACAGGCAGGAATCAGCTCGCGGATTTGACCGGTGCCAAACATACAGTTTTTGAACTGAGCGGTGACTTGTCACCGGAAGCACCGACGTAGATCCGCCGGTGATATATATATATATATATGTATAAATATATATGTATATATATATATGTGTGTCGCGAATATATTATATCACAGGCTTGATGCCCCAATTGTGCTCACTGCCTCATGCTTGATGAAGACCCATTGCAATAAATGCATCTAAATCTAATTTGTGCGGTTCCAATGATCTTTACTTCTCCTGATTTTGGAACAGGGAAAAGTTTTGATATTAGTTCATTCACAAAACATCTAATATGCCTTTCTCTGTAATAACAATAGAACCACACAAAATGTGAAAAAGTTCAATAGAATAAGATAACTCCGCCACTGAGGGTTTTTTGGTGTAACCTAAACTGCCTTTCAGTGAGTCTTGATTTAAAGAATAAATTTACCTATATAGTTTGTATCTTTTCATTTTCTCAACTGGGATACTGCATGCCGTATTACCTTTGTGCATATTAAGTAATGCGCTCGCCAGGAAGCTGTCTTTGATGCGCAGTTTGATTTTTAAGTAAATGTTAAAAATGCCACAAACTCCAATCACTCAAAACCAGGTCTAGCCAATGAACGTATTTGTCACTGAAAAAGCTGCATATATTCGCAAGTATGGTAGCTTGAACCCCCTGCAATACAAACCGTTTGTATTGTAGCCCTCAGCTGCAATACAAACAGTTTGTATTGCATACTTGACAATACAAACGGTTTGTATTGTGGAGCTGGCAATACAAACAGTTTGTATTGCAAGCCAACTACAATACAAACAGTTTGTATTGCAAGCCAACTACAATACAAACAGTTTGTATTGCAAGCCAACTACAATACAAACGGTTTGTATTGTCGATGACAATACAAACCGTTTGTATTGTGGGTGGTAACTTGAACCACCTGCAATACAAACGGTTTGTATTGTCTATGGTAACTTGAACCCCCTACAATACAAACCGTATGTATTGCAGAAATTGAGTGGTTCAATACAAACGGTTTGTATTGTAGGCATTTGTAGCACTCATTACTTTGATGGCATAAGTACCTTGAATGGAAGATGGTGAAAGGTACAGTGCATATTTACAAATATAACTTGGTCAATTATTAAGAAGGCTTAGGAAATACTTTTTCAGGTGTATATCTATTATGATTATAAAACTATATTATGTACTTTATTATGATATTAAAACTATCACTTGTGAGTATTTAGCTCTTTTGTGAGGATGGGGTGGCTCTGAAAAGAGCCGTTGGGGGTACATGTATGACTGATACATGTATTAGTTGCGGCTAGGAATTTTTTCTCTGATAGCCTTGTCAACTGTTTCCAAAACCATGTCGACCAGGCAGTCACTTTGCCTATCAGGGACTTGATAGTTCTCAACCTGGGAATCATCATAACAGTGAAGTTTCAAAACAGTTGTCAAAACTATGATGGAAATTTGAAGTTATTTTATGCTTGATCAATGACTGTGCTTATAGCCCATCAGTTATTGATTATAATCCATTGTGTAAGGTGTAATTGTCTCAGCTACCCACCTAGTTGTGCTATTGGTACAAGCTATTATGTATATGCTTTCTTTAGATAGTCTTATACATGCTATGATATAAAAACAAAGTGTGGACTTGATCCAGTGAGAAGAAATCATCACAACAGTGAAGTTTCATTATAATCCATTATGTAAGGTGTAATTGTCCCAGCTACCTAGTACCTACCTTGTTGTACTATTGTTACAAGCTATTTATTTGTGTTTTATTTGTTGTCTCTAGATAGTCTTATACATGCTATGACTTAAATACAGGAAGTGTCGGTTAATAAATTAACCATTATATGATCCTCCAGTCACTAAGTAAAACAAGTTTCAAAGCATTATAACCATGTTCATTGTTTTGAATTATGATCTGAATAAATTATCGAATTTGAATTAATTTTGTCTATTTATTTACCACACATGATATTTCATCCAGTCAGTCACATCACAATACATCCAGTTTGTATTGCAGTGCTGACTCACAGCGACAATACAAACCGTTTGTATTGCAAAGCCCTGAGAAATCTGAGTCAGGCCGACAATACAAACCGTTTGTATTGCAGCAGCTCACTCAAGAGCACAATACAAACCGTTTGTATTGCAGGAGGCTAGGGGGTTCAAGTTACCATATTTGCCATATATTCGATCAGCAAACGAACATTTCAAATACGAAAAGCACATCAAAATAAAACCACGAAAACCACCTCATGTTGGTATTCATTAGATAGCTCTCGACGACTAATCTCAGATATGTACCCATGTGCCAGGGGGTCAGTCAATTCATTTTTAGTTTTTTGCATCAGTTTGTATTGGCTAAATTAGCCACCAGCAGCATAAGAGTTAAACCACAAGTTTGCTTGATAATAGTCAAAAGGTATCACAAAACAACATTCCAATATGCTACATTGACTACTAGTTATCTCTACACGTTTCATCGCAGTGGGTGTAACTAATTTTCTTGCTCGTGTCATTCTTTTGCCCCTCCTTTTAAATGATGATTAAAATGACATTTGCAATTACAAGCCTGCTACTTTAACCATGCTGGCTTGCCTGAGATGAGCCTGTTAAAATCGTTAAGATATGAGTTTAATGGATATAAATGATTTATGCATTCACCAAGCACTACCAAGTGTTGACCAAACATTTTTTAAATTTCGCAGCTTTCGGTCTTTTTGATGGGTTTTTGCTAATCGCTTAAAATGTATCAGTTGCGTATAGAAATCAACCTTTGACCTATTAAGTAAACCAAAATCATTATAGAAATTATTTCGAAACATCAATAACCCTTATCTAGCTTATCAAGAAGTTGAGTACAATACAAGTCGGCAATCGGGCGTATGGTCGTGTATTATGCCCGGGCTGCCCAAGCAATTAGTGCAGGAATTAAATGTCGGCACTGTAGAATCCACACCACATGCTACATTGGTCAAAATACAATGTTCCTCAATATCACACCAAAGTGCTATAACCCCCACTGAACTGAAAAAGACATTGGGCTGCATACCATACACGTAGCCCAGGGCAGTCAGTACACCCCTCACCTGTCATTAACTCAGCTGCGAGGAACGTTTCCTGCTAATATTTGCAAACAAACATCACCGTGGCCCGTTTGAAGGCCTGGTTTGAAGGCTTCTCGGAAGCTCTCTACGCCAAGAGCCAGGTGAGCCGCTCCAGTTACAGGGGCCGTGTAAATCCAGTAATCGAAATGAGTTACAGGTACTTGTAGAGTACTTGGCATAGATCTATCTGACACTTGACTTTTTACCTGGCTCGTAACTACCATATAGTATAACCCCTCAATACCACTAATACACTGTGAATGCTATATATATATATATATATATATATATATAATATATATATATATATATATATATATATATATATATATATATATATATACTTATTTTTGCTACTCTACAACAATACTAATACCAATGCCTTCGCTTTAGCAATGAACATTTCACAAAAATGAAAACTCCTTCTTTCCCCTTTACTTTCACTCGGTTAGTGCAATTCAGAAAATAAAATCAACCCTAAGCATCGCCCATAATTACAGTGTCTCCATGAGTAAGTGCCTAATTTTAATGATTGGTGCAAAAGTGGGCAAGAAGGATATATAAGGATCCAAATATTCAAACTTACAAACTGCTCTATTGGTATCAAATATATAAACACCCTATACGGTAAAACTTTGCAGAAAACGCCATAACAAGTTTAGCAATGTCCAAACGTGATTATCATGAGAGGCCAATACCTCCCGTTTTGAGCACTTGACCCGATACAAAAACATCCACACCACTATAGATTATAACCAATACGAACCGTTAAAATCAAGGTGATGTATTTATTGGTTGAGAAAGATATTTGCTCTCCCCTCTTTTCTAGATCAGCTTTGATGTTCAGGAACAGGTAAAAGCAATTATAGTATAGTATAGGATTTTTTGGAATTTCGTTTAACGTCAAACATTTGCGGCAGGCGAAAACAACCGCCTAACCTACTAAGTCACTGGTAACTTTTTCCCATACCCAAACATGAACCGTGCAATAGTGAGACAAGTATAGGACATGCATGATAGTGAAACAATTAAAGCTTCAAAAGTGGTACTATCTTAGGCTCTTAGCACATTTTATTAACAACTTCTAACCACACACAATATCTTTTGAAGAAAATTCTTTACGTTTTGCGGTGAGTATTACTCCCTGCCAGCCAGAGTTATATTACGGCGACTCTCATCGTGTGACTTTTACACTAACCCGCAGCGGCTGGCAACGATGCAATTGGCGGTTGTTGTAATTCTGCCCTAGACGTTAGCGGCGATTCGAAAAAGCCCCGCCCTGTTATATAACCGAGAGGTTATCATTAGTTTAGGTTCCCGCCACTAGGGCTTCGGGTACACTACACGAATAACAGTCCTACAAACTGCCTTGCAAACGGCCTGTTTTTGGCAGAGAGTTTATCTATGAAACAGAGCGGCCAAAAATCTAAGTTATGCGTGACATTGATAGCGTGTATTATAAGAAGTTCGTCTGCGTTCGGGCGCGTTTGTTTGCGTTCGGTTGTGTTCGGTTGCGTTCGCCTTTTAGTGACACCCGTAGGTAGGTATAAGGATCCGCTACCACTGCATGTGGCTTAATTGCTGGCTCAACTCATTTAAAAGGGGATCTGCAAAGTGGGCCCCTTTCCCAGATCTCTTAACTGTATGTCCATTTTACACACATATCTTTTTGTGCATGTACTAATTATATTTACACATTCTCTCATACTCTCATACATTTTCATCTTCTTCCTCAATCCTAGGTTTCAGTGTCATTAACGAACGAATCATTGTAAATATGAGATTGTAAAGTCTTAATTGACAATTGTTGTCTAAATATATGTACTACAGCTCCTATACAGGAGGATAATATCAAGTAAGAAGAAGAAGAAGAAGTGTCTTGATGTCAGTATTTTCCTCTCAGCTGCACCTATTATGGCCAGCTGTTCACACCCCTATCCATCCATCCCCACAATATATAATAGCATTTTTTCTATCATCTCATCTCATCTGAGACATCTCTCTACTATATTATTATTCCAGTCTTGAGAACCATGCTCATAATATTGCTTGTACCTGTGACCAGGTGACAGCTTCAAGTGTACTTTTAGCCATTTTTAAATAGAATCTACAAGTGCATAGCAAAATATCTTTCAGACTCTAAATAATCAGAGTGGTCCATACCAAACAGTATCTAAATATCTTACCAATATACAACATGAAGATGGATCTTCCCCATAATTGTTTTTGTTGATAGTCTTTTGCTGGCCCACACCTGTTAGTGCACTGCTCAAGGATTGGAGTGTCTCGCTGAAAGTGTTCTGAACCGGCGTACCGGATTCTGAACCGGCCTATGAATGACATCAGGGCAAAGATAACTGTAGATTAGAATGACGGACGATGTGGAAAAAAACTGCTTTCGACAAGTAAAATCATTGGTTCTTTGCAAGTGCTGTACTACATCCTGATTCTTCTGGTGATATAAATTATGTTGAGTCTACGATACGCGAAAATGCTATCAGTTATAGCCGGTATTTTGTTCGAGTGTACCGATTATGAAACACACGGAAGGGGTGACAGCTTATTATTTCGATTAATTTTTCTTGTTTAACTGTCGATTTTCCGCTTATCTATTGTACAACGTTTACATTTATGATTATAGAAGAATTGTATTTTATTCGATGCTCAAATGTTGCCAAATATCTATGTATGTTATAATTACTTCTTTATCTTCTAACCTGTCACCCCTTTTGCGATATCCATATTCCCTCGCCTGTTATTCATTGGAAGATGTCACATTACGCGCCAATTTCGAGGTTTTCCCGGGTAAAACAACTCTATGACTTGGCCTGGGTTGTTTATTGGTGATCACACTCTTAATTTTGCGGTTATTGTACGACTCAAAGTGAAGATATGGAAGGGCTGGATATATACAGCATTGTAGATTTGCAGAACTCACCCAAAGGACTTATATGGTGAGTTAGAGTAAATTTAATAGATGTAGAAACTGCAAAACTAATCATGCCCCTGGCTTGAGTCTACTACTCTACTCTCTAGTCTAGATAGTCATACTCATAGTGTTCTAAAGTTGTGAACTTGTGGGAATATCAATGTGGCAACACCTAACATATTTCAAGGAGCACCTGTAAAATTCAAAATTTATTTATTGTGATGTCCTGCATGTTTTTGTTTTTGTTTTTTTCTGACTAGACCAAAAGGCAGATAAGAGAAATTCAGGACAAGGGCTGCTTTACATAGGTTGTTATGAATGTCTAGTGAGACTACTGACTAGTAACAGACATCAAAATTATGGGTGCTTGCCAGTGTCTTTGGATGGCTTGGAGAGTGTTAGTCAGAGTCGACGCTGTGGACCATCTTGATGCATGCTGTACATCTAAAAGGGAGCAGAACTTGTGATGTTGCTGGGATGGTGGTAGGAGACTTGAACCCTTAGGCTGTCCGTATTATTTGGTATTTGGCCAAGCACTCATTAGTTTCACCCAAATTATGTTTCACTTATTTTACTTTTCAGTCGCGATGACAACCTCAGTTTCTTCAGTCACTTTCCCCTACCGTTGCCGAAACAAGTGGTCGTGTTTGCACTTGGGAAATGGTCAGCCTACAAGCCAGGTGCCACGCTCAATGTCGAGGTTCATCTTGGCGACACAGTCAAACCAAAGTTAATAGGTTCACTGTCAGAGCAGAACACGTAAGTGTATTCATGGAGCAAGCACTGTATGATCTTGTTTAATAAATAATTTGTGTCTAGCTGTACCCAACAGAGGCACCTTATTTGTCAGGCAGTCTAAACAGTGGGGCAAGTTGTACGCAAAACTTGGTTGTCCAAGAGAAAATAGATGTTTATTTACCCTTTCTCGTTTATTAACCCTTTCTTTATTTTCTTTAAAGTTAATGGTGTTTATGCCAAGTGTAGCCTGGAGTCAATGGTTAGAACTTTATCTTCTATGGTCTCTTTTATTTTTGCCCCAATACCCTCATGTTGAGGTGGTCCAGCTGGGCAAGTTAAAACCCTGGTTCACCTACCCTCAGGGTCTTAGCCAGGATTTCTAAAATGCCTGTCCAAAACAGCAATTCAAAGACAGCACAGGAAATCATAAATGTTATAGTTGACTAAGTAGTTATGAGTTCTGCAAAGTAGGTATCTAGTCCATGTAGTACTTCAGATGCAAATGGATTCAACTGCAGACTAAACATAGAATTTGTTTATAAATGTTCTTACCATGTTTATCCATTGCCCATAAAATGTCACATTTAAGGTTAAGCCAGGAGATTTAGATGAGCACTATCAATAACTATTTTAGAATTCATTATTTTTACAAATATACCTTTTTATTAGTTTAACTCAATTTCAACTTAGAATAGTATACATACAGTACAGTAATTGACTGTTTTATATCCATGAGAATGAATGATATATAACTATTTCTCTACTTATAGATGTCTTTGCTGGCAAGATAGCTGGAAACCTCGCCACGTTAAGGCGGGTAAGGTGCTAGAGGAGGAGGGTCGCATGGCCAAGCTGGTCATCACGGTCAAAGGTCACGTCAAGGAGGCGGAGAGGAGCATCAGCCCGGGTCCTCCTTTACTGCTCCCCGAGATCACCAACTGTCTCGACACCACTGAGGAGGAGGAGGAGAGTGTTGAGAGCCGCATCGGCAAAAATGAGGTTACGCCACAGGTGAGGACTGCTACATCAGGGTGTTAGCCAGGATTTAGAAACTGGGTGCCTTAAATTGGCAATTGTAAGATTTTTGGGCGTCCAAATTTTTAATGGGGAACACAATATACTCACATTTCAATCAAACATATATGTATAAATTTATCAAATATTTATTTTAAGAACAGATTCATTAAAGCTATTTTGCATTTTAGATAGATAGAAGGCATGATAGCTAAAGCATTCAACACCTGCATGCAAAAATTAATCTGCTCATCGAAGGCAGCTTCCTGTAGACCACATTATTTGATGTTTGCAAAATCAACACAATATACTGTATGTACTTAGGAGACACTTGTTTTCAAATAATATCACTTGGTTATGTACAACAGTTAGTAGTTTATTTGGTTTAGATTTGTTTTTTCCATATTTGCTGATCCAATTATTGTTATTATTGACCTTTCACTCGATTTATTCAATGGTCATAAACCTCCATACAATAGTGATTTCATGATGCTGTTAAAGGGCTCTTCCAGTTTCAAGATAGGATCGTTTTGATACTAGTGTGGCATCCAGCAGGGTCTTAGCCAGGATTAAGAAACTGGGCGCCCAAGATTGGTAATTGTAAAATCTTTGGGCGTCCACATTTTTAAGGGGGACCACGATATACCCAAATTTCAACCATAAACATGTATGAATTTATCAAAATAAGGCATAATATCCTAATACAATGTCATGGGAATGATATAGAGATGAAAATTTTTAATTATATGCTTGAGAATGACATTGTCAAAAATTCCTCAAAAATAAATTTGAGTGTCCTGAGGCCTGAGGGGTGCTTTTTCAGGGTTTGGGTATCCAAAAAGACACCCAGACGCCCTGCTGGCTAAGACCATGGCATCCGGCTATTGACTGATCTTGTTTTCTATATCCAGATTGAGGAGTCAGAGAACCAGCCTCCTTCCCAGCCTGAAAAGAAGCGACGTGCGAGAATGTCGGCTGATAAGACGCCGAGCGGACCCACCCCGACAAAACGCAAACCAGCGACCAGAGTGAGAACCCTGAAGGAAATGTTCCAGCCTGCTCCTCCCAAGCTAGAGAAGGAAAGTCCAGTGAAAGAGGCGCCACCTAGTGCTAAGAAATCTAAGCGAAATGATGCGGCGAAGAGCAAGCCAGATGAGTTTGTTCTAACAGGAGATGTGGAGGAAATATCAACTGAAGGTAAATGTGCAAAATCGGTAAACATATTTTGAGCAATAAGCGACAAGATATTATTATGGGATATAACTAACAATGTTCAAACCCAATTATGCCAAAAGTGACAAACATGAGCTATTTCGGTAATGTCTTTGTAATCAGTTTATTGAGAAAATAATGTTAAAAGGAGAATGATTAGAACACAGCTCTCCCATGCAATTAAATTTCAAAAATACGATTATCTTAGTCCCAGACAAAACTTGTAGAGGAGATTAAGTTATAAACAGGGGAAATGCCATCCATCTAGGATGCTTTTTACCGCTGACTTTGGGGGAATCCAAATTTATCAGAATATCATTTTTTGAATTCTACAATGAGATGGAATATTTTTTTATTGCTCCAAAACATTTTGAATCAGAATTAGGTACAATAAACAATATTGATGAGATTAAGATATTATCTGAAATAAGTTATGTGTCCTTCCGATTATTCAAATGGTCTACTGCAAACCTGACGGGAAGCTCAGTGGGTTTTCAGGTATTTTGTAAAAGAAAACCTACATGATCCTTTCTTCTCTTTGTACTTGGTGGTTTTGACTTGATGATAAGGCAGCAACTTTCAAAATGCCTCAAATGATGATAACAGAGCAGTGCTCGTGATAAGTGTTTGCAAGTAGAACAATTGTTAGCAATGGGCAGGGATTTAGATATGGCACCCCCTCTCCCTATTACAAAGCCTCGGATAACCCTTGCATCCACTTATCGAACATGCATGCATTTAGGCGAGCTAAAATCCCAGTGGGCGACCACAGAAATATTTTCCAGACAGCCCTTTGGCTAAGCAGGATGAAAGGTTGGTGTAAAACAGACTACATAACGACTTTAACTCTTCTGTGACACTGACACCTTCAAATTCCTTTCTGTTGTGAATTATCGGACATGGTTTATACAATTTTGCATTATGTTTTTCAGGTCCGAGCAGCAGATGGGGCCATGCTATATGTATGATGCACGACGCTAATGCCCTCATGATCGGAGGACAAAAGGACAAGGGACAGTTATGTAAAGATTCTATTTGGGCTCTAAATACTGGTAAGAAGATTCATCTGCAATTTAAATTACCTTGATTTATGTATGTATACTCCTTTATTATACTGTGTACCGGGTTAATATTGCGCATATAAAGTAATGTGCTCGGCAGGTAGCTGCCTTTGATGCTCAGTTTAATTTTTGTGCAAGTGTTGAATTACAGAGCGCTTGGATCGAGCTCAAGCTTACGAGTGCTCATCCCACCAATACTAACATTGCACGCAGGAATGCAATTTTTCCCACAAAACACTTACTGTTCTTTTACCGGACTAGTATTTTGGCTCCTATAGATACTAATAAAGAAATTTGTTTTCTTGTCTATTTCATTCTTGCCACAGAGCCCTGGTTACAATGTTTGTTATGTACTTGTGTTGACAAGTCTAACTTTCAATATGGCGTTGTTGTCATGTCCAAGTTATTAACAGGTGAACATCTGGGTGTGGAACCAGCATGTTTTGGAAGGTTGTAGGGACACATGAAAAAATCATTTATAATTGATTAATCAAGCAGAAAATTTGACAATCGAGCCAGCTGAGTTGTTCTTATCCCTACTCTCGGGCCCTGCTCCAAATGAGGGGATGGGCACTACCAGTCGTGCCTTGTGTAGCCAAGCTGGGAACTTATGTTGCTATCTAGCAGTGGGAGAACTTCATCCTGATTCCCATTTCCTGTAAATAATTCAGGAAAGTAACAAGGATATATTTGTGTGCGACATTCATAAATGAGTCGTGCAATATTTTGCCATGCCTCATATGTTCATCTTTATATGTTTCAGAAAATAAGAAGTGGAATTCCCCGGACACCATCCAGGAGGATGGACAGAAGCCCAACCAGAAACCGGAGATGCGGATGGGCCACACGGTGACCTATGACCCCACAGTGCGCTGTGTCTATATCTATGGCGGTTCTAAAAGTGTGCGGTGGTACAACGATGTCCACTGCCTTGACCTGGATGAATGGAAATGGCAGCTGGTCAAGGTTAGTCTGGACTTCTCCTCGGGCAGTATTTGTAGTACAGGCAAACTTGGATATGAAAGACTCAATGGGACCAGGAAAATTGGTCCATCATAAGTAGGACTGCCATTGATACGACAAGTATCGATCGATCGAAATAATTTTTCCAATTAATCGAAAAAAATATTATGTCAATTGTTATGTCAATTAATCGAAACACATTTTTTCAGCCTTATACACCATTTTTAGCCAACACTAATAAGGATTTTGAAGAGAAACCCAAGTATTCAATCAAAAAGTGTAGAGAAAACCTTCATTGTCTTTGCATTGTGAGAATTTTAGGATCCCAGCCACAAAAATAGTGTGGAACATGTGAAAATATTCTATTAGTGCAGCTCTTTAAAATCGAATCGAAATAATCAGAATTGAAAAATAAAATGTCAATGATCGAATCGAAAAAAAATGGATGTCAATGACAGCCCTAATCATAAGCAAAATCTGTCATATACATATGACACATACTTGATATGCATGTGGCTATGACCAAGCATATCGTCCGTCATAGACATATGTCCGTCGTACAGTGGTCCTTCATATCCAAGTTCGCCTGTATCTAGATAAAATTTCAAGCTTATTTTCTTCTGGGTTGTTTTAGTTATATATCAAAGAGTTTAGCATCTATTATGGGTAGTCTATAAAAAATATATTCGAGACTGATTGTTTAACCCTACAAAGACAACTTTCAGTCAAAACTTTCAAATTATTACTGACTGCCACTCTAAGAATTTTTATATACTACAGGTGAACTTGGATATGACAGACTCAATGGGACCAGGAAAATTGGTCCATCATAAGCAAAATCCGTCATATACATATGACACATACTTGATATGCATGTGGCTGGGACCAAGCATATCGTCCGTCATAGACAAATGTCCGTCGTACAGTGGTCCGTCATATCCAAGTTCGCCTGTATTTAGATAAAATCTCAAGCTTATTTTCATCTGGGTTGTTCTAGTTACATGTCAAAGAATTTAGCATCTATTATGGATAGTCTATGAAAAATATATTCGAGACTGATTGTTTAACCCTACAAAGACAACTTTCAGTCAACACTTTCAAATTATTACTTTAAGGATTTTCATATACTATATTCATATGAAAATGATGCCCGTTCATATGTGTTACATTTATAACAATCCAAAATACAATTTAGATCATGCAAGCTTCCATTCTATCCAGCTGTATAGACATATTTCATCACATTCTCAACCCTTATCAAAAGAAACAATAGGCATGAAAGCGTTCAAAGAGTAACATATGACAGGGTGACTTATGGGATGTTTAAGTCTGACAAATAATAAATTCCTTATGTTTCAGACCAATGGCAAAGCCCCCACTCGCGCCTACCACAGTGCCACCCTTTATAGGCACGAGTTATGGGTATTTGGTGGTGTTTACCCACGCCCCAACCCCCAGCCTGACGGCTGTACCAATGCCATCAATATCTTCAGTCCGATGGAGGAGAGCTGGTACGAACCTATAGTCACTGGCGAGAAACCGCTTGCACGATCTGGGTAGGTGTACTTTTTTGTTTGTGGTGATTGGGTCCATGACCTTACTGATGAGGTTCCTGTGTCTTATGGACACAAATCCTTGATAAGAATAGGCTCCTTTAATATATACTCATGAAATGTTTACATTTACCCAACATGCATAATACCATTCCAAATAGAGGTAGCACTGCAAAGTGGAAATTTTATTATCATATGTGTTACAGTGGTAGTAGTAGTATCATAACTATTATTTTGAAATCATTTTTATAAGTATCATAACTTGAAGTAGTGGTAGTGGTATCATTACCTGAATTAGTGCCAGTAGCAGGGGCTATTTGGACACGCAAAACACTGTTTTTTGACAGTTTGGACACCCAAAAGTTTATGTCAGAATTTGCTGAAGATGACTTTTCTTAGAAGATAGAAGATGTAGAAGCTGTAGTATCACTTTTATAAGACACACAAAGCAGTAGCTGGCCTAAAAAGCAAAATCTGTAAAGGTATAGGGTCTATCTTATTAGTAGTATGTATTTTGTACCACACTTTGGACACGCAAAAGTATATAAAACCTCTATTTGGACACCCTGTTTCCAAATATCGGCTAAGACCCTGGCCAGTAGTAGTGGTAAAGTGTGGTATTTTTATTTCACCACTGTCTGACACTTATTTTGACAACTATTTTAGAATAGTAAGAAAAGAATACATTGTTTTAATATATCTTTTAGTCAACTTCTCTTGTTTATTTCAGACATTCTGCTACTATGTTGAAGGACCAGTTGGTTGTGTTCGGTGGCTGGGATGCTCCCATCTGCTACAATGACCTCAATATACTGGATATGAGTAAGTAACTTAGTGTTCCCGTACCTAACTACCTATTGTGTTAATTTCTTTGTTTCTTTAGGAATTTTGTTGCTTTTAACCTTGGTGGTATATCGAAATGAGTAATTAACATTTAACATAGTGGTCGTATTCCTATAGCACAGATTTCTTGGTTTCAAAGGAATCTGTTTTGTTTATCCTATTCAAATCTGAAGTGTACACATGGTTTGACACATGGAGATATCCGGGAAAACAACACAATAATTTAAAAGAATATTGAATGAATGTTCTCCTTACTGTTGATCTTCACAAACCCTTTTTAAGAGTTTGTTATATCTCAGTCTGTCCAAACTGTTCAGACTGTGTGCACTCATATTGCTAGGTTAAGGTTATTTGACAAAAAAATAACTGGAACAGGGAAGAAATTTCCTATGCCATTCAAATAGCCATTGTGTAAGTTACAATGGCTCCGCATAGCTTTTTACGGTGATGCACATTTATTTGGGAACAAAGCCAATCCTTTAATGAATTACTCTACAATGTGCTAGATTCAATGTTGATCAGTTTGGTTCAACATTCCTTCTTGTATTTCTGGTGAAAAGAGTTTGCACTACAATTGTTGTCAAGAAATAAATGGTACGCCTGATCTGAGTTTTATGTGATTTATTTATAGTTCAAATTATCCATAAGTGTATGGTACATGTAGTTAGTTTATATTGTAATTTTAGTTTGCATGTGTCCCTAAATTATAAACCCATTGTTTTTTGTAGCCATAGTCGAATGGACGCAACCCAAAGTCAATGGTACACCACCGTCACCTAGAAGGTATGTCTTTTTTTTTGTTTGTATGTTTCCTATTTATCTGTGCTGGCTTTGGTGACAGTTTCAATGATGTATTTCCTTAGTTATGGAACTTTGAAAATTACGTGGTCATCCCTTTTGTTTCCAAATGGTTAAATTGATTCAGCCAATGTCTGGATAATTTCCTAAATGTTTGAATGAGCTGTATATTTGGAAAGACTTCAACTTGGATAATAGAAAATAATCAATTCTTTATTACTCGTCTCCTTTAATTCCCAAGAAGTCTCCCTAGGCACCCTCTAACTTGGCTCTGCTTTACTTTATGATTTCCTTTCAAGCTCGAGTTCATTTTATTATATAAGCCAATATCAAACTTGCAAATATGAAGTTGATTACAACTTGGGTTGGATACTGTGAAGAGGTACTGGTTATGGTTTGAATGAGCTGAGCAGGTATATTTGGGAAGACTCCCAACTTTGAAAAGAAAAAAGATATATATTTTTTGCACTGCTTTTATTCCCAAGAACTCTCCCTAGGCATCTCATAACTTGACACTACTTTAAAAGTACTTAAATGATTCAGTACAAGCTTGAGGTCATTTGATTGTATTAGCCAATATCAAACTTGCAAATATAAAACTGATTACAATTAGGGTTGGATACCGTTAAGAGGTACTTGTACCTGTATCATTTCAAAAAGTACCGTTAATATGTACCATTTCATTCCTTAAAGGTATTCTTAACAATACTAACCACTGTGAAGTTATCATTTTAATATTACGGATTGTCCACGATCCTAAACATGGCTATTCACAACTAGATTTAGAAGGTAATAAAGCACCGGTAAAATATGGTACTGTTTCCCTTGTACCAGTACCGTACCATTTCACTCTTAGAGGTATCCATCCCAAATTAATTACCATATATCTCTCTTTAATCATTGTTTATATTTTCTTCAATTCAGTTGGCACGCTTCAAGTTCCCTGTCAGGTAACAGAGTGCTCATACACGGAGGCTACAATGGAAACGACGCTTTGGATGATATGTTTGTCTTTAGTTTAGGTAAGATCAATAAGCTGATTTATATCTCCAATAGTAGGATATCTATTCAAAGCAGGGACTTAGCCAGGATTTTCTTAACAGGGTGTCCAAATTGGGATTTCAAGAATTTAGGGTGTCCACAATCCCTGATTGAAAAAGTGAAAATCATTGCACTATTTAAAAAAAAAAAAACATACCAAAATCTATGGTGTCATTTTACCTAAAATCTGGCATTTTTCATGAACCAGGGAGTCCAAAAGACACCCAGACACCCTGCTGGCTAAGACCCTGATTCAAAGACTAGACAGCTGGGCGTCTTGGTGTCATTTGGGCTTTTTAAATCTAAAGCTTGTGATTAAATATTTTCACTTGAATTTATATCCCATGAAAATGTATAAGAAGCAGCCTGACATGCCTTATTTCAATTGGTAAATACATGTTTATGGTTGTAATCTTGAGTATATTTTGATCTCCATTGAAAACTAGGATGCCCAAATATTTCACATTTGTCAATTTTGGGTACCCAGTTTTGAAATCCTGGCTAAGACCATGTATGTATGAGGAGAATCCAGCAAAAACATTGCCTAGGCCCACCACGTCACTGGCAATTTCCTAGAAGGGGTTAGAGCATGGGCAGCGAGCAGATAGCAAACACCTGTTGAATAAAGGTTTTCATTCATTCAATAAATGAATGGCTCAGTAAGGAATCAAGCTGATTGAAATTTGTCATTTTATCTATTGACTCTTTATCTTCTCTGCTAGGCTGGTATGTGACTAGCCATTTATGGTTATTATTTATTCATTTGTTGTTGTTATTATTATGACAGATGCACTCAGCTGGACGTCAATCAAAATGGCCGCCCCCATCTCCGCACGATGCGGCCATGCTGCCCTGTGTCTACCCTACAAATATGACAACAAGGACAAAGACGAAGTTTTGATATATGGAGGAGGGGACAACGAAGAAACCTTCTTCCAGGACCTACAGCTTATGAAGATCCCCTTCGAAGAAAACGTTATGGACACTTCCTGCTAGTTTTCAAATGCAAATCTATTTGTTAATTTAGAATAGATTTGGAAGAGGAAATTTAAGTATTGATTCATCAGGGTCTGACAATACTACATTATTTTGTGTCCTCAATAGGGCCAGTAGCAATGGAAATGTCCTGGTCCAACCTTAAATTTCAAAATGACCAGTTTGTATGGATCTATGTTATCTATGAAAGTTAATATATATTGAAATTAGTCTGAAATATATTTGTTAATTGGGTTTGAAATTACATTTTCCCTCAAAGTCAAAAAGGTATCACCAAAATTGTCACAGCATTTTTAGGTCATAATACTTTATTATGCTTGTGCTATGGTCGGACCCTGTTTAATAATAATGCATTTATTATAATGACTAATAGGGTATGAGGGTAAACATGCAGTTTTTGCTTCCGTGGGGTTGTTATAGCAATGTACATAAGCCTCTTGGAAAGGTATTTGTGGATCATTTAATAAGTATTTCTTTAAGCTACTCGAAACCGTATTATATGGGGATTTCTATCATGCAGCTACAGAATTGTTATTTGGTGCAAAAAGAAAAAATTTATTATGAGAAAGGAATATTACCATTACTTTATTCTGAGGTGATGGGCAAATGAGTGCATAGATAAGAATATCTAGAAGACAACACAAAAACATTTTATCTAAACCTCTATATGATATGGTAAGGGAATAAGCTTTAACATTTGATTTAAACCTAATACTCCATAACTGTATATATTTAACTGGTACACAGTACCTGGCCAGTCAGATAAAGGGCTTTAGAACTTAAAGTTCCTTTTGTACATAGTTTTAATTGTAAATTACTTGTCTGAAAGTCAGGTTTATATGTGAGAAGGGCTGTATGAGGTAGTTGTCAAAATGTTTTTTGGTTAATTTAGGTGCTAGGGCACTAATAAATGAGTTACATATTGATTTGTAGGTTCTGACTTGTCATACTCAATAATGTGATGGGTGGAGGAGGGCTTGTCGATTTGCTTACTAGCTATGTTGTGCAAATATATGTCAAATAATGAATGATTATTTAACAGTAGATTTGGAGGCACACATGCCAATCTTTTTATTCCCAAAACAAGGAAATGGGTATGATAGTTTGGTGCTCTGAACTGAGATGTTCTTGGTGTTTTATTTATACCAAGTCAGTGTGTATGATAGATTATAACTGATAGCATAGAAGATTCATTCTGGCTTAATAGGATGACGATGATTTAAGAAAAATATATGTATATTATATATGGTTTGCTCTATATTTTTGGATTATTAATCCATACCAATGTGCCGCAAGAGAACCATTTTGTTGCTTTGATAAAAAAAACTAGAGCTAAAGTATGATTTTGTTTAAATATCCAATATGGAGGTGACAATCGTGTTCTTGTTAACAATTTTCCCTTTAAATCTTCTCCAAAGGATGACTTTGAAGTAAGATATCACAAAATTAGTTCATCTATTTGAATAGTTGGAGGGATGTATGCTGGTTTGGTTAGTCTATTGAGGTCTGTTACTCTGCTTGCAGTCGCCAAAAGCAGCCTTACAATCTTGGTGAAATCTTTCAAGCGAAAGCCTATTTGGGAAAGAAAATGAAATGAAATGTTTATCAGAATTGCAAAAGTACCTAGAACTCGCTTCAATTATTCGCTATACTAGAGTTCTTGTCAAAAGTACCATGTATAATAGGACAACATCTGTACTGAATATCTGGAGGAACTCTAAAGCATTAATAATTTATCCCTTCCAATGCTGAGGCTACTTTAGATGCAAAGATTTTTGAAAATCATCTACACTCTGTCATGTTGGTATTCATTGAAAATCTCTCAGATGAGTACCATATGCCAGGGTTTAAGTCATTTTTCAAGGTTTTGCATCATTTTGTATTGGTCAAATTATTTACCAGCAGCATAAGGTTTAGACAATTTGCCCAAATAGATGCTTTTATGAAAGGTATCATCAAAATAGTCAAGCCCCTTATTGGTACTGCTGGTACGAATGAGTGAAGGCACGTGTAAATATCTGACAGTGAGAAAGGTATGAGATAACATGCTGACGAAAGCTGAAGTTATGAAATGAATTTGTAACTAGTCCGATAAGAAAAGGAAAGTTTTAATTTCCTTTCGACTTATAAGAGTCAGTTGCTTTGTAGATATGTTTGATTCAACTTGTAAATCATGTAGCTAGTTTACATTTGTGTAATGTAGTTGCACTAGTGTCAAATAAATGTGTACAAATCTAAGAAAAAGTTTCAGTCGTTATTGGGTTGCAGAAAGGCGTCAACTAGAAGTAACATCCTGAACATATCTCAACTTTTACAATATTTAGGTCTTATGGCACTTTTGGAAGTTTCCTTTTAATTTTCCTGATATTCAGCGTGAATGAAATAACAAAGCCCATTTTACTTGTGGAGTCATCATTCCTCTAGGTCCCTGTATGTCTCTATTCCATCCTACCATGTATTACATATTGAAGGTCATGAATAAAAGTAGAAGGAAAATGGCAGACGGGCTTCCCTGTTACTGCTATCTTTTGACCACTTATGGCACAGCAGATGGGCGCCTAAAATGCAACAGGCCTGATCAAGATGGCAGCCCACATTGAGCTATCTCTGGCCTGTTCGTAACGTGTGTGTTTACCCCAAAACGGATGGTGATGCATGTCAAGGCCAAGAAAAAAAACGTAACGGTCTGAGAAAAAATAGGGTAGGTAGGTTGGTAAAAACATTTTTCTTGGTCAAAAATGTGTGTTATGTGCATGTTTTACGTTGATTGGGAGTTGGAGGGTGGAAAAAACTTCATGATAGGGATTTTTTTGAATAAAAACTTGTTAGGGTAGGGTTACAGGCAACTAACTTTTTTTAGGCCTCAGGGTAGTAATCTCTAGCAAACAAATGATAAGGGAAATTTATAGTATACTAATACACAAATATAATGAATATCCATACAAATCTTTTATTCCAATATATACATTTCTGGTAAATTCAATATTCAACCCTGCAATATGCAGTATTTCATTTTACCAATTAAATATCAATCCAAGTATCATCATTATTAGTTTTTCATGGTATGGTACAAAATCAATACATCTACGTTAACAGTAGTTATAACAATACAGCCTGCTTCCCTGGAACTGTATTTTGCCAAATTTAGTACTGCCAAGTTCAAAAATATTCGCTATTCAATAGGGTGTGGAGACATTCAGGTAGCAAGTTGGTGTATTTATATTGTTAAGCTTTGTTTGTATAAATGATACTGATTCTTGAGCCTACATTAAGCTATTGATGCCTTACATTTTGAAAGGTGTTTTCTTGACTCTATGAACAAAAAATATCCCCTTTTTGTTCTTCAAGTATTTTTGAAATATTCCAAAATTTGATCAACCAAAAAATCATGTCCAGCAATAATGGGGCAATGCAACATAGTTCTCCTCGAAATGTGTCATCTATGTAATCAGATACTCTGGAAATGTGCCTTAGGCCACTCCAATTTAATTACTTGTCTTACAAGCTTTTTTGGAAAAAAAATTCTGTCAGACTCCCCAAAAAAAAAAAAGTGCAAGTTTTAAGAATATTCTTTGTAAGTGTGATTCAATCAACTACAGGAAGCTATCATTGCTGTAGTAGAGCCTCAGACTTGAGGAGGTGTACCTCCCACCCTTCAGGTTACAGGGATTAATAGATTGATTGATTTTATATAGTTGAGAATAGGCTGGTAGAAACATATTGCTACCAGTCCTAGTCGTCAGACTCTAAAAGAAATAAAAAAAGTCACATTTTTCAACTTTTTTTTCTATTCCAAAATGGCTCATTTCCTACCTCCTGAGCACGTAAGACAAATTAATAAATTGGAGTGGCCTTAGATTAAAAGAGTAGAGACACATTTAATTTTATGGACAGTCACTGGTTGGATTCTGATCACCATTGCTCCCTCAAATGTTTCTTACAGATTTCTCAGCCAAAAAATAACACCAAAATGGCCAAGCCTTTATAGGAATGCTAGATGGTGATAGGGCTTAACCATTTGCTTGTCCATTCTTAGATTCATCACATGTAGTCCTATTGGCTGTCCTTCTCATCAACTGTACCATAGGATAGCCTTTAATCAGCAAAGTCTTCACCGCATATATCTCACTGCTGCTTCTACCCACAACTTGTGCAACAGTCTTGGTGGATGCAGTTGGGAAGAAAAAACACAATCGTGCACACGCCTCAACCATTTCCACATTACCTTTGTGTCTATTCCTCAATTTCCTTGTCGTCTCTACATACTTTTCTTCGACCTGCTGAATCATATCGGTGATCTTCTCAAGGTGACCTCTGGCCTCGCACCATATTGCAGCCACATGGCCAGATTTGTAAGCAAGTGTTGCGATCGGGTCCCGTTTCTTCCTTTTCATACAAATAACAAAAAGGACAGTCAATGCTAAAAGGCTGGCCAGTCCAATGAGGGCAAAGTACCAATAGTCGTGGAACCACTTCACAACATCATTTAGAGAATCCTCCGAGAAAACAGCTCGCAGTCGGCGCATTACACTCTCGTTGTCCACCATAATGCACTGTCCCTCCATATCACAGTAGCCGTGATAGCTGTTACACGATTGCGCTGGGTACATCATTAGGACGTTGCTTTCAGCCCCAAAGATGTTAAATTGAGAGGCTGGCAGACACGAGCCTGTGGTATTCTTACAGCATACATGGCAGAGTTTATCTAAGGGTGAGGTACATTGGCATTCCTGGAGACTTTCCCTTTCACACACACTACCGGTGCACTCACCTTGCATACAGGTGCGGGCACCATTGTAACACAGGGTACCATTTGCCTTATGATCTACAGTAGGGCACTGGCTATTACCATCACAGACTGCACTTTCTGTACAGTCACTCGGAGGCCGACAGACATGGTTTTGGGGAGCAGGAATAACCTGGCAGTCATCATCACAGCATGTAGAAACTCTGGGGCTGCACACCTTTCCCAGCTCTCGTCTGAAGTGGCACTCTGCGTCGCTACCCTCACCACCAGGTGGCGTGCAACAAGGGTCGTTAAGACTACACAAGGCTGCGTCACCGCAATCACACTCCTCGTCCCCTTCAACAAGACCATTACCGCAAACTGGTCCAGTCACCTCATCAAAGCAGTTGCCTTTATTGGCAATCACTGGTGCGACACTGTCCTTGCTGCACTGGGAAAACGCCCTGTTGTTGGGCTTATCTCCATCACTGCTGCTTGGATACATCAGGTAGTTCCCAAAACTGCCACCAGGGGAACAATGGCCACTACCATCATGTCCACTTCCAAAGTTGTGGCCAAACTCATGTGTGAGGGTGAGAATTGTCACCCTGCGAGGTAACCTCATTCCAAGGTTTTGCATCGTTATCATATTAGTATTGAAATTGTATTCCTGGTCATGGGGGGGGTAATAGACACGCTTTTGACAAATACCTCCTACATTGCCATTGATACTTGAGCTAGCTGTCCAGGCTATCCCCAGGACTCCTTTATGATCCCTATAGGTAAAGCCTACTCCCAGACAGTAGCTATCAAAATCATACTCAGAAAGTTTGTCAAGATAAGTGTACACATCAATATTTTGGCTGGTAAATTTGTTACCCGGCGAGAACATATCGGTGTAAATTGTTATGGTGGATATGGTGAAGCCTACGTTGTCACCATCGCCATCTCCATCGAAGTCTGTCCCCCTGAAGATGATGTCAGCTTCTGTTATGTGATATACAAGTTCTTGGGTGGTGGTTGCAATGCTGGAAAGTCCAACATTAGTATAAAAGTCGTGGTCAGCTATTAGATGAAGATTGCAGTTTGTAGTGATATTTCCTGACCGCTTATTTCGCCGAGATCCTTTCTCTCTGTGTAGCTGTCCGATGGTATTTGGATTTGTCTTTCTAATTGTGCTCCAGTACCTTTCATTTTCCCCTTCATCAGAAGTGTACTCATGGCTCCGACTCAAGAAAACGTCACTTTCCCTATATATAACAGTACTTCTGGAAACTGATGAATTACCTAAAAACCTCCCAACTGGTTCTAAATGATAAGTGTCATCTTTTCCATGTATAACACCATCAAATGTGTCGTTGTGTATTGTCCCATAAGCATAGGATTTCTCATCAAATAAATAACCCGTCAGTAAGTCCTCCAGTTTATCCTCCAGGGAAAATGACAGTTTCTCTTTTTCAGACACTACGTTCACTTTTGCTCCAGTTTTGATAACCCTTTTGAACATTCCATTTAGCTGTGGTATTAAAATCAAAGAAAAGTTTTTGCTGAATGCTCGGAAGATGACACTGGATTTTAACACAGGCGTTGAGTGCTTGCTCCGCGCATTTCTTGGCTTTTTTTCTTTGAAATGAAAGTCAGAATTTTGTGTGATTTCAACTTGTACAAGTTCGAAGTGTTTCACATATTGAAGGTCAGGTCTGTTCAAATGTGAAGAAAGCTTTGACCATGCCTTTCCATTGACACTTTCTCCTTCACTTCCAACGAAAACCGCAAAGTAGAAAAGAGCCAACACTTGGATGCATAACATGGTTTGCAGATTTTGTAAAATTTTCTTCTGAGTTCTCTAGGCGCATAAAATACCACATTCGTCTTCAGCATTTGTTTTTCCCGCAATGAGAGGAATTGTGGGAAAGTTAACCGGAAATACAATTATAGGTGGCGTGGTAGGTGCCAAAGGTCAAAGGTTATGTTTGCGAGCGAGTGCCACGCCCCAACTCACGCACACATTTTATCGATTTGCCCAATGTAGATAAGATTGTTTTTTATAGCTTAGTTGCTGCTCAAATACGGAAGATTGGCCGGATCATAATTAAAATGTCAATTTCTACTATTCTTTCAGATTTTAAACCAAAAGATACATCTCGAGACCTTTTGCTTTTCTACGATAACGCTTAGAAGACCTTTTTCCCACAAAAAGTTCCAAACTTGGCAAACCTCTTAGTAGCAATACCGCGTGTATGTGGGAACATACTTTTGACTTAAGGATGCCCGCACAAGTTTTACTTTTGTCTTTAGAATTTTGTAATTTTCGGATATGTTGTACCTTGTGGGACAAAACTAAAGAAAATGTAAAAAGAAATTGACAGTTTGGCTACTATTTTTTGCTAGAGACTAATTTGTGATTTTTGAAAAGTGGCCATTTGAGAGAAAAAGGGCCGTCACGTCACACATTTTTTGATTTTCCGCACATTTTGGGTTGTTCGTGTGCCAAAGAATAAATTGTCAATCTTTATAAACGTAAATTTGCATGTTGTTAATGGGGTAGGTACTCTTTCTGCTTTCGCAAACTGTATTTCAAACCCTACAATATCTTTTGCACAACATCAAATTGAACTGGAGGGGTTGAATTAAAAATGAACTTTTTTCTCAAAAATGGATACAAATATAGGGCAATTCATCGCACATAATGAATTGTAAAAAAAAGTTTAGTCCAGAGAATTTTTTTATTTTTTGATATGTTCTTGCCCTGTAAATTTGCATTTTACATGCGAGAAAAAATTGGGGGTGTTTCGAGTTACTTTTTTTGCTACAGAGCTATGTGTGAAAGGGTACGTTTTTCGCTTTTTATGACATGAAAAGACAATGACGCTGCCTTTGTTTCCCTATTGTTTTGACAACAATAGCCGGAAAATCCCTTTGTTGTAGTCGTACCCACTTCCTAGGACGTCAATATAGGGCATTATGTCACACATACTAAATTGTAAAAAAAAAATTAGTCCAGAGAATTTTTTTATTTTTTGATATGTTCTTGCTCTGTTAATTTGCTTTCAATATATCAAAAAATAATGGGGGTGTTCCGAGTTACTTTTCTTGCTACAGAGCTATGAGTGATAGGGTACGTTTTCTGCTTTTTCGCAAATAAAATTGGCCTTGTCCCATGGCAACAATAGGGAAATTCCCTTTGTTGGAGTCGCCAGTGTAGTTATTTACGAACAGTCTCTGCCTATGTCAGCTAATAGCGTGCAATCATTTTGCTTTTGTAGCGAAAATGCTACAGTCAATAAACATATATTGAAGACGTCAATTATTTTTTTTTAAGTATTCTTAGGGGGTGTCCAACTGTCTCATTGTCCCACTAGCGTGCGACAAGGGCTTTACAACATGCGACAGGCTAAAAATAAAATCACTGTTTCACCCGGCAAAATTTCGCAAAACATAATCAATAGAACCTTTTGTATATTTCACTTGAATTATTTTTGATACAAATTATATTTAAAAGTCCAGTGATTATGAACTCTATTTAGTAAAAATATCAATTGAATGTTCTGGGTCTTAACTATTGCAATAAGGGCTAATATAATAACTATGCAAACCAGGTTACACCATTCATATACTAGTATATTATCGAACCACAACCACCAGAAATTGCTGTGCTCCACGATGTGTCTGTGTTCAGCGACTAAAATATTTAGACGCCCCTGATTCTGCTTAGGGCTGTTCAAAAAAAGGAAAATGGGGGGGGGGCTCCAATTTTAGACTATTGTTTATTGTTGAATAATGGTTGTCTAATGGCCCAGTCACACTAGGGTCCGACTAGCGCACGATTTTAAAATCGGATCCGATTTTGCTAATTTTAAAATCGGAACTGGACGTTCCGATTTTGAAAATAGACAATTTTGTAGTCACACTATTGCGATTCATCGGAGCCGATTTTTTATTGCTAGAAAAATGCGTCAATGATTTGTCTTGCGATACAGTAGTCGTGCGATGTTTGCAGTCACACTATTACGATTTATCGGAGCCGATTTTATTGCTAGAAAAATGCGTCAAAAAAATTGTCTTGCGACCTTTCAAAAATCGGCACTGATTTGCGAACAGGTTCGCAAATCAGTACCGCATTTTTTTAGTCGGATTCGATTTTTTATTTGGCCTAAAAATCGGATCCGACGATCGCACGATAGGTGAAAAAATCGGGTCCGACCTGCCGATTTTAAAATCGTGCGATAGTCGGGCTCTAGTGTGACTGGGGCATATACGATATTAACCCAGTACCGACTTTTTAGACGGAGCCGATAGGTGAAAAAATCGGGACCGACCTGCCGATTTTAAAATTGTGCGATAGTCGGACCCTAGTGTGACTGGGCCTTAATACGGCCCCCTCTCAAAAATGCTAATACTTCCTCGGTTTTCCTGATACTTTAAACCGTTAGCCATTAAGCAGTTAAGGTCATATGATACTCAATAACGGTGACACCTATTGAGTTTTGGACAGTATCACTAACTAAAATAATTCATTATATTTTACCTGACACTATAGCCAATTTTGAAAAGAAATAGCTACAAAAAACACCTTTTAGATCAAATATATGACATTATGACTATAGCTGCCTATTCTTAAGGGTAGCCTTAGAGACATGTTTTAATTATTTTCCTATTCACTGTATTTGATGATTTGAAGCATTTTCAGAAAATTTGTATGATCTATCATCTATGTATACAATGGGATTCCCTTGCTAAACAATATCTTATATGAGAATAAGCAAATACGTTACCAATAGGGTAACTCTTCCGTATCATTTTCATGAAAATCTGCCAAAAAACTTTTTATTTCACAAACTTCAACCATCTGTGATGCGAAAACTAACACAAAGACATGTCAGTTTCGTTATATCTTCTTCTTCAGAGCACTGTATAGATAGTTAAGACAAATATTGGTGAGAATTCTGACTTAAACAAATTTTGGGTTAAAAATTCTTTATTGAATTCCTTGACTTTAGCCCATACTTGCTAAACAAGAAAAAAAAATCAACATTGCCGAACAGTATTTTAGGCAGTAGCAAAGAACGATATTAGTTAGGAAGAATGAGACGGTCATGACATAAATTACATTATTTAAAAAGAAAAAACCTGTGAAAAAACACGAAGTCGGTAACCGCATGAAAAAAGTTGTTTTCGAAGATCATTGTGCTTTGTTCTTTACTCATGCTAAGTTTCATCAAATTAAAATAAAATTTCTAAGTGTCAGAAGACCTTAGTTTGAATGGCGGACAATACTGCATAAAAGCGTAATTCATCCACCCCTTTTACGCACACATATGGTGGTAGGTCCATGTTGTATTATGGAAATTTTCGTTGCCCATGCATGCAGGAGAAAAAAGTACTTCATATAACCCTGAATGGTACGTTACGGCAATATGAATGTCCCACCCATCCCATCATGTCACTTCTGCCTGACCTCCGTTTTATGCGCAACAATGGGATGTCTCCAACAATCGGAAATAAAACTGGTGCGGGCATCCTTAAGGATGCCCGCACCAGTTTTATTTTTGTCCTTAGAATTTTGTAATTTTTGGATATGTTTTACCGTGTGGGACAAAACTAAAGGAAATGTAAAAATAAATTGGCTGTTTGGCCTATTTTTTCTGCTAGAGACAAATTTGTGATTTTTGAAAAGTGGCTGTTTGAGAGAAAAAAGGCTGTCATGTTACGCATTTTTTGATTTTTCGCTTATTCTGGGTTGTTCGTGTGCAGAAAAATAAGTTGTAATTCTTTGTAAACGTAAATTCGCATGTGATTAATAGAGTAGGTCCTCTTTCTGCTTGTATAGATTGTATTTCAAACCGTGCAATATCTTCTGCACAGCATAAAAGTGTGTAGGAGTGGTTGAATTAAAAATGAACACTTTTTTCTCAAAAATGGATACAAATATAGGGCAATTTATCGCACACAATGAATTGTAAAGAAAAATTTAGTCCAGAGAATTTTTTTATTTTTTGATATGTTCTTACCCTGTAAATTTGCATTCTATATGCGAAAAAAAATTGGGGGTGTTTCGAGTTACTTTTTTTGCTACAGAGCCATGAGTGAAAGGGTACGTTTTTTGCTTTTTTATGACATGAAAAGACAATGACGCTGCCTTTGTTTCCCTATTGTTTTGGCAACAATGACGGGAAAATCCCTCTGTTGGAGTCGTACCCGCTTACTAGGACGTAGATATAGGACATTATGTCACACATAATAAATTGTAATAAAATATTTAGTCCAGAGAATTTTTTTATTTTTTGATATGTTCTTGCTCCGTAAATTCGCTATCAATATACCAAAAAATAATTGGGGTGTTCCGAGTTACTTTTCTTTCTACAGAGCTACGAGTGATAGGGTACGTTTTTTGCTTTTTCGTAAATAAAAGTTGGGAATTTCCCGTGGCAACAATAGGGAAATTCCCTTTGTTGGCAATTTCCCGTGGCAACAATAGGGAAATTCCCTTTGTTGGAGTCGCCAGTGTGGTTAATTACGACGAGACTGTACCAATGTCAGCTATTCGTGTGCAATTTTGAAGACGTCAACTAAAATATTTTATATTCTCAGAGGTGTCAAACTGTCTCATTGTCGCATCAGCGTGCGACAGGGGCTTCAAAAACGCGACAAGCCAAAAAATAAAAGCACTGTTTATCCTGGTCAATGTTCGCAAAACATAACCAATAGAACCTATTGTGTATTTCATTTTAATTATTTTTTATACAAATTGTATTTAAAAATCCAGTGAACTCAATTTAGTAAAAAATATCAATTAAATGTTCTGGGACTTAACTATCGCAATAAGGGTTAATATAATAATGCAACCAGGTTTCAATATTCATAGCTATTATCAAACCACAGCCACCAGAAATTGCTGTGCTCCTGGCCGTATTGACTGTGCTACGGGACTAAAATATTTAATCAAGCTTGATATTGCGTCGGCTGTTCAAAAAAGGGGCGGGCACCAATTTAAACTATTGTTTATGTTGAATAATAGTTGTCAAATACGGCCCCTCTAAAAAATGCTATTACTTCCTCGGTTTTCCTGATCCTTTAAACGGTTAACAATTTTAGCAGTTAAGGTCCTACGATACTCTATAATGGTGATACCTATTGAATATTAAACATTATGACTAACTAAAATAATTCATTGAATTGTACCTGACACTATGGCCAATTTTGAAAAGAATTTGGTACAAAAACAGACGTTTATCAAATATATAACATTATGACTATACCTGAATTGTATCCTAAGAGATATAATTTAACACTGACTGTTTTGGATTCATTGTATTTGATGATTTGAAACATTTTCAGAAAATACGCATGGTCGCTCATCTATGTATAAAGTTGTATTCCCTTGCTAAACAATATCTTATATAAGAATGAGCAAATACGTTATCAATTGGATAACTCTTATATGCCATTTTTGTGAAAATCTGCCCAAAAATCCTATTTCACAAACTTTAACCATCTGTGGTGCGAAAACTAACCCAACGCCCTGTCATTTTCGTTATGTCTTCATGTTAAAAGCACTGTCTAGATAGTTTAGACAAATATTGGTAAATATTGAACTCAACGCAATGTTCAACCGTAGGTGCGTAGCGCATGGAAAAGAGAAACGTTCGCATATGTAACAATCTGAACACACCCAGAGATGTTCTTACTAGTAGGGAAAATTCTGGGTAATTCTGACTTATACAGAGTTTGTGTTAGAAAGTTATTTATTGAATTCCTTGACTTTGCCCCATACTTCCTATTTAACACCAAGAAAGATTCAACATGGCAGAACAGTATTTTAGGCCGTTACAGACTATCTGAAAGGATTAATGTAGCGAAGAACGATACCAGCAGTTAGGGAGGATGAAACTTTCATGCATGACATAAATAACATTATTTTTTCAACCCCATAAATAGTTTAATGTTTTTGAGATCACTCTGCTTTGTTCTTTACTCATGCTAAGTTTCAAAATTAAAATCAAATTTCTAAAGGTGTCGGAAGACCTTAATTTGGTCGACAAACAACACTGCATAAAAGCGCAATCTATCCATCCCTTTCACACACACACATGTCAAATGGTGGAAGGTCCATGTTTTATTATGGAAAAGGTTGTTGCCTTTGTATGCTGGCAGAAACAGTTATTCCTATATCTCACAACAGTGCGCTACGGAGATATGAATGTCCCATCAACCCCTGACGTTCATATCATCCAAGCCTGACCCCCCTAATATGCGCAACAATGGGACGTCTCCAACAATCGAAAAATAAACTGGTGCGGGCATCCTTAACTCCGCAAAATGTTGATTTTGCTCATTAGCCTAATCATTAGGTCCCATTGTAAAATCTGCAATGAAATCATTCCAAGTAGTTTAAGAAAAGCATTTTTTGATAAGTATTCTCAGGAGGATTACGAACTATCATGCATTGAATATCCAGTAGAACGGAAATCGAACATCGTAACATTTTTGCAACGCCCCTGAACACGCGGCCAAATGAAGGTTGATTTATTCAAGCCAATCAGGCACTTTGCACACTGCCACTAGTTTTACCCGCAAAACACTGTTTACTTGTAAACCACACGCATGCAATGAGATAAACAGAACATGTATCAAACATGCATTCTTTGTTTCTCCCAACATTGACAGGTGTTCTATCCTCGGAACACTTGTAAAACACACGCGTGAGACATACAGAACACGCATTAGGTAAACAGATTATTGGTCACGCCAAATGGCCACATTTCATTTAAACGCGTCATGAACCAATATGGTCAATGTCTTCAATTCTCCTCCAAGTTATATCAATTTGCCGTAATGTGCAGATATGTGTTCCTCAGTGGCACCGTTGATGCACATGATCTCACTTCAGACATATATCGCCTATATGTATGGTACTCAAGATAATTTACGAATAGAGCATGCACGAGCAACTATGTCAAGGGGATTTGTTGGTTGTGTTTTGAAAAACATTACTTCTGGAAATATTTTTGAAATATACTTTCGTCCAAAAGATATCGGCAATTAAGTGAAGTCTATATGTAGGCGTGAATGGGTTAGTTCATACCTTCTTAAATTGTTAGTGATATATCACATATTTAAGCAATGTTGCTAAAAGTACTTGAGGGAAATGTTCCTTAGAAGCCGAACTTTTATTAAATTAGATATCTGAAAAAGGAACTCATTCACAAAACATTCAATAAATCATCAGTTTGCTGCTTTCTGAACGAGTTAGCACTGTAAACAGTGTTCCCTAATCAAATGTCAATTACAAGTAACAAATGACCCTTGAAATATCTCTTTTCACGTCATATCCGACACGTTTTCAAAAAAATCCAAATTTGTCATGGCCATTGCAAATGTACCTGGCACTTAGCTTATCAGCTAGACGTCGACTTTAACGTTATACATTCGTTATCTTGACATTAAGGAAATCTATCAGCTGTTTACTGCGAGAGCCTGCTTTAAGTTGAAACAATACTAGAATTAAACTTATGACGATGCTGTGCCGAAAGAATCTGCGTCTTATGGAAGTCGCCTGTTTTGATGCCGAATATCGCGTTGCTTTTCAAGTGTTCTGTCGGATGTTTTTAATGCAGAGGGATTCCCCTGTTTCTAGGTAAGTTGTAAGTCCCCGCTACTATTCAAGCGTATGCACTCCAAGCTTCCCTATTAATCAAAGGTAGCCAGGCAATTAGTTTGTTCAATTTCCTATGCTCATTGTACCCCACTGCAGGACGTCAGTAAATGACGCTTTAACGATTTATCAAAGGCATATATCGATAGCTCTACGACTATTGTAACTGCGTACGACATGTCCTTATAAGAACATGTGTAGCCTGGCGGGGTCACATTACAAGCACGCCTTCCTTAGACCAGGAGACTTGCCCCTTAGGCTGTCCGTTCCGTTTGCCGTGGGTATAGGTGAGGCCCGTCAGAGCAACAATAGCATAGGGCCGTAACGTTACGGCACGGAGGGTCTACGCCTTCCTTGGACTGATCTTACTCGGTTTTGGTCTGGCTGGGATTTTCTTCTAACTCAATATTTCGCCTATTCCCTGAAATCATATTTACTTAATCTGTCTTCTTCTGTCTCAGCTATTTTGGAAAATCCCGTTAGTGACTATAATACGTTCCATATTAAGGCTGTGGTGCTGGTGACACACTCAAAATAAGACACCTCATAGTTTAGCACTCCTGTCCCCTTACTAACAATAGTTATTTAATCACTGAGGTCTTGGTGTTTCAAATTCAAAGTTTTCTTTAACTTAGCTGCTTGAGCTGACCTAGATAGGAACATGGTTTCTATTTTCTAGTGTTTTACTTCAAATTTGGCTCTCTTATTTGTATCGGCCTCAAAGAAACCAAATGTTTTGGTGATTCTTTCTGACCATATTTTTTCTCAAACATTAGACGGCGAAATGTTTACAAGGACTTGTTACAGGCCATCTTCAAATATTTCAGAAAGTTCAGGCTTATTTCCTAGATCATTTTCAAAAATCCGGATTGCTTTTTATTTGCATTTGAAGTTGAACAAGGAATCAGAGTATATCGTACTCTGATTTGACTCTGATTTGAACTCCTCCGAGTAGATCTGCATAAAAGCCTTAAAAATAAACTGGCATTTCGTTCTGTTTGAATTTGTAACCACACATTTCTGGAATATTACAAGAAGATAGGTATTATACAGTGTATCGTTTGCTCTATTATGTACGATTTTCGACGGATAAATAGTTACGTCTGTGTTTTACTTACATATAATTAAACGAGATATGGATATTGTCCTTTTTGCTCCCTGATTAGCCACGTATTCGGATAACTTAGGACATAAGTGATCAAAAGAACTAGGTGTATGACTAGTATTTGTGAATTGATGAAGTTTGTTAATCCTAAAATGAAAACTGTATTACTTTCAAAATTTCTGGAAGTATATTGCTCTGGTCATGATATTTCCATTGGTTTTAGATCAGCTTTGTTTCGTGGATATCCAGTTCGTTGAATCTCCTGAATCTCTCTCTCTCTCTCTCTCTCTCTCTCTCTCTCTCTCTCTCTCTCTCTCTCTCTCTCTCTCTCCACTTTTAAGGCCTCCACATTTATGATTATCTGGAGAGATTTGGGTGTACTTCACATGATTAACCTCGGATAACAGTGATATAATGATTGTTGAAGGACAGATAAATGACATTAATTTGTTATAAACCATTTTAATACTTCAATACGTCTTGAGTGGTCTGGCCAATATAGGGGGAGAGGGGCACCCCTACTTGTTCGCGTGAGAGCTGCCGATTTGAAAAATCGTGTTTTGGTCCTCCTTTTTACATTCTTCATGCTCGATAAATTGTGCTAATTAATAGTATTCTAAAATCCTGTAAATTTAGGGTTGATTAATTAGATTTTGGAAATTATCATATGACCTTTCTGAAAGGGTGTGGCCAATATATATCATTTTGGTAATTCTAGTGGAAAATAATGCAATAGAAATTTAGAGGATATTAAGTGGTTTATTTCCGTAAATATTGCAGATATAATTTATTGCATTGTCTTAATAAAAAAAATCATCCACGTCATTTTTGTCAAGTAGCAAATAGACAGCAGCTGGAACAGACGAAAACTGCATTAACTCAAGCCAAGAATTACGAGCATGATTTATAGCTTTAATAAATGCTTCGTTTGGTTTATTCGACCATTAAGTGCTGCTCTTAGTGGAACATAAACCTTGAATGGTAATGAAAATGTCGCTGGCAATAGCCTTACATAATGATTAATACTGCTGTAATGCACTTGTGCTGTGATTGCCTCTTTCCTCGAGTCTAATGATGAATAAATATTGCAATAGAATATATATATTCTAGTGGCATTCCTGTTGTGTTGCAATAACTGTGCCCGTCACAGACTGATCCCGCAGTCATCACGTGAAAATGTGAATCTCGAGAACTTTGTTATAAGTTATAACACACAGTCGTTGTTCAAGAACGTAGAAAACTACAAAGGAACATCGGACAATAGAACTCCAAACGCCTTATGAAGACGTGGAACATCGCAAAGGAACACCGAGCACTTTTAAGGAACGTTCAGCACCAAATTAGAACGTCAGAACATCCCATAGAAACGCCAAATACCACACAAAAACGTTGAACGCCATCTAAGAATGTTGAACACTGCATAAGATCATTGAGCATTGGATCAGGACATGGACCACCACACGAGAATGAACGCCTCATAAGAATGTTAAACACATCATATGAATATGGTTAAACATGTAAGTCCATGGATTACCATATCAAAATGTTGAACACCACATTGAACATTAAACTCGGCAAAAATTAACGCCGCAACAGAAAATGGAACACGAAAGTTGAACGCCTCAAAAGAATATTGACTCAACAGTTAGAACATGTTCCACCACATAAGGACGTTGAACCGTACATATAAACACTGGGTACTTTAAGAATGTTGAACACTGCATGAGTTTTGTTTTGAAACCACACAAGACCGTCAAAATGTCAGAAGAACCTTGAACGCCACTTGAGAACGTTAAACATCACATACTTAAGAGCACTGAATATTATTTGACATCGAACCCCCAAGGTTGAACACTGATAAGAAAGTTGACATTGCACACAACTTTGAACACTACACAACAGCATTAAAATTCGCATGTGTAGGCTCTACCCTGCCTTCTGGACGAACATCAACACATCATATACATGTACTAGTAGTTTGATGTTTAGAAATTCCACAGACGACAGGGTAATGTATAGGATGGGGGAGAATGGACAGCTACCCTTGGCATTTAGGATTTCCATGGCAGTCATCAATGTGATCTTCGCACTCCTTATCCTCATCGTTAACGGCATTTGTATAATTGTGGTGGCGAAAACCAAAAACTTCAAGCACTCAAACGGGAGTTTCTTCGTTTCCCTGGCCATTGCAGATGTATGCATGGGATGTCTTGTTTTGCTATATCCTTACAGCATTATACAGGGCACCTGGCCCTACGGGGATGTGTTTTGTAAATTGTCCGCGTGGTGGCGTTCCGCTCTGGTTGTCATTTCCAACTGGCACCTCTTCTTCTTAAGCCTGGACACATTCATGGCTGTTTATAAACCCTTGACGCATAGGCAGTTGTTGTCATTTTTCAGATGTGTCATATTGGTGGTTTTCACATGGACTGCGCTCCTTATTGTGTTTTCGTTGCCCTTATTTGGAATGGGAGAGTATGAATTCCTGCGGTTTCACGGCTACTGTTCCTTCGACTCTCACAAGAGCCGCTATTTTGCATATATCGTCATATCGTGTCTGGTACCTGCGTTGATTGCTATTTACGTTATAAACATGAAGATATGGTGCATAGCGAAGAAGAGCAGTCAGCGCTCCGGTCTGCTGGAAGATAGGTGTGCGCAGAATCTACCAAATGGGCAACGTGCTAAGAAAAATTGGCAAGCATTTAAAACCGTCTCAATGATATTAATTTTTTTCACTTTTACCTCTATGGTTATGTATGCCATACACCTAATTCAAAGTGTTGGCAAGGTACGTCTACCAGTATATGTGGCTGTCGTAGGGTCCCATATTGCTCTAGCGAATCACTGGATAAACATCTTCATATACACCTACGTCAACAAAAATATACGGCGGACATTTATTAGGCTTTTCTGTTGCTATAAAAGAGGGAGAGCTCGCACAGAGCAGAGCAGCAACAGGATAGGTGAAGCTATAGGAGAAAATGGGGTTCGCATTTCCGGAAGACAGGCCTCCAGCAGCGCCAGGGTATGGACCAGCGTTAGTGAACGAGTGCCGCCCCCAGTGGTCAATCAGAGTACGAATTTGTAAATATTAATAAAATTTACTTTAGTCATATACTGCCATGGGAAAATAACTGCCAAACGTGTGATTTAGGAGTGGACTTCCCATTTTGACGGAGCTAGTATTTTCATTTTTATTCGTATTGTGTGTTTTAAATCAATGCTTTTCTCTTGTTTATATTTTCAAAGTTATCGGATGTAGTCAATAAAGATATCTACATACATACTAAGGAGACATGCTTGTATATTATGGTTGAGGTCATTCTTACCGTAGTCAAATGCATTTGATAATTTAACCTATTAAATGCTCCCATTGATTTCCCAAACGTCAAACTAACCCAGCAATGCAAAAGAGTTCTCTTTATACAGTCATCTAGATGTGATATACCTTTAAGAATAACCTAGGCGTAAAGAATGATTTAGAAAAATGGTTCAAGGAGAGTTGTTGATTGAATTCTGCATGATGTTGAGGTTCCCTAACGAGAAAACAAAAGGAACGGAGATTTTGACACCATGTAAGTCATTATCGGCCCTTGCGAATAAGCCTTGGCGTGTTCCCAAGCACCGAAACTTCTTTACCGTTATTCCCTTAAGCGTGAGGGTTGGTTCCTTTAGCTAGAGAGGTGGGGAACCTACTCCTGACACTTTATACAAAAATGAAATTGGGGGGAAATGTCCCAACGAGCACTTCTTCCTTCATGCGAAACAACAATTGCGCGTGCTTAGCAATGTGAGCGTGGCGAGCGATAACTAAATTGCAACCGGCCCCTGGACGTTCCAAATATGGTAATTTTGTCCATGGAATAGTTTTCCTCCTATGGAATCACTCATTTGGGGCTCAGATAAGGCTGAGAATGCATCTCAGAGTATCTAGAACCCTCTGGCTTCTGGGGGCCCCCACACCCACGGCCGCAATGGCAGCGCGCCATTGGCGGACGGCCCCGTGCGTCAATGGTGTACAGACTTGGACATCTTTCATCCCTGAAATATAAAATATTATCTGCAATATAAAAGATTCAAGGCAATTATATTTCTTGTCCATGTTTGTACTTCCCTGCAGTGATGAAAAAAAATTGAGCCCTCCAAATCTGCGAAAAAATAAATAATTGAGCCCTGAAATGATAAAAAAAATGATCGTACCCTGAATCTTGAAGAAAATAAAATTGCGCCCTAACTTCTATACACGACAACACCCCCCCCCCCCCCCCCCCCCCCCCCCCCCCCCCCCCCCCCAGCTTAGGATCCTAAGGATGTCAGAAACAGAGATTTTAGTGGCGGCCATATTGAGATCCATTATGGCGCTGGTTACCAACTGTGCCAACTTTCACACAAAAAGTGAACAATGCTCCCAAAATTTGGCTCTTAGGTTCGGCACTATTACAAAGTATATATTGCCTAAAAGGCCCTCTGATGGGGAATCCATTAAACATCACAAACGTATCATCACAGCAGGGTGTAAGATATTTTGGGTAAACAACTGAAAAAACGTGCATAGTGTTTTCAAACGGAGCTCCTACCAACAATTATGGACCCGGGAAATTAAAGTTTCACAAAAGTGGAGGAAAGATCAATACCGAGGAAAGGGCTTGTGGTTTTTCAAATGTTTACTCCCTCCAGACTTGATAACCATTTCTTTCAGAATTTTTTTTGAAAATGAGAAAAGAATGCATTTTTTCAAATTTCAGATTCTATAACTTTTGAACAAATTCAAAATTAGAAAAACTGTGATACCATTCCCACTAAAATACCCTTAGCTAGAACTATGCCGGATGTCAAGCAAATTTGTTATTATTTGATATTTAAAGTACATGTACTTGTTCGAAGCTACCATGTTTGGTGAAATTTGCAAAGGAAAAAGAGCCTAAACAGTTTCTGCTTGTGTGCAATCCTATGGGAGCTTCTGTACTAGATGATCTCTCACTCTGCTCAGTGATTGCCTGGACATTCACAAATGATTTGATCCTGAGGGCAAAGATGTAGGCTTTAAGGTGATCAGTACCATTGCAAGCTATTTAGAAGCCCCATCCCAAAACATACCTCACAGCAGCATAATCATATAACAAGGTGTATCTCCAGATGTTATGTTATCAGGTAGAGAATATCATAGCAAACCGTCCTTTGTCAACCCATATTCTATGTCATTTCTAATATTTACAACTTTTCACTCAAACGACATAATCTTATTACCCCCAGTGTGAAATCCTTTGAGCTGGTCTGCAATTTAAAAGGATGTTCAAAAGATTACTGAGTGTCCCTCGTCCATAGCAGCCATATCAGGTAGTAATATGATACAAGAGTAGCTCCCAGTGGTATGTAAGTGGTATATAGATCTGTTCAATTGGAGTATGACCACAAAGCTGATGGTAGTTTTTGTGGTCTATTGTGTTGATGTTACCCACTCATAGTTGAACTCTAGATGATGGTCGCATGCACAACCAAACTGTAAAAGCCTCTAGATGTTGAGGAGCTCTCAGCATATCTTATTTCCCCTCCTTTTAGATCAGAGGGACACAGACCCAACTTTGAATTTTGTCGATCATCCCATTTTCTGACATATTGATGCTAAATCATGTCTTGCCAGTTGACTTCTATTAAGATGTTAAGTCGTTTAATCAAGTAACAAATAGGTTATGAGACTGCCCCATTTCTATTCATAATCTCTCCCTAGACTATGTCCAGCTATCCACTCTGCTGAATATTGTAACTTTCTGATTCACCCATCTATATTTACTTCATAAAAGCTAGAGTTCCCCGTCCAATAACAGTTCATTCGTTTGAAGGAATACCTTTTTTTAGTACATAGTGCAACACAATGATTGCACCTTTTACGACTATAGCTAATACATAACTCACATACATGTGTGTGGCCTGATTCATTGATTGTTATTTTACAATTATACCCCTTTTAGATGATTGTTAATGTACAAATTGCATATTTTCTGTCTCTGGTGGTTTTATGCGCATAGTCTAACGGGGATATATCGTTACAATCAGGTAATGGGATTCTGGCCATGAAAAGGTGCCTATATGAGCAGTTTTTGTAATGGAAATAAAATAAAAACATAATATATCAGATTCTCTATGTTATACAAAGTGCTGTAGATTCACAAATGATTGTGTAGAGTAAATTTTGCGAATTTACAGAAAATCGATTTTTTGCGTTTTCTAACTTTGCGAATTGGGTGCAATATGAAGTGCCAACTATACACTTAAAGCGGCAGCACTAATCAGTGCGAATTTTAATTTTGCGTCCGAGGCAAAACGCTAAAAAAACGCAAAAATTAAAATAACGCAATCTTTTCCGAATTTACAGTACTCCAGTTTTCATGGCACCCACCCATAACGGATTGCTAGAAAACCCACCAAATGTGTTTTCTGTAGTAATGTTACATAACACAAAGATGATTTCTACAGCCAGGCATGATACATGACAGGAAAACACAACACCTGTTTGCAGATAAACTTTGTCATTCCTTCAATTAAACAATTCATGATACTCTATACACCATATTTGAATATACAATCTGTTTAATACGCGAATCAATCTTATTCCTTCAACAATTGTTTATTTATCAACAAGAACATATTATAAGCCGGAACACTATTCATCACTTTTCAAAGCCAAAACCAATTTCATAAAGACTGCCGGTGCATGCTTAAACTGTTTTATTTGTATTAATTTGGCGTAATTGTCGAGTGTATTCAATTTGTTAGTCGCCCTGTCACCAAAAGTAAACCTTATGAGAATATGTTGCATGAGGGCAGCTGAATCAATGGAGACAATGCACCATTCGTGAACATATGAACAAAGCACGACAATTACTGTAGTTCAACAAATGACAAGGCGAAATATGGTATGAAATGACAAATTGTTTCTCCTCTCCCACGATTAACACCAGCATGGACAATGCAAATGTTTAAACTATCAACTTAAGTTCCCACCCAGAAATAACAGTGATGAATGGTATAACTATTGATGTTATATAATTGAAAAATGGGATATACTTTCATTTTGGTGATATTGAGAGACGAGAGGTATGTTAAAGGACAATTACACCATGAATATAAGGGCCAAAATAGTTAATGTTTTTCTTGAACTCAAGTTCCCACCACTGCCATCCTTTATACATGTAGTATGTTGCTGTTTAAACACATCCTAACAAACAAGAAAAGGTCCTTCTGGAAGTAGCCATTTTAGTCTATTAATAGCTTATCTGAAGCCGCATGCTACACACTTGTCATCAGCTGTAAGGTAGGTGCTGATGACAAGTGCGTACCAAGCAGCTTACGTTTAGTAACCCCTGACATCCTGGTTACACTGGAGATCAAATAAGGCGTTAAGTGGTCTGCGGATAATTTATCAGAACAGGCCATTGCATTTCCACAGTACGTCTCTTAACTCTAATGCTGCTGAATGCTGCAAGGACACAAATATCTTTGAAAAACATCTAAACCCTATCATGTTGATACTCATTAAATAGCTCTCACTGAGTATTCTCAGATGAGTACCAATGTGCCAGGGTTTCAATCAATTCTCAGGATTTTTGCATACTTTTGCTTTGGCCAAATTAGCAACAATCGGCATAAGGGTTAATAGCACACGGTTAGGACATCAGAACATGTTATGTTGATGAAAAAGAAAGACTTTCCCATGGACATGTGTTAAGGTGCGTTCACAGAAGATTTGGCAACTCAAACCATTGCCGACGTATGGATGGGTGTGATTTCTTGTGATTCCTAACCTTTTCACTTAGTTATTGACACATATAGTATAATTTGATAAGAAAGCAACATTTTTAAAAATATTTTAGCGAAAGATGTTCTTCCCGTAGTGTTAAAGAATCTGTCTTCATATACATTTCAAACATCTATCGTATAAGTGATGATTCGAAATTGTCAGACCATATACGCACTCCAGTTGCAAAAAGGTTAACCCATTGACACTCAGAGTGGCCAAACAGGCCTGACGATTATGGAATTATTTTACTTACCCAAGGATTTTCTTGAAATTATTTGAAGGAGAAGTGTTAAACAGAAGCCAAACAATAACTCTCCTTCAAATATTTTGTAAATTTTCGCTGTATTCCCATTTTTTTTTCAATAGTACAAAAGTAGCTGACGATATTTTCTGGAGAAAATCTGAGTGTGAATGGGTTAAAGAGCGAGCTGTTACTCGGAGAGAGATTGAAGAAACACAAGAGGAAGTCTAATATAAACTGTGATTAATCATTCCTCAAGGATACTCAAAGTAGCAGCACTGAAACGGGAGTCAACATCTATATTAAACGGCCGTTAATCTCTCCCACTATTGTGCAATTTTCATAAATGGATTATGGGCTCGTGTCTGTGAAAAGCGATATAATTTATAGACGAAGTGTTTGACGCATTCATGAATATATCATAATGTTGAATATAGACATGAACATCTTTGAATAAGTATTAATTTGAAAATCTTCTGACAACGTAATCGTTCTTGGTTTAATCTAGGACCCGTATGTAATGATGTAAAGGCGTCTTGGAATTCAACACCATAACCAGTATCTTCAAGAGAACGGATAGAGTTGGAGCATTGTGACTCTGCTGCCTGCGTCCCATTGGTTGAATCAGGATGCTGGTCCTCTACAGAGTGCGCCTCTTCACTGTGATTCCCTTTTATGCGTGACGCTCACATCCCTGTGGGATTTTCTTACCAATTCCTGCAAGTAGATCATATGCTTAGATGAGGGCGCCATCTAGCGTACGGTGGTGAAACTTCGTAACAAGCCGATCTCTGACGAAGGATGGCCGCAGGGATGAATTTCAGTAAGGAACCTAGAGTCATAAAGGACCTACCAGAGGCATTTCGCATCTCCATGGCGACAGTGACAGTACTCTATACTATCCTCATTCTCATCACAAACGTACTGGTCATAATTGTTTTTGCAAAAGCCAAGGATTTTCAAAACACTACTGGATTCTTTTATATCTCACTGGCTGTTGCTGATCTCGGCATGGGGTTTATCATACCTCTCTATACGTACACTATGTACTATGGAAAGTGGCCTTATGGAATTGTGATGTGTAAAATATCAGCTTATGTCCGCTGTGCCCTAGTCTGTATTACAATATGGCATCTTTTCTATTTGACGCTGGACACATTTCTCGCTGTATTCAGACCATTTCACCATAAAGAAATACTTACATGCAGAAAAGGTCAACTTATGATCGCCTTTTCTTGGCTATCATCATTTGCTTTGTTCACGCTACCTTTCTTTGGTTTCGGAGAATACAAGTACTTACAATACAATGGCTACTGCCTCTATCAGGCATCGCAGAGTGCCGCTTTTACACAGGTAGCGGCGGCATATGTTTTCCCCGCATTGGTGGCCATTTATGTTCTTAACGGATGGCTTTGGTGCATTGCAGGGCGCAAGTCATTCAAGGGGCCCGCAGTTGACGTCCAGCGCCTCGCACTGACCCGCGAACAGATCGGTCAAAATAAGGCCGCACGCAGGAGAAATTGGCGCGCTGCCAAGACCATCCTCCTTATCCTAATATTCTTCACTTGCACGGGAGGGGTCATGTATATCCTTCAGACAACCCAAAGCTTCACCAAGGTTACACTTAACATATATATGGTGATCATCGGCGGCTACTGCGGTCTGCCCGTACGAAAACGTCGCTAGTGATTTTTCACTAGTGAAACGCTAGTGACGGTAGTGAAAAACCACGAGTCCACTAGTGGAAATTCATCTCTCTCTTTTTCGCTAGTGGTTTCCCACTAGTGAGTTGGTTTATCACTAGCGATTTTCCATGACCCGTCGCTAAGGAGATTCTGGGCCAAACATAGTCATAAATGAGGGGCATATTTAGTACCCATAGCGAAATAAAGAGGGCGCTTCTTGTCACTTCCTAAGCTAGATAAGGGACGTGCATTGTACAGGGGGCGGGGCTTTTGACATCACATCTTTGGGAAAGTGGCGCCAAATTCAATCAACACCTGGAATGGCCAAGCCGTGTCTGTGAGATGTAACTTACGTTTGTTGCGTATTCTAAATCAAAAGAATAAATAATCAAAAACGTACAAATATGGCAATCACTTTGAGAGTTTATTTAGTAATATAAATGTTTATAAATCATTTTCTATTATGTATACATCACCTTCTAATATTTATGAAATACTGAATTTACAAATATTAGAAAATAAATTGTGAATACCAGAAAATGACTTATAAATACTGGAAAATCATATATAAATACTACTACTACTACTACTACTACTACTACTACTACTACTACTACTACTACTACTACTACTACTACTACTACTAATAATAATAATAATGATAATGATAATAGTAATACTACTACTACTACTACTACTACTAATAATAATAATAGTAGTAGTAGTAGCAGTAGTAGAAGTAGTAGTAGTAGTAGTGGCAGCAACATATTTCTATATCTATATATCTATATATCTATATATTTATATATATATATATATATATATATATATATATATATATATATATATATATATATATATATATATATATATATATATATATAGCGTGTGATGGAAATATAGATGAATATAGTACATGGATACATCGATAGAGAGAAAGACAGGCAGACAGGTAGATCGATGATATATATTGTTAGATATCGATCCTCTAGAGTGGTCGGGCAAAATTGAAGTGTATATACCCTCCCTGTATCGAGGGGAAAAACATTTCCTTTATCCTCCCTCTGGAGTGGTCGAGAAGAAATAAAGTTTCAATTAACTTAAGTTCTTATAGGGTAAAGATTTTTATCTACGATCCCTCTGGAGTAGGCGGGAACTGATAAAGTTTTTATTTATTTATAACACCTCTGATATGGTGGCAATTGGGGGACATGTCTCCGAATATCATGCAGAGTTGTGAAACAATGTCGCAACTAGTAAGCAGATCTAGTAAATTGAAGAGTGGTTCTTATCTTTATGGAAATGATGGCTGAGAATAACTTTCACCTTGTAATGGGGAAAGTACCGCCTGGAGTAGACTACATTAGTATGATATAACATTTGAAATGTGTAGAAAGATAGCTTCTAGTGTTCATCTCATGTATTCAGCCCTAGTTAAGGCTAGGGAGGGTGTTGGTTAGGCTGTCTTTTTAATATATAGCCGAACCCATGGGTAAATTTTCTGCCCGTATATGATTACAAATACATGTCTGATGTTAATATATGGGCAACCCTCTTACACGAGGTGCGTCAGCTTTGAGGCGGCTGCCGCTATGCCATATTCATTATATCGATGTACTTCTATTGAACTTCTACATTTTCGAGAACAGCCACCCATGCACGTTGAATCTGCAGATGTGGTTTGTCCTCTTATTGGTAAGGGTTTTGGCGAAACCCTATAGCTACCATGCTTATATGAGTAAGATTTCCAACGCACGCGTCTACCGGTGCAGAAATTGCCTAGTCTAGCGACTTAACCCTCCATATTTCGATCTTTAGCTAGGAAAACGACCCCTGTATGAGCATGGCAGATAAAATAGAGTAGAGAATATTTTATGGGGAGCGGGCAGCGCTCGAATATATTTCCTAATTTTGTAAAATCTTATTATATTTATTAACTTTTTCATTTTTCTGTTATTTATTGTATATAACAACCTTTTGTATTTTGAATATGCTTTTGTAATTCAAACCACAGTCAATAAACATACAAACATTTACCCTACCCCATAGACGGTCTTGAAAATGCCGGGGGGGGGGGGGGGGGGGGGGAGGGGGGGGGGGGCTGTCAGGTACAGACCTCCGCAGATCCGCGATTTGTAAATATTTGATTAGATCCAAATGAACAAATCAACTTCAAATATTTTCTGTGTCCGTGTGTCCTAATTCCGAGTTATTTCAAAAGGACTTTGGGGTGCAGACGAGAATTTGAATACCTGTAGTTGCTTGCTAAGAGTATGCCTACTGGTGATATGAATCAATGACAGTATGGTAATTCATTTTAAAAAGTATCATAGGTACCGATGAGAATTACGAAAAATAGGTGATGGAGAAATCATCATCATATCCATATGAGCAGATCTCCTTCAAATATTTCTATGTTCATGTCTTGATTCTGAATTATTTTCAAAGATTCTTTGGGGTGCAGACGACACTTTGACTACTGGTAGTGTCTGGCTGCTGCCCAGCAAACATCACGGTATTGGCCCGGTATAGGCTTTGTACCGGCTTGTACCGCTTGTACCGTATACCGTTTAACGGTACCGGGCCGGTACCGGTACTGTACCGTTTGCCGGTACAATATTTGCCGGTACTAGCCGATACAAAAGCTGTATTGGGCCGGTACCGGTACCGTACCGCTTGGTAGAGTCAGTTTTACCAATATTTGTCGGTACTAGTCTATAGAAAAACCATACTGCTCTGCGGTATGAAGACGTTATAAGTATACCGTAGTATTTTCTATCCATTGAAATAGTACCAAAATAATACAAACTATTATGTACAGCCAAACCCTTGCTAAATAATCTTTTTATCTTAAAAATATGTATATTCATATATATATATATATATATATATATATATATATATATATATATATATATATATATATATATATATATACATATATATATTTTAACAATAATTTAAAAATTGTAATAAAGATGTCTATAAGAGAATAAATATATACTTAGGCAGCAATTAAGTAAATATCAATGTAAAAATGTTTGAATGAATAAATAATTTGACAAAAACATAAAAAACAAATTTGGTTATTCTCATAATTATTCATTTTGCTGATTAATCTCAACATATAGTCAATACACAAATAAAAACCAACTATAATAAATGCTTTTAAATCATATCAATGATTCTTGCCATGTATAGCTTTACTTAGTAATGTCACCACCCAGTTGACAGAGGGCAGCACAGATGGCATCACATGACCTGGCCCACAATGCAATAGTATCAACAAGCGGCCATTTTGAAAAAACTCTTCCATGCTGCTTCCAAACCTTCACTGGATAACACATCTCTGCAGATCTCCTCCTTTCCAACTGGACAAAACTCTTATCTGGTAAGTTTTTTTTAATGTTTATATCACTTGCAACATGCCTATTATAATCCCAGTTGTATCGGATTATGGAAAGGAGAACTTTTAAGGCCATATAGAACCTATAATTGTGTAAGAGTGGTCAGAGCATGGGAACTGTGAACATAGGGAATCTAATCAAAAGTACTTCAATTTCTCCTTTCCACAATTTTCAACTTAAAGTTTTGAAACTATACTGTCTTATGTAAAA
>OZ012686.1:22422043-22438520 GCA_963942565.1 Maea johnstoni
CTCTCTCTCCTCACTTGGGCCAGGAGGATATCTCATTAGATATCCTCCGACGGAAGTAGGCGAGTGTCCAGCAGGGGTTAATGTGGAAACCTAGGATAAATGTGTTAGCTGTAGCACAGCACAGAGAGCTGAATTTGGGACTAAACCTATTTTCATCTGTATATAGTTTTTTTTCAATTGATTCTGGAAGCCAAGTGTACACACTATAAGAATGTCCGGCTGCCACCCTTGGACAATTTGAGATTTGGACAAATTGGGCCCTGCGCCAGTGTTGGTTCACTAATATATCAGAATCTAAGAGACCTTCAGAACCCAAACATAACAGTACATACATTACATTCGATATAATATAATATATATATATATATATATATATATATATATATATATATATATATATATATATATATATATATATATATATATATATGTATATATATATATATAAGAAATAATTTCCTTGGGCCGCCTCAACAGGAATATATTAAGTGTCCCAATACAAGGAATGAGACTAAAGTAACATATATAGTGGTTTCTAACAGAGCGTATACATGGTCCGACGACAAGTACTACATGTTGATCAATAGCTTCTACCATTACTGCTGGTGCGCCCACTACTACAACGACTACACCTATACATACAACAATAAGGATCCCTCGGATCTCACTTTCAAGAATAATTTTCGATGGAGATCGCATTCTTTCTTATAGTAGTAGTAGTAGTAGTAGTAGTAGTAGTAGTAGTAAAAGGAAGGGAAAATAAAGAGAAGACAAAGAAGAGTAAGAAGTAGTAATACCATTTGTAAATTGTTTATTATTATTATTATTAGTAGTAGTAGTAGTAGTAGTAGTAGCAGTAGTAGTAGTAGTAGTAGTAGTAGTAGCAATAGTAGTAGTATGCATATTCGTTACTACTACTACTACTACTACTACTACTACTACTACTACTACTACTACTTCTTGCATCGAACCATGAACTGCGACCCCTTCCAGGTAGCCATTCATACGCGTGGTCCCACAGGATGTGGCTATTTTTAGCCACATCCTGCAAGACTCTGTATGGCTTGTCTTATCAGAGGTGCAGCTATCCACTAGTCTGAGTCTACAGAAAATTGTGTTGGGATGTAATGATATGTGTCTTTGTAGCCGGGCTGCCCGGTTGAGGAAAGTGACCTATTTTAAATCATGCTCAGAGCAATATTAAGAATATAATCATTTGAAGAACATTTTACACTCCAATTGTGCTGTGGTCTCCCAAGTAGTAGTAGTAGTAGTAGTAGTAGTAGTAGTAGTAGTAGTACAAAGTAGTGAATAACATTGCTGTAGACGCACTTACACATACATACATACACACATACATACATACATACATAGAGTATTAGTATTGGTAGCAGCAGCAGCAACAATAGTAGTAGTACAGATTAGAGAATAACATCAGTTTTAGCTTGGATGAAGAAAAGAAGAATGGATATGTAGCGTCGGAACTGTTACCATATACGCCATAGTGAAGAGCTGGACTCATGCCAGGAGTCACAAATCTGGCGTCAGCGCAAAGGTCACGTGAGAAAAGGACCAATTAAGACTCCCGTATCGATTACATTACAGAGAAAAATAATTGGACAAATAAGGCAGGATAGAGAATAACTTCTTCTAAGAAATAAATCCCATGGGCCGCCTCAACAGGAATATATTAAGTGTCCCAATACAAGGGATGAGACTAAAGTAACATATATAGTGGTTTCTAACAGAGCGTATACATGGTCCGACGACAAGTACTACATGTTTATCAATAGCTTCTACCATTACTGCTGCTGCGCCTACTACTACAACGACTACACCTACACATACAGCAATAAGGTTCCTCGGATCTCACTTTCAAGAATAATATTCGATGGAGATCGCATTCTTTCTTATAGTAGTAGTAGTAGTAGTAGTAGTAGTAGTAGTAGTAGTAGTAGTAGTAGTAGTAAAAGGAAGGGAAAATAAAGAGAAGACAAGGAAGAGTAAGAAGTAGTAATACCATTAGTAAATTGTATATTATTATTATTATTAGTAGTAGTAGTAGTAGTAGTAGTAGTAGTAGTAGTAGTAGTAGTAGTATGCATATTCGTTACTACTACTACTACTACTTCTTGCATCGAACCATGAACTGCGACCCCTTCCAGGTAGCCATTCATACGCGTGGTCCCACAGGATGTGGCTATTTTTAGCCACATCCTGCAAGACTCTGTATGGCTTGTCTTATCAGAGGTGCAGCTATCCACTAGTCTGAGTCTACAGAAAATTGTGTTGGGATGTAATGATATGTGTCTTTGTAGCCGGGCTGCCCGGTTGATTAAAGGAAAGTGACCTATTTAAAATCATGCTCAGAGCAATATTAAGAATATAATCATTTGACGAACATTTTACATTCCAATTGTGCTGTTGTCTCCCAAGGTTTTTAACCAAAGCCTGAATCCCGGCTGCCTGCTCATGCAACTTTTCATACTATTTTCTACGGTTATTGCAGAAATCTCTCACCAATTGCAATGATTATTTCCTAGGTCTTGATCCCCCTTCCCTCCATCTGGGAGTAGAAGACTTTTCTCTGCCTCCATCAAAATTTAAGTAGAGTTCCTAATCATCACCTGTAAGAATCTTTAGCGGTCCGTCAGCAATCTCAAATTGACTTCTTATTGGGCATAGACAATGATATTCCAAAGGTAATTCTGAACCTGCAGTGACCACTGCCTGTGTAAATAGTGAGAATATGTCATTTGAGTGAAAAGTTGTAAATATTGAAATGATATAGAAATAATATTGAAATGGTTTAGAATATTGGTTGACTAAGGATGGTTGGCTATGATATTCTCTCCCTGATAACACTCTGGAATACTAGTATAGAGATACACCTTTTTATATGATTATGCGGCTGTGAGGTGTGTTTAGGGATGGGGCTTTTAACTAGCTTGCAACGGTACTCATCACCATAAAAGAATACATTACCACCTACCATCTATCTATCTACCTGTCTGTCTGTATTTCTGTCTATCTATATAACTATCTATTTATCATCTATTTATGTGTGAGAGCCTTAGAAATAGAAAGAAAGACAGATAGATAGTAGATAGATACACATATAGACAGAATTACAGACAGACAGGTAGATCGATTATATATAATGTTAGACATCTATCTTCTAGAGTGGTCAGGCAAAAGTAAAGGTTTATAAATCCTCCCTGTATAGAGGGAGAGGAAATACGCTTCATTTACCCTTCCTCTCGAGTGGTCGGGAAGAAACAAAGTTTCATCTACTCCCCTTTAGAGGGAGGGTAAAACAAGGACGATCTTGAAAATAAGGTTCTTCGTTCTCTCCTTCACACTTGGTCCATCATATGTATGGGCAGGAGTTTTACATACAATCCGGTTCCGCATTTTAGAAGTTGCCCTTTCTAATAATAGAATAGACAATTTGGTCACTAAACTTTTCATGCTGATAAGTGTTAATAATAATTTAAGCATAATCAATATTCTTAACTGCAATATTTGAATTGAAGATATTATATAAATATGACATCCACCAGGAATAACTTTCCCGAGAGAGGATTGTCGCTCGAGGGCGTAGCCCGAGGCGACAATTCCTCCATCCTCTCAATCCTCTTGAGGGGAAGTTATTCCTGGTGGAAACCCCACAGGGGGTCATATCTGTTTTATTATACCGAAAAATACAAAACACAAAAGTGGAAAAAATTACAAACACCAGATATTTTGGATAAATACTCGTCATCTCCCTTGTTGAACTAGTTTCACCAGTAGGTCACTCGGCAAACTCCGTAAGTGTTCGGGCTAGTGGTCACTATTCATAGGGCTAGCAGCAATTAGTCAACTAATTCATGGCTGTTGCCGAGAATTATTCAACTATTTCATAAGCTGTTAAGGACAACAACCTGTCACTAAGGAGTAAGAAAATAATTATGATTAATCCATGGCCCTTGACCAACCAGAATCAAGAATCTTCACGTGAGGTATAATAAAGGAAATTAAGAAATGCGTTTTTCATATACTCGATGAGAAGAGTGTCTTGATGATAAATAATTACATTGACAAAATGTGAGTCATATCTGCAACTTAAGACTGCTTTTAGTAGCTGCCAGATCTCTGTATATTTGAAAGTTTCATATGTTTTATAATTAAACTTTCAATGTCAAACTTTTAAACTTCTAACACGTTTTGGAAGTTTGAAAGTTTGGATATTTGAAAGTATGGAAGTTTGAAACTTTAACCAAAGTTTCAAACTTCCAATACGTTTTGGAATTCTGAAAGTTTGAAAATATAACCAAAATTTCAAATATCCAATACGATTTGAAATTTTAGAAACTTGAATTATTAACCGTACCACTGACCACATATATATACATATATATACATATATATATATATATATATATATATATATATATATATATATATATATATATATATATATATATATATATATATATATATATATATATATATATATATATATATATATACATATATATATATACATATATATAAAAGTATACAAAACATATAAATAGATAACAGAAAATGGTTATCAGCCCAAGAACATACAAATAAACAAAATAAACACAAAGTTAAACTGAGTTTTGAATCATTTGCAAAAAAATGAAAATTTCAGGGATGAAATTTTCGTACGGGAGTGAAGGGCTGGACCTATGCCAGGAGTCACTGATCTGGCATCAGCGCGAGGTCACATTGGAACAAGGACCAATCAGGTCTATCGTATCGATTACATTACAGAGATCCCTGATAGCTAGCATCAGCTGGGCAAGCGCATCGCACCAACTTTAAGCTATAAGCTGACACTGGTTGTGGCTAGCATGTTCAGGTTGACCGGCTGGTTTCTAAACCACTTGAGTTCGGTCATCTAAGATATAATCCTGTTCAAAAACAGCAAAATACAGGCGAAAATTGTATATTTTAAGCAAGTGACCAATTTTCCGACCCCTCTTTTCAGTGCGGGTACCTACACTTGTCCAAGTACACATATCAATTTATTTGCTACCTAACTAAGTAAAATTGAAATCTAGAATAGTGAAAGTCTTTTTTATATAGGTCGATGTAATGCTGTTCAAAAAAGCAAAATACAGGCGAAAATCATCTAACTTTTGACCCCTGTTCTGAGCAGTGCGGGTACATACAATTGTCCAAGTACAAATATCAATTTATATACATCCAACAATATGATATATTCACAATATCCAGTATTCATTGTGATGTCAAATAATGTGATTGGATCTGGAAACATGTATATACTTTTTTCTTAGCAATAGTCGATTGTCCAGTAAGTCTGACGGAGGCTTGAAAGCACAACGACATATTATTTTGAGGCAGGACCATGAAGGATTCTTTACGGAGATTATAAATTAACTTTGAACATTATTAACTCATACTGCAAACAGGAGGATGAAAATTGAAATATAGAAATATTGGCATCGAAAAGTAAATTATTTTACGTTGTCACTTTACTGCTAGTTATTCGGATGCGACGCAGATGAAAGAAATTCGAACTGGGAACAAAGCAGCAAGTATTACCTAAAAGAATATATATATATATATATATATATATATATATATATATATATATATATATATATATATATATATATATATATATATATATATATATATATATATATATATACATATATATATATATGTTTAGGGTTTATACGTAAAATTTCTCCTTACACCCTGCTGTGAGGGTACTTTTAATGTGTTTAAAATATTCCCCATCAGAAAACCCTTTAGACAATGTATACTTTGTATAGGCTGAAAGAGAAATAAAACCATGGTAGAGGAAAAAGAGCCTAAGAAATTAAACCCACATTCGACCTCAAAGGAGCCCTGACAGTTCATGTCTCAATACTGCTTATGCGCCTATAAGGTGTTGACGGCGTAATTTTTTCTGACCTGCACACTGTGCATGCTTTTTAGGTCTTTACCCAAAATACCTTCTTACACCCTGCTGTGAGGGTACTTTTAATATGTTAAAGGTATTCCCCTTCAGAAAACCTTTCAGACGATATATACTTTGTATAGGCTGAATTGAAAAGTCTAAGAAATTAACACTACAAGCTACCTTAAGGACATACAGGACAATTCGCTTAAGTCACGGATTTCCACGAAATTTGGTACAGAGATTCATCGGACCACCCTCTCTCGAAATCCTGAACATTTAAGGGATGAGGTGTTTCATTCTCCCCCAACAGGGCGCCCCCTTCAGGGCAATTTAGACAACTGTTCAAAATTCACAGATTTTCGTGTAGTAATTACAGAGAAGTAAAATGACAGAAAAAAACGATAATGCTGTACAAATATTCTTTAGTATATATATATTTCATTCTCAGTTCCAAAAATAACGTTCCATTGTTTTGTTGTCAATTTAGGGGGGCGCTACTCTGGCAAGTTCACCCATGGTACCTCCGTATTATGGGAAATTGGTGAAGTTATAGAAATAATCTCCACATTCAGATTTTTCTTAAACTTGCTGTAATTGTTCTTTGGACTAATTATTTTCATAAAACAAATTAAAAAATGGGGGGCAACCGTCTTGTTTTCAAGCTAGGGGGCGCCACATTACCATCATTTCATACAGAACTCTTCAATATTGCAGGAAGTTAGTGAAGCTATAGAAAAAATCTCCACATTCAGATTTTTCTTAAACTTGCTGTAATTGTTCTTTGGACCAGGTATTTTCATAAAACAAATTAAAAAATGGGGGTCAACCGTCTTGTTTCCAAGCTAGGGGGCGCCACATTACCAACATTTCATACATAACTCTTCAATATTGCAGGAAGTTGGTGAAGCTATAGAAAAAATCTCCACATACAGATTTTTCTTAAACTTGCTGTAATTGTTCTTTGGACCAAGTATTTTCATAAAACAAATTTAAAAATGGGGGTCAACCGTCTTGTTTCCAAGCTAGGGGGCGCCACATTACCAACATTTCATACAGAACTCTTCAATATTGCAGGAAGTTTGGGAGGTTATAAAAAAATCTCCACATTCAGATTTTTCTTAAACTTGCTGAAATTGTTCTAAGAACCATATATTTTTGTAAAACAATCTAAAAACTGGGGGTCAACCGTTTTGTTTTCAAGTTAGGGGGCGCCACATTACCGGCATTGCATACAGAACACTTAAATAATGCAGTAAGTTGGTGAGGCTATAGAAAAAATCTCCACATTCAGATTTTTCTTAAACTTGTTGAACCTGTTCTTACGACCATATAAACTCATAAAACAATCTAGAAACTGGGGGTCAATCGTTTTGTTTTCAAGCTAGGGGGCGCCACATTACCGGCATTTCATACAGAACACTTAAATATTGCAGGAAGTTGGGGAGGTTATAAAAAAATCTCCACATTCAGATTTTTCTTAAACTTGCTGAAATTGTTCTAAGAACCATATATTTTTGTAAAACAATCTAAAAACTGGGGGTCAACCGTTTTGTTTTCAAGCTAGGGGGCGCCACATTACCGGCATTGCATACAGAACACTTAAATAATGCAGTAAGTTGGTGAGGCTATAAGAAAAATCTCCACATTCAGATTTTTCTTAAACTTGTTGAAATTTTCTTAGGACTCTATTTTTTCATACAACAAATTTAAAAAAATAGGGTCAACCGTCTTGTTTTTAAGCTAGGGGGCGCCATATTACCGTCAATTCATGCAGAACACTAAAGTAAGGATTTATATTTTCAGTTATGAACGTATCTTCAGCTGTTGGAATTGTCTTTTGTGAAGTGTTTTGCTTAGCTCTAATATCACAATCACCAATATCACACATACTGTTATGTCATTATCATTTTATATTTACTATTATTTTCATCATTATTATTATCATTATTATTACTATTTTTATTATTATTATCATTATAATCATCATTAGTATTACTTGTTATCCAGGGAATTAAAAAGTGATTTGGGTCTGCCACTATCTCGTACATACGCTCGTTATCGAAATTTAAAAATACCACAGGTCTAGAGCACCGATTTCATCCCAAAAAAGCAACCTTATTTTCGAAAAACGCTGACTTTTTCCAGTAAAAAACCACCCCTTCTTTCATCAAAACACTGACATTAGATGAACGGGAACACGCATTTTTTACTTTTGATGTTAAAATTATCTGCCTGTTTAGCGGCAGCAGACTCGGAAGTCCAGTCACTTCAGTAGTCACTCGGCGTCAGAACCGTGGATACTACGTGGATTGTAATAGGATTTTCACTACTCAAATTCGTACCTGGGTCCAAAAACATACCCTTCTTTTACAAAGCGAGGACATGCGGGGGTCTCAAAAATGACCCTTCTTCTGCGAAATACGTAACACGGGTGCGCCCCCCTCTGTGCCTGACTGCTACATCAAAGGAACGCTCGCGCCATTGTCTAAAATGTGCCTCCACCGCGCGTGTGAAGAGCGGCTATAATGACGCAATGCATAGTCATTAGAGGTCGCTACGTTCGTATGTCCGCACTCCTCTTAAAGGACCCGTGGTAGTTGTTTTTCTTTTGAATATTTGTAGATAATCTGCGTTAATACATTCTAAAAAGTCACTTCTTAAATAATTTTCTAGTACATGTATTTATAATGCTTTATCGCAACTATCTAAAATACTGAGATACCGTTTGGCAGTCCTTGGCGCGAGTATTGTATTTGGCGCCACTTTCCTAAAGACGTGATGTCATAACCACGTGATGCACTAAGCCCCGCCCCTGTACAATGCACGTCCCTTATCTAGCTAGGTTCATTTCTCAATACTACTGGCGCCGCCTATAAGTTCGTGACGGCGTAACTCCCCCGACCAGTGAGTTTCCACTAGTGGTTGCTAAGGAAAATTCGTTTCACTAGTGGAAACAGTGGGGAACATTTCCTTGAATTTCGCTAGTGAAAAATCACTACTCGACTAGTGAAATTTCACTAGTGGAGTAGTGGATTTTCAACCGTGAACATCGTGGTTTTCCACTAGTGACTTTCCACTAGCGAAAAACCAGTGATTTCACGCATTTTCACTAGTGTTTCGCTAGTGTTTCACTAGTGAAATAGCGTTTCACTAGTGAAATTTCAACTGGACTAGTGACTTTCCACTAGCGATGTTTTCGTAAGGGCGGCTAATCACTGGATCAATATATTCGTGTACATCTATACAAATCGAGCGATCCGTCGTCTGTGCATGAAACTTTGTCTTTGCTGTGGTTTGTGTTGTCACGCGTCAGACGAAGACGGCCTCGTGTATCTGGGCCCGCGAAGACTGCCCCTCATCAAGTGTACGTGTTTGTCATTGCATCGCAACAACAGGGTGCGGCCGGGCAGTAGCACCAATGCCACCATGAGCCGACACCCTACCTGTAACGACGGTGTGTACGCTGATGCCCATATGCTGATGAGGGGTGGCGTGGGTTCCTCCAGTCAGGGTGCTCACCCCGATTGTATTCATGGCGGTCTGTTGATGACCCCAACTACCCCGAAAGACCGTTCTAACGATTCCGGGATCGAAACAACACCAATATAAGAGGTAATTAATGTGAGATCTTATGACTGATTTATTCCAAATGCATTATCTATTTTGATTAAGAGGCCTCCCTTTAGAAGTGTTTCCTTGCATTTTCGGAAGAACTGCCCCAATATCCGAGTGGTTCAAACCAGTGCGCACCGACATTGCGTTGTTTTTACCTTCTGCCAGAGATATAAGGTTTGAACCAAAATCGAGACATGTGAGGCAATTTATAACAACGATGATTTGGGAGAGTGGGTGCTTCCTCCGAATACTCCGGCTTCTACGGTAACCATATTCAATATCCAAAACCTTAGCCGTTAAGGGTCTTCTCTTGCTAGTTTTAGTCAGATAGCGGTAGCATATCAGCCCTATGACTGTGATGAAAAATACGAAAAAGTGCACACCCATATGTTATATCAAACGGCTTTTCTTCCTTCATCTATTTTTATACGCGGATATTGGATATAGTGTAATGCAGTTGCTGGCAGAGAGAGAGAGAGAGAGAGAGAGAGAGAGAGAGAGAGAGAGAGAGAGAGAGAGAGAGAGAGAGAGAGAGAGAGAGAGATCAGTATAAACTATTGTGAGAAATTGTGTAGGATATGAAGGTGTGTGTGCCTACACACGTACATACATACATACGCACATACATATATACATACAATCATACATACATACATACATAAAATAGATATGAAAACGTCGTGGTTTTATTATAACCACTGTTACTGTATCGAAAATTAAACTTAAATTATCGTATATGTTGTAGTTCTTCTATTGGTTTTATGTTCGATTCTGGAGAAAGGCCTATAAAATGTATGGTTGTGTTCTATCACATGCAGCCAATAAGCAAACGAGTCGAAAATTGGAATGTGTCAACACCTAATAAATAACATAATACTAGATGGAATAACAGGTACTTCATCACTTCTGTCATAAGAATATTTACATACGACTGGGGTAAATGAATGAGAAAGTACATAGCTTTGGAGCACGAGTGCACTTTGAGAACTGGTTAATTAATGTTTTAGCACGTAGGAGAATGAAAAAAAAACGTCAATTAATCTGTTCCACCAAAGAGTAGAAGTGCATTCCTGCTGTGTGTATATTTAACGCATTACGTGTCGAACAACAGGAAGTCCCCTTTGAATCGTGTGTAAATCAACAGAGGTCAAAGGTCAATATATCTATTTTCTTGAAAAGCATTCTACGAATGCAGTTCCAAATGTGGTGATACAGCAAAACTGTGACAATTTTTCAGGTGAAAATAATGTAATTAGATATCAAATCTGGTTGGATTATCAACACTTCACTTAATTTGACAATATTGTACCATTTTTGACATCTCTAGATATGTTATATAATTCACACCCTTTTCTTTGCTATCAGACCAACTATGACCGTCTAAGCCATGGCTCAGCAAAATAACAGACCAGATATCGAATATCATCTCTTAAAATTAAGAGTTCTATTGAGGAGAGGGAGACTCATTTCGTTTTTAATTAGTAATGTAACAATAGTTACATGTATGGAATTTGAACGGAATAGATCTACTAAGAATGAAAGGAGTAACCCTTCCTCCGCATCGACCTCTCCTCGACATATGTGAAAATTGTTGGTCCTCGATTTACAATATTGGTTAAAGGCTCCGATTGAAATTACTATCATGCATTCCGTATGACTAGATCTTTCAGGCAATATATACATTGTAACGGCTAAATGGGCAGACTAGACCATGATAAAGGGAGACCACTACGATGGTGCAGATGTGAACGGCAGAAAAAAAATTCAATTTTTTCCCCACCGTTTTTCCAAAAATAGCAGATTTTTTTTCCTCCACCATTTTTCCAAAAACATCAGAATTCTTTTCTCCACTGTTTTCCAAAAACAGCAGAATTCTTTTTTTAAATATTGTGTCGCCTATTTTTGTGCAAAATGGTTATCTGTCTCCCTTTACCACTTCCAAGGGACACTCATTATTTGAATTAACTGGTATGTGGTGAACACCTGCACCATCGTATACCACTGAATATAGTGGGCAAATATTTCTCATTGACAAGTGACAATGGGATAATGATCATAATGTAAGGTATACAGTCACACGGATACAGGAACTAAAGTGTATATTAAGTATGAACAAAAAGTATATATCTATCGCTTAAACGGAGTTGTAATACAATACATGGATGGATAAAAATGTGTTATGAAGGTAGAATAAGCAAATTATTGTTATCATTTTGTTAAAGATCATTGGTGTGGTAGCTCCTACGACTATTTGTAATACTAGTATTCACTTAAAGAAAATAAAGATGATTTCACACCATACATCATACAGGATCATGTTTTAACACTTGCTCCGCTTGATTCTCGACTCCTACTAATAACCTTTGTGCGTTTTGCTTTTTCTGTATCCTTTATCACATGTTCACACCATGGTGTAAAGATCTACGTACTTTCAATAATTTATTTATGTGCGTACGGTATAAAGATCTACTTACTTACCCTAATTTATTTATGTGCATATGTGCTCTGCACAACTTAGTTTGTTTTAGAGTTTATTTTTTCTATAACTCATTCCTATATCTCTAGTAACTCTCGAGTTAGTACTATGAGAAATGTATGATTTTTTGTAATTGTGAAATTACAGTTAATAAATACTAGTATACATACATTGGTCATTAGATGTCAGACACGTCCCGTTCACTCTATTTATAATATCGAACTCTGGATTTGATATTACTAGTTATCCTTGTACTCTTGTTGTGAACATGGTGTACAACAAGATGTCTGCGAGAAGCTGTCTGGTATCAGAAGTGGCCTTCAGGCCTAGTCCGATAGCCAGCTGGCTGAACGCAGACGTCTTGCAGTACACCATTTTCACAACAAGGGTAGAGGATTTATCATCAGCTACCCACACCCCGACATAAATTTTGAATTACGATGAGCACAATAAGCTCTAAGTTCAAGGTTCTTTCAGTGGACATCCGAGTAAACTCTTCGTCAGACTCGCCTGACGCATCGCTAACAGCAAGGATTACTCTCTTGAATTAGCGATTTACAAACCTAAATTCATCTGAATTACCTCCTGCCATCTTCATTTGCAGATATACACCATGTTGGCAGACTAGGATGCGCAAATGGTGTTTTAAACGCCGAAAAAAAACAATTTCTAGCAGCAGTGTGAAAACAGTGGCCGCCAGCATTGTACACGGCCTCTGCTGGGGGAGAATGTGGTTACTCGCTAGGACAACCAATGATATCTAAGGGGCCCTAACAACCAGACGATGTGAACAGCATTATTAGCATTCCAATAAAAGATTTTATCGGTCTCCTAACATTGACAATTGTTAAAATCAATGTTGTAACCCAAATTTAGTCCAGTACAACAAAGAAATTGACCATCCCAAATGCTAGTATGAGATTGGAGCTGATGTTATCCTTGTTGTTAAAATGATATACGACAAGATGCCTGCACAAGGCCATCAGGCAATACCTGCAATACCTGCTGGCTGAATACAGAAATCAGACGTGTACCATTTTAACAACAAGGATAACGACTGTATCGTCTACACACACACACACATGAATTACAATAAGCACAGCCAGTTCAAAGTTCAAGGTTCTTGCAATGGGAATCAATGAAAACATGAGTTGTTAGACTTTGGTCGACTCATGCAGATTTCTCACTAAAAACCTACCTAAATCCATCGGAAGTTATTCCTGCCATCTTATCCTCAGATATATGCCATATTGGCAGATTACAATGCTCAAATAGTGTTTTTACGACCGAAAGAAAATCTAGCGGGTAGCGTCTGGCCGTTGCTGCCATCTTGTTGCTTTTGGTAAAGCAACCTCTATCGGGGGGGGGGGGGGGGGAGAATGTAGTTTGCATAACAATGGTTGCCATGGGCATTCAACAATGAAGATTGTGAACAGCATTGTTAAGATCCCAATACAGGATTGATATTGGGCTCCTAACAGAGACAATTGTTAAAAGCAATGTTAGAAGTCTAATGCAGTCCAGAAATTGACCAATCAACTGCTAGAATCAAACTGATGATAACACCCCTTGGCACACCGCCATCTTACCATGGAGGAGAAGGTAATAAAATCGTTATACCCTGTAAGAAAGCAAGAAAGCATAGTCCGGCCTCTTATCCACTCTCGGTCATCCGGAAAGGATGCTTTTGTGTGGATAGCAGGGCGGACCACACTTTCTAACGGGGTGTAACTAATGATATTTGAATGTATATGAAATATATCATCTCGCACTATATCAAATAGTATCATGTTAATGCATATGACATTATATCATATTGCATTCTATCACATCATAATCCTATCCTATACATCCTTTCATTTCATATTTTTATAAAGAGCAAGATTGTTTTGCAAAAGTTATTTAATAGGATTTTCCTAACAGTTAGTGCAGGCGGCAAATACTTGATGTCGATTGCCTTGAAACGTTACCAAGGTGTCCTCACGCATGCTCCGTGACAACCTGAAGAATAGCCTGTCATACCTAGAGTATTGTCTGATATATTGCATTGTTCATAAGATATTTCATAGCAGCAACTCGGGTATTACGACAACCCTCCCTCCTCTAATACGCACACGCACACACACACACACACACACACACACACACACATGGAAATTACAATGCTTTCTTCAAATGGACATTAAATACTAGTATGTATCACTCCTGAAAAATAATTGGAATTTCAATAACATAACAATTGTGATGTAAATATATATGCACCGTTTAAGCATTGGTAAATGGGCTTCTAGATCTAGTAGGTGAGAAATTATTGACAGGGCAGGTATGGAGATATTGTATACTGCTAACAAATACTGAATCAAGATTTCCATTAAAAAAAGAAGATGCAGACTACACCTTCCTAGAGGTCTTTAAATTTTAGTTTAGGCGATTGTGTTTTGGGATGTTTTTAAAATCGAACTTTCAAGAAATTAGCGTTTATTTATTCAGTTCCATCGTAAGCCAGACTTTATATAATTCTACTATTGTTATACTATATAGATCTTAACGCAACAAAGAAGGAAAGCCACACTACCTGTAATACCTATGATTTGCGGTCAAATGTATGCTTATACATTAGTGGTGTTCTGAAACAATTAACAATCTGTACCTTATTATGTAAAATAGCCGTATCGGTGCAATATGGTCTAAAAGAATAACAAAATGACCCTACCCAACATTTTCCAAGGTGAAGCATAAGGCATCAAAATATCATGATATAGTTTAAATGTTAGATGCAGAAAACATATATAGGTAATGATAATGGCGAAATAAACAACTGTAATACTGGCTATTAAGGTGCTTCAGTAGGGGCTTAAAGAGTGTTAACCGACTTCCCTAGAATACAGCCTGTATCAGGCTGTATGCCCATCATATCAAAGGGGCTATATAATTCATAGGTGCAGAGCACGAAGACACCCAACCTGCATGAAAACCATAACATTAAACTGCTGGATAGTGCAAAACAAACGAAAATATTGATCAAAATAAAGGGAAAATTACAACATCCAAACGTTTAGATTTGACGACTAAATTATGCAACAGTAAGGTTTTTGAAATCCAATGTGGGTTTGTTTGTAATCATACCCACAGGCATACCGCAAAATAAACTCATATCATGCTGCCAACTCTATACAGTTCATGCCTGAAGTGACCAAGTGTAGTATAATCACTGATTCGGTCGCCATTTGCATTACCTGCACTGTCGTACGACACGCTACATCACTCCATACTCGAGTAAACGAATGCCTCACTATTCACTATTGTGGTATGCCTGTGCAGAGTGATGTAACATACATCATACGTCAATAAAACTGGAATTTCGAGTTGTTGTTTATCTTAAATTTCCAAAACAGCACACGTGTGTATCAGGTTGGTGCTGCCATCTAGTGTTTCCACTGTCAGTCACTTGCGTTCGTTTTATGCAACAGTAAACCAAATGTTGTTAGACTATTAGACTCCAGGTTGTTTGACATTGCGGGTGACCTACTAGTATTTGCTTAGGATGCGCACACAACGGATCATTTCTCTGAATCTCTCTTCTCGTATTTGATTTTTAACCACTCCAAATTATTTGATGCAGTAGATTTCAATGTTTAAAAAATTAGAATGATGTTATATGTGACCCAAAATAAACTTAGGTTCGGCCGTACAATAATAGGGCTTGGAAAAGAAATATTATTTCATTTATCTACGGTTCTTATACAGTTGTAATTAATTTCGACCAACAGTTCTCTTTTGAATATTTTTACAATTGCTCTGATCAAAAGGTTATAAGCAGGTCAGTGTTCAGGCTCACTGGCATGAATGTGTTGAAAAAACGCGCCCTGGCTTACAAGTGGAATGTCTACGGTCGAGACGGCTGGACTTCGTCTGCGGCCAATTGAAAAGAGATCGTGGCCCCCCGTGTACTGAAGCACCTTAAGAAGTAAATCTATCGATGTAAGTCGAAGAAAGAATATACATTTATACATGGTGAAGTATAATATTTGGAGTCGTATCTACTAGTATGCAAAATCATTAAATTTGAATTCAATTCATTAACATCTCATATGCAAGACTTTGGATATGCAAGACTTAAGAGAGTTAAAATGGGGGCACATATAGCTTGAGCTGAGAGAAATATTTGATTTAATGGAAATATGTACTTTATCATTTATAAATAAGATTGATTGTGTATACGTTATTTAAAACAATATGTATGGTATAGAAATCAATGTTGTACTACCAACTATAGAGGTTATACTGCGTGTATGTTTAAATACATTTTTCTTCTTTTTTTGGAGGGGGGTTGACTGTGATGTCAATGCATGTAATACCAAATGATTTTAAAGAGTGAGGGCAATACGGCGTGTAAAATTTGGAACTTAACGGTAGCTTCAAATAATGTAAGCAATTTC
>OZ012686.1:22438720-22467132 GCA_963942565.1 Maea johnstoni
TAAATACTCCAGCCATCATCGTCTGTTTTGACATTTAATGACCGAGAAAGGCAGGCAGAAAAAGAAAGAAATTCTACCTAGAAATATAATACTGTGCGCTAATGAAGTAAACTCGATTTATGTTCAATTAAAGTGTGTTCAATTAAAAATATTCACATGATAAACTCAACGCAAGAATCTTCTTTACAATATGAAAATCATAAGCAATGATAAGTTTTCATACTGTAATGGCAAAATAGATACAACCACACATGCACTTATAGAATATCCATATACTGCACAGCTATGGAGAAATGTAGAAATACGGTTAGGAAATAGTAAGGAGGCAACCATAAAAATTTCAGAAAAAGAAAAGATTTTCGATATTCAAGAAAAGAATTCAGACTCACATAATAAACATGGTTATTATCAATACAAAGATAGTTTTATACATGAGACGATCTTGTGGATCGAATTATGTGTAATGATGTCTTGAAATTTACAAACAATAAAGCCAGTGTAAAGTACGTAGTTTATTCAGATTGTCAGATAGGTGGCAACACAGGTATATGATAGATACAGGTATAATAAGTACATTATATTTTTGTGGTAAAACCAAATACGTTGAAATGACAACTTAAAATAGTGTAAGGGTACAATTTGTGTGCTCTCTGTTTTATTTTCATATACTAATATGTAACTAACCTGTTATGAGTTTACATCTAACTGGTATGGTGTATTATAGCTCTATTCTTGAGATATATGATTATGTTCTAGTATTCATATAAGATACTATCAATGAACATACAAATACGAATACAAATAGGCATCGCCACCCTACGTAAACCTACCTCCCTAGCCAGGAAAGAGCCATTGACTAATATACAATGTAAGAACCTTCAGCAGAGCTCCACTGAATTGGACAACGAAGAGTATTTAGTGCATAACACCAACGTCAGTCCATGTTCGAGGGGTTTGCCCTGATGGTCGAGTGGTCTAATGAGTTGACTCTGACTGCTCCTTGTGTCCCACCATTATCCGGGTTCGTATGGCGGCGGGGCATGTGATTAATCTGTCGATGACTTCCGGTTAGGCGGTGATGTTCGTCGAGTACCTCGGTTTGCTCACCACTTATAACTGTTAAGTCATCATTTAGTATAAGAACGCCAGAAAAAAATCAGAATTTCACACTGCATGTTGGAAACTAATTCAAAATTGGTAGTCGCCTCACAAAGGAGTGTATATAATATCATATGTGCCTTTAGAACTATTTCAAGTAATGATTGTATGGAAACACTGTGCTTCTTCCATGTGTTGACGTGAACGACGTAGTTTCGATGATAGTCGAGTGGTGATAATAAATAAATAAATGAATGCTTAAATGCACAGGTGGCACACAAAGGCCATATAGTGCGGTAAGAATTACCATGGAGTGGTTCTTTGTTTTCGATTTTTTTTTCTGAATCTTGATTTTTGTTACTTTTAATGCCGTAGTTAGGCTAAACTGTGTCTAGCCATTCATAGGTGGTGAGGCAACCAGATATCCAACAGAAATCATCGCCTAACCCCAAATCACTGGCAACTTTATCACATGCCCTAGCCAGATTCGAACCTGGGTAGTGGTAGAACTAGTGGTCAGTCGGTGGTCATGTCGTAGACCACATGACCATCAGGTCAGGTACTCTTTATTGGAGAATAATGAACATTATTAAATGGCAATAACAATGATGCGGCACATTACATTTACAAGGAACAATATGATAGAAAATAACATCAGATCATGAGGCAATCTAGATGAATCTATCTGACCGAGAGATGTAGACAATGATACACACACACTATGGTAAAAATATGCTAGAAATTCTAGTCAATCACTTAAATATTTGAATATTTTCTACTAGTCAAAACATGATATCGTATCAAAAATAACACACACACACACATTACACACACACATATATATATATATATATATATATATATATATATATATATATATATATATATATATATAATATATATATATATATATATATATATATATGTATATATATGTATATATATGTATATATTGTTATATATGTATATATATGTATATATATATATATATATATATATATATATATATATAATATATATATATATATTATATATATATACATATATATATATATATACATATATATATATATATATATATATATATATATATATATATATATATATATATATATATATATATATTATATATATATATATGACTGTATATATACATACATATATAATATTTCTGAAATATATACACTTTTTGACCTGAGAGCACAATATTGAAACTTGAGTTTTATCATTCGCTTCTAAGTATAAATTGGGCATTGTTATTAAAGTTAAGGGAATACAGAGTAGGATAACTAATTTGAAAACCTAAGTCATATCATGAGAGTGCAATACATACAGAGCTCATTACTTGAAAATACACTAATACATGTATACTAGTATGTGCTCTGAATACTTGTTTGTTTGGGAATAACGAATTATGTACACGATATGTAGAGATAAACTTAATTTGATATGAAGCAAATACAACCTTGATACGATAATTAGAGAATGAATGCAGACAGGAAAACGAAAATATTACGATTTTGCTTCTAGAAAAGATTAATCCCAATACTTGTTTTATCTAAAAAATGACATGAATTAATGAGGTAAATATCGATAATGAGACATGCTGGGGCACACAAGTATTTTCTTAAGGCACTATAACCTAGATTAGAACATTTCCCTTAGTTACAATACTGACGCAAATATCTTTACTTTTCACCAAAATGGTTTGATAAAGATACGTTGAAATATAAGGTTAGTTTATACATGGAACAAATAGTAAGTCTATATACGATCTATTTATCATATTTTCGAAATGGCTGGGACACTTTGAATTTACACATACACATACATATATACAATTATATATATTTACACACACACACACGTGTACATATATATATATATATATATATATATATATATATATATATATATATATATATATATATATATATATATATATATATATATATATATATATATAAATATATATATATATATATATATATAATATTTATATATATATATATATATATATATATATATATATATATATATATATATATATATATATTTATATGTATAGAATTATATAAATTATTTTCTATCTACTACTCCATACTGGTCAGGTGCATTTTACATAGATACATGATATATAAAGTATAACACATAGTTAAGCTTGTTCTCAGTATATCAATACACATTACAAATATGTTTTCTAACTAATAATGTCCTATGTAATATCTGCTTAATAATCATTTGACTTAACAGATAAAATATAAAGTGATTAGGATATATATCGCTCTGTTTTGTTCCTTTAAATTCTTTTAATATCATGGGCCATTTTCAAACCTATCAGCTTTACCAATTAACTTCGCTATATATATTTCATATAAAAAGATCTGTCTGATCCATATTTTAAACTTGAAGTATAGGGTTTCTCTCTTCTTTATAATAAACATGGTATTATTAATGGCGCCGTTGTTTTCTAAATCATCCACTATTTCCTCTGAAAGGTGATAGCCTGCTACACCTAAAGTTATGCTTAATTGACAGACTTTTTTTATCCCATATATACATATATATATATATATATATATATATATATATATATATATATATATATATATATATATATATATACACACATATCTATCTATCTATCTATCTATCTCTATCTCTCTCTCTCTCTCTCTCTCTCTCTCTATATATATATATATATATATGTATATATATATATATATATATATATATATATATATATATATATATATATATATATATATATATATATATATATATATATATATATATATAATACATAGGCCATTTAGATTCCTACCCACCAGCCTAGTACTGTGTATTTTGTGCAAAAGCGCCTAAAGGCACACATGTGGTTGGACAGCGTAAAATGCGGTACAAAAAGCATAAATAAAAAGTAAAAGCAGATTCTTTTTGTATTTGTTCATAATATATGTATGAATAATATTGGATATGTTCTATATGACAACGCATCTGCAATATAGCATCATAGTTAACAAAATCATACCTATGCCATTCATAGGAAAGTATCGCCTAAATTAATTATTTTGGAGATCAGCAAAGAATAGATCGTGGTTTCTGAATAAAAATTGAAACAGAGTTGTTTGCTGTCTCCTGTCGACTATTTCTAGCATATGCATATTTTCCCTGAAAAGGCCAGGATGATATCATGATTAATGTTTGCCCTTTTGTGGATAATAAGAAACAAGATTAAGTTAATGAAATATAGTATGTAGTGCTGGCATGTTGATAATATAGTATGTTTATGAAATATAGTAAGTTAATGAAATACAGTATGTAGAAGACAGAAAATGCCCTGAGACCAGACAATACAATTTATCATTTCAGTGAGAAATGTTCTCATGTATTTGTGGAAAAAAATTGATCACACAAAAGTAGAACATTTTTTTATGTCGCACTTCCGCTATCGTACATATACACGAAGATATTCGTCCATCTAATCATAACTATGTAAACTGCTGAACAATTAATTGGGATGTCCTATTATACCTTAACACATTCAATGGAGTATTGGCTTAGATCTGAATAGGTACAATGACCCAAACGACACATAAAGTTCACATATAATACTGTAAAGTGAGAATTGTTCGCAGTTACTTTATTTTACATATAATTGCTCGTGACAAAACGTGCCCAGAAATAAGTTTACCACAATTTCATACAAATTAATGAGGGTGATGGCAGATACCAAATTACTGGACGTGATCACGTATCATCAAGTACTTATGTTTCATTTAGCGATCAGTTTTTACGAATATATCATTGCTTAAAATATCTTCATTGAAAGTGGTCATTGATCTTCTATAGCTATCTGCACCGTTCACATATAAACAAATGTTTTCTGTGACAATTTTCATCCGCTGACCTTTAAAAAGGTGAATTTTGATCCGTAAATATTTTGATTTCAATTGGTATTGAAATAACTGCCAGCAAAATCGTCTAATTCAGACAAAAAAATGGTGAAGCAAAATCTAACCAAGTTAGGTGAAGTCTGGCGTATATGCGTGTTATCGGTTTAAGCGGCTCATTCTTTTGTAGTGTATTTCATATTCCATAATTTTAACATGAAATATTAATATGAAGTAATATAAATGCGAGAACATGCTTAACAAATACAAACAAGAAAAAAGAAAATATCTAACGTAAAATCAGCATGAGACATAAAATACGAAAGGATTAGAAAATGCAAAGTAAGAACGAACATAATTTCTAATACTGATCTACTCTGCGAGACATTTTTCTTCAAACCTTCTCACATAATCTAAGCTGATGAAATGTCTCTATCAGTCCCCATATACAAACCCCCCAATGTGACAGCCGCCAATCACACAACACTCTAAGTGTCGATGATTTCACTTTACTTAGAGGTGGGACAGGGGGGGGGGGGGGGGATGCTTTGGAATGTGGTTTTATCGTCAGTTTTTCTGCCATATCGCGGCCGTCACTGCCCGGCCAGTTGCCAAGGAATTCGGCGAAAAACCACTGCTGAGCCCCAATCACTGGGAACTTTCTCACGTGCCCTGGCTGGAATTTGAATGCGGTAAATGAATATGATAACCTCGGTTAGTAATAGACATCACAATAATTGTCAGCATACTCCATATGTCATAAATTGTTCAGATATCCGTGTCTCCAAATTAGGTTGTCTTCTTTGATATATATCTTAGCAGGGTCGCGAAACGGGTCGTTATTTTCCACGTGTTCATTTTCATCGGCTCGACTTTCACTTTCCTTCGGGGCCCCGCGTGAGCCTAGTTTAACCGCCAAATTGTAGAAGATAAGATCTAGTAATTCAAATAGTGTCATTAGACTGGCACCGAGTAGAAGTCCCATAAACCCTCCAATCTCGCCTGAAATTCAAATAAATGTTAAGAATGTTTGCGCGAAAACAATATTATTAACCCATTAATTTATTTCAATATATATATATATTTTTTTTTATTATTATCAGTTTTTCTTTCCCTTGTTCAACTTGATTTTTGCACGTTATTTGTATTATTTGTTATATAATTTTATATATACTTTGTAGAACCCCTACAGTCAATAATCTTTAACACGAAAACACATTTAGGAAAATATTTGAAGGAGAAATTTAATCAGAATACTACAGCAAAAGCCCTTTTAAATGTATTGTAAAATAAACATTTGTGTCAAAATTTCGTCTTAAGTATCAAAAATCTGGACGATAATTTCAATGGTAACTATTGAGCACTTATGGGTCAAACTGTTACTTAATAGAAATTACCACATTCATATCTGCAGCGTACACATGGTCTGGAGCATGGATAAATATTATAAAAATTAAACTATATTCTATAAAATGAATGGCCGAGAATTGTTGTGCTTGTTGTGTTTAACAATCATTTTTCAAATAGTGTAAAATAATTATATGAATTGATGAGTTATTGGTTTAAAGTTGTCAGACAATATGGATACCCCAGATATGAAAAGAGATAAATGTAAATCAATGATGACCTACAATAGTCTTTCATATCGTTTGGAATTCATGCTGTTGTTTTTCCTGTTACTTTTTTTAAAGGTATCATTTATCCCGCCAAATTGTCAAAGGGAACCTTGCCTACCACATGGCGGGCTGTGGAATAAACACTGCTCCGCCAGGATCTACTGTAAATCACTTATGTATAGCGAGAACACTGCCAATATGCGCTATTATAAAATCCCGGTCTTTATTAGATTCTTAATTGAACTTGCTGCTGTTCCCGTTCTCCGCAATACTTAGATCACACTTATCCAGGGCACTACTGTAATTATTGCGTTGTATAATGTTCACGCCATATTTAAGTGATTTACAGTATTCCTATAACACTTACTCATCAGGCCGCCCTCGTCAATTGCACGACTTTGCTCTATAGACTGATAGCTTAGCTGAGCAAAGTAAACATCGGCAAGGAGGAAGTTGGATCTGCAAAAGATGAATTGTATTGTATGTGTATTGACTAAATACAACATACACAATCATACGATGCAAAAACTATTTCTAAATCACAATAATTGTCAGCATACTCCATATGTCATATGGAGGGGGGGGGGGGGGGGGGAGGGGTCTCCGCCCTTTTATAGGCCAAAGTGCGGAGAGGGAGCTCGTTCTTTACGGGGCTTTGTTTTTAATAGTCAACAATAGTTTTCCAATAAACATCATAGGGTTATGCTGGTGAATTCACCAAGAGAGTCAATGTTGCAATTTAAAGTGAATTTACCAAAGGGGGAACTATTGCTATTTGAAGTGTAGCCTAAATTTACCGAAGGTGGGAGGGTGGGGGCTCTGATGTGCAATCTTGATAACCCAAATGTTTTTTTCGCTTGAGATAAAGGGGGGATTTAAAAGAGGAGTGATCATTTGCAATTCTAAGTATGACCGGAATAATATGTGTACATTCCCATTTGTAAACAGTTGAAGTTGTGTAAGTCTTCTATTTACCACTAGAAAACAGCATATATCTTTTACCAATTTATTCTAATTCATCTGGTTTTGAATCATCTTTTTCTTTAATATTCAACATTAACTTATGAATGCTCCTTATCTTGATTTAGAACAATTTTGTGAAAATTAAACGAATTTTTCCCACAAAAATATTTTCCGTATATACCTACCGTACAAATGCTTCATCTAGCTCATTTCTTTTCTTAAAAGTATTGAGAATGGAGGCGAAGTCTCTTAAGGATGTGACAAGAATTCGCTCATATTCTTTCACTTTTTTCTCTGTGCCATCCAGAATGCTGTTAGCTTCCTCAAAAAAGGCTTGCGCATGCTCATCAAGGAAGTATTTGGCTTTTGTTTGTACAAACTCCTCAAGGCTCGTCGTTTTTGACCATATAAGGTCAACATTGCTACTAGTGGAGTAAAGATCATCCACAGTTTCAGGGGACGTTTTTGGTAAGGGTCGCTTCCATATCTCCATGTTCCTGGCTCGAGTGAAATAATATTTGTTGTCCAAGTATTTCTGTAGTTGTACCGAGAGATTGAGCAGTAACTTGTAAGTTTCGGGTATGCCTCTCTCAACTCGTCGAATCTGTTCTCGTAAAGGATAGATCTTGGTGTTTCTCAGTTCAGAATCAAACGCCCTGAAACTGGTGACCGCATTTTCAGTTATGACGTCACTGATAAAAGTCGACATGTCGAGTTTGGTGATGGCGCCCTTACTGTACATCTGCAAGACCTCCTCGGCCAGTCTCTGATGCTGAATCAATGGCGCAAACTCATCTATGACGTCATACTTGTTCCCAAGATCTATGATGTCATCGTAGGCAGTTACCTCTGCAGATTTTAACAAGTTGCTTGCGTCCTTGAGAGTGGTGTAAAACTCATCCAAACAAACTAATGTTGATGTCACTAGGTGTTTGAATGGGCGATATTCTTCCCGAATGAGTGAAATTGCTGAGGAATTAATCATTCCGACATCTGTGATGAATTGTCTGAAAGCTAAATCAGTGTTTGTCAGGAACATCAGAGATGCGCTTACGTTGCGATCACATTGTGCTATTAGATGGGGACTGCCATTCGTTTGCAAAGGGAGTTTGTCATTGAGTTTTCTCATGTTTGATACATTTCGCAATTTGACATGGTAGCCTTGCAATGACGTATGCGTCATACCAATCAACTCCATAACATTGTCGAGAAGTGGTTTCATCCTAGCTGCGTCCTTGTATTGTGTAACTCTACCAATATCATCTCCCAATTTTCTTACGTTATAGTAAAGCACCTCTCTGTCAGCCCCGAAAGTATCCTCAAACGCTGCAATCATACCATCAATATGCCGAAAAAGACGTCTCGTGCGATCAGTCCTTAACACGTGACCAAAGTTCCGAATCGCTTGATTTACTTGCCGTAAGCCGGTATCATTGGATTCAATAGTTTTCTTCAGATACTGCCTCAAACTCTCAAAATTTGTTGTAACATTCCTCAAAATCCTCAGGTCGCTGACGTACTTTTTCTCGTTGACCTTGTCCTCTGTATTAAGTCCTATTTTGTATTTCTCCTGGAGTTCCTTCGTGTCCTGTCCGAGTATTTGACTGACGCTTATCGAGGAAATAGTTGCGGATGAAAGCGTGGGTTCGTAGTATGTAGTTGTACACGGCTGGCTGCACCATTCACTCGTGTTGGCTTGTTCTGAACCACCAACTGTGGAAGGCAAGTGTTTCATAAAAGTTAAGATAACAATGATAATGATGATGATAAATATAATGATAATAACAGTTATTGTCATCATCACAAAATAATAATCATAATTATTCTATTCATTATGAATACTGTTCTTATTCCAATTCTTACGATCACCTTGAGTATAATCACTACTATCATAATTAGTATATAACAAAGATCATCATTATTACTACTTCTACTACTAATACTACTACTATTAAAAATAATTATCATTCTTATCATAATTAATATTATTTTTATTGTAATTATTATTGTTATTATCATCATCATCATGAGTAGTAGTAGTAGTAGAAGTAGAAGTAGTAGTAGTAGTAGTAGTAGTAGTAGTAGTAGTAGTAGTAGTAGTAGTAGTAGTAGTAGTAGAGTAGTAGAGTAGTAGTAGTAGTAGTAGCAGTAGTAGTAGTAGTAGTAGTAGTAGTAGTAGTAGTAGTAGTGACTAACACATGTCCTGCCTCTACTACTACCACTACTTAGACTACATTTCCTTCTAGCCATACCTTGTTACCTCAACATTACATAGCAAACGTAAGATATAATATTCTAACCCTTTAACAGTACTCACCATACAGTCACATTGCCGCCTATCTAACTCTTACAACTATGTATAATATCACGTACCTATCAATTGTTTCAGTACACATGTAAGATAAACTGTAATGTTACAAATCGGAGGATCATCTGCAAAAACAAAACCAAAACAACCCTTTAATCATCTAGCAAAATAATCGTTGCAAATCAGGCGTATTTGTACTTTTGAATAACACTTATCCTTCCAATCATTTAAGGGTTCCCACCTGTAACCTGAATCAAGCATGTAAGACAGTTGTCAGTGACTTGGGTTTAGTCAGTATTTTATCAAGACAATTCGTTTTGCATCCATCAGGAACAACAATAAAGGTCACAATAAAGGTATCTTATGGGGTTATTTTCTTTGACTCAGGCTTTTCTTTACCTTTCTTTTATTTGATAACTCAGCCTATACAAAGTTTATATTGACTGAAGGGTCTCCTAGTGACAACAGCAATGAGCACCGCAAACGTATCCTCACAGCATGGTGTAAGCTTTTTGTGGTAAAAATGGTAAAACAGAGCTCCCGACCACATTATGGACCAACTCCTTCGAAATTCACAAATGTAGAGGAAAGGTGAGTACAGAGAAAAGGGTTTCACATTTCTTCTAACTCTAAAAAAACGACCCCTTTCAACCAAATGTTTCTCAGAGAATTGTTTTGTTATGATACAATTTCCATATCTATTACACTATATATGAACTCAATGTGACCCCTTTCAACCAAATGTTTCTCAAAGAATTGTTTTGTTATGATACAATTTCCGTATCAGTTACACTATATATGAACTCAAGGTGAACAAGGATCAATACAGCTACTTCCAGAAATCTGGTATTTCAGTCTACCTTTTGATAATCCTGGCATATGGACATCTCGGCAGTGGCACTTTTTGACCAGCCTCTCTGTCTCTTTTTCTCTCTGGCATCTGGCTGCTGTGTAGACAGATTCATCATAGTACAGGAGTTTGGAGTTTCCACAAGTCCCCCATGGAATTCCGAGACTTTTCACCTGAGAAAAAAGAGAATGATAAGTATACTGCATATTTGACAGGCCTTCATAATAATCTCAATAATAGTAATAATAATAATAACAATAATAATAATAAATATAATAATAATAATAATAATAATGATAATATTATTAAAATAAAATAGAAATAATAATAATAATAATAATAATAATAATAATAATAATAATAATAATAATAATAAAAATAATGATAATATTAGTAAAATAAAATAGAAATAATAATAATGATAATAATAATAATAATAATAAAAATAATAATAATAATAATAATAACACAGATAATAATAACACAGATAATAACAATAAAATGACGAAAGTAAAATAACAATAACAAACTATTATAGGACCAAAACAGCTATATGCATTATGTGAATTACAATTGGGCAGGAGAAAAAGGGGAGGGGAAAAACTCCCAGTAAAGTATATCTTAATTCAGAAAAATGTTCATTCAGGCAAAAAAATCCTGTATAAAAGAATTAAAATCAAGCTTGAAAATGTTTTGCCTAGTAGTTTTCCATTTGCTGCGCACTAGTCGCTCAACATATACGTAGCTTTGTGATGGGCTGCCTATGGTACCACCACTAGAAAACAACCTTGTTACTACGTGTTACCTATGAACAAATGATTTCCTCTCTGGCGAAAATCCTGTTCATAATTATCTGAGCTGTATGTTTTAAAAGAAAAAGCCTTCCAAGCAAAAAAATAAACACATCCACCCAACAACTAGGATATATACTGTAAATCACTTAAATATGGCGTGAACATTAAATAGCGCAAATACAATACTACCCTGGATAACGTTATCTAGGTATAGCGGTGAACGGGACCAGCAGCAGCAAAGTCAATTAAGAATTTTATAAAGACAGGGATTATACAATAGCGCATATGGGCAGAGAGCTATTATTGCTATCTTATTGTTCCAGCTATACTTAAGTGATTTACAGTAACACATATATTTTGCGAAAATCTGATATATTTTCTGGGTTACTTACTTGTGCTCTCTGAACACCTATAAGGGCATGTCGGCCTGGTGCAATGTTAAATCCTAGGTCTCTGACCAGCGGTAGCTCTTTCTGGTCATGTAAAAACATCTACAGGAAAACATGAACCAAATGTAACATTTTTTGCAAGAGCATGAAGAAATAAAGAGCATTGGATACTAGTATGGAATAGAAGTAGCGGATATGTATGTATGTATGTATGCATGTATGTATGTATGTATGTATATATGTATGTATGTATATATGTATGTGTATGTGTGTGTGAGTGTGTGTATGTGTGTATATATATATATATATATATATATATATATATATATATATATATATATATATATATATATATATATATATATATATATATATATATATATATATATTTATATATATATATATGTATATATGTATGTATATACCGGTATGTATATATATTTATATATATATATATATGTATATATTTAATATACATATATATATCTATCTATATATATCTATATATCTATATATAATATATATATATATATATATATATATATATATATATATACATATATATATATATATATATATATATATATATATATATATATATATATATACATAAATATACATATATATACATACATATATATATATATATATATATATATATATATATATATATATATATATATATACACACATATATATATATATATATATATATATATATATATATATATATAAATAAATATATATATATATATATATATATATATATATATATATATATATATATATATATATATAATAATAATAATAATAATTGGAATTTATCTAGTGCCATTTCCATTCATAAAATGTTCAAAAGTCATAGTTTGAGTCATAGTCAACAGCGCCTCAATGGGCGAGCCTGACAAGGTGTGTTTTGAGACACTTCTTGAAGGCCTGACACGAGGTAGAATCCTTCAGGTGGTGTGGAAGCGCATTCCATAATCTCGGTGCACTAATGGAGAAAGCGCGATCTCCAAATTTGAGTCTAGTTCGAGGCTCATCTATATATCACCATATATATCACCTAAGCACATATTTGATGTTTCGCATTAATAAAAATGGGATCTTATCTGGCTCGTATACCTTCAAGAACACAGTAGAATTTTTTATGAATGTTCAAGTGCCACAAAAACATATTTTATTCCCACATGAACAGTGGCAGTTCATATTCAACCTTTCCTTCATGAAAACTAGCTCACCTTTATTCCAGCATCAGTGTGAGGGCCGTCCATGTACTCATATTGTTCTATATTTAGCACCAGTTGCAGACCAAAACTTGAACCTATGACAGAAATATAAGAAATGTGCATGGATATCACTCTTATCGATATCATGATACTGTAACATATTATGAAATCATAGAGATACTTTCTCTAAAATTCAGATTTCGCTCTTAATCTAGCTTCATTCGATTATCTAACTCAATCTGAGTATGATTTTAACATGAAACTTGTTGAAACTCTATTTATAAAATTTTGATACTCGACTTATGAAATTTAAGAAATATTTAAAGAAAAACCAACAGGTAAGTCAATTTCCATTATACAAATATGACATCCCTGTTGGGTTTCCACCAGGAATAACTTCCCCGAGAGAGGATTGCCGCTCGAGGGCCTGCAAACACCAGATATTTTGGATAAATACTCGTCTTCTGCCTTGTTGAACTAGTTTCACCAGTAGGTCACTTGGCAAACTATGTAGGTGTTTGTGGGTATTCTTCGGGCTAGCGGTAACTATTCTTCGGGCTAGCGGTAACTAATCATTAAGTACATATCTGTTAAGGACAACAGCCTATCGCGAAGGAGTCAGGATAACATGATGATTAATCCATGGCCCTTGACCAACCAGAATCAAGAATCGTCACGCGAGGTATAATAATGTAACTTTCTCCATTGTAGCTGTTTTAGTTTGATACCTGTATGTGTGTGTGAGGTTAACCTTACCTGTTTGACTTGTGTTTATCTTATTGCTTATGTCACCATTAAACGTGTGGCAAACCCCATAGTCTGTCAACACAGTGGTAAAATTGGCAGCACTGCATCGTTTCCCCTCAAAAACACAACTGAAAAATCAAAAAATTAATAGAAATACATATTAGAAATGAGCAAGATTAAACTTTGGGATATGCTGGTAATTTCATTTGCCTGTATCAAAGGGAAGGTATTTTTGATATTGATTTTTTTTATAATTAGGCGTCAAGTGTTTAAAAACATTTTGTAAATTTCTAATACACGAATACAAATGTTACTAAAACCATACTTTCGAATATAGAAAAGCGTCTAATGCCAAATCCAAAATCATAATATCATTATCATGATAATTATATTGATTTTTATAATCATTGTTATCATCAGCATTTTTGTCAATACTATCTTTAAACTTATTGCATCCATTGACATTGTAAGATATTACTATTATTATCATTATTATTTTTATTATTATATTATTTTTACTATTATTATTTCTATTATTATTATTATTATTATTATTATCATCATCATCATCATTATTACTGTAATTATTATTATAACTATTATCATTATTTTTGTTATTATCAGTGTTATTATTATTATAACTGTTGTTACTACTTATCATTATACCATCACTATTTTAGATATCGATATGAAATTTGAAATGAATGATGCTTCTTTTTTTCGTATTCCACAGTTTCAGTACTCTCTGATTTTGCAGACCTATGTATGAGATCCTCTTTGTGGTGTCCTCCTTCCAAGAAAAACTCCTTCAAATCCGGAACGGATCCTGTGGACAAAAATCATTGTTTTATTTAGCAATATTGAGTATTCACATATTGTATACCTTTGAAACAATACCCTCTCCAAACGGGTGTATGACTTGATCACCTGCTTCTATTTTCCCTGATTAATCTCTAAAACTGCTCATTAGTTAGAACTTACTTACAGAAGTTCTAGCCTGAAATCTGTTGTGAAAGGGAATTTCCCAATCACTTCAAGTAAAGAATATTGGTCCCTGTTGGTCAAACTAGAGTAAAAATATGGATTTGCATTTGAGATTCAGTGTATCATTTCTCTTATCATATTGTGATTTAAGCCAGTTGCCAATGGTGCCTCAAAGCATGTAATATAGATGCCAGAAACTAAGTGTTGAATGACTGTTTTCACCAAATACTTCTTCATACTATACTGCTTAGTAACGGTTAAGTCTAAATTGCAGAAAACTAACGATTATTGCAAATAGAAATTGAAAATTAATTTTCAAGTGTTGCAACTATTCTTGATAACATTTCCGTTACTGTAATATACTGTTTAGTAACGGTTTGGTTTAAATTGCAGAAAAGTAACGATTATTGCAAATAGAAATTAAAAATTAATTTTCAAGTGTTGCAACTATTCTTGATAACATTTCCGTTACTGTAATACCCATGATGATTTCTGTTAGAATCAAACAACACATGTAAAAGAACTTAACTCGGTTTAAATAGCGTTATAACAAATGAAGTACTGTGCATCACTGAAGTATAGAGGGAAAAAAAGATGCCCATATGCACTATTGTAAAATCCCAATCTTTATTAAATTCTTAATTGAATTTGCTGCTGCTGTTCCCGTTCACCGCTATACTTAGATCACGCTATCCACGGCAGAACCATAATTGCGCTATATGATGTTCACAGGTACCCCTAAGCAGCGAGCCAAAATGTCTGTGCCTAGCATCTCGGTAAATGGTGAGATTGTTAAGATTCTCAATATACCTATCGGCAATCTGGGCTCTGATCCAAGCATGAATATGGCAGCACATGTGTCAAAGGCAGTCAAATCTGCAAACTATTACCTTCGAAACATCGGAAGGATCAGAAAATACTTGACTGCTGAATCAAGTAAAAGTGCTGTCATATCCCTGGTAACCTCAAGATTCGACTACTGCAATGGACTTCTCTGTGGAATACCCGAATAGCTAATACGTAAGCTCCAGAGAGTACAAAACAACGCTGCCAGGGTGATCACTCTCACAAAGAAGTATGACCACATCACTCCAGTACTGAAGGAGCTGCACTGGCTACCAGTCAGGAAGAGAATTGAATTCAAGATTCTGCTACTGGCGTACAAGTGTTTGCATGGAACTGCACCTTCTTACCTGAGGGAATTGCTGAAAGAGTATGTCCCACCACGGACACTGAGATCAACATCCAAGAACTTACTCTGCGAGCCGAGAAACAACATGAAAACCTACGGTGACAGATCGTTTAGTGCCTGTGCCCCAAAACTATGGAATCAGCTCCCAGATAATATTCGGGCAGCTGGGAGTGTGGCAATCTTCAAACGACGATTGAAAACACATCTGTTCAAAGATGTATATATCAATTAACTATGTGGATATCAACATCTATCCTTTGACAATGGAATGTAATGCGCCTTTGAGCATGTTTATGGAAAGGGCGCAATATCAAATGACAATATTATTATTATTATTATTATTTAAGTGATTTACAGTCTACTTACCTTGCATGAGTGTATCAAGTGGGCTAAGGACGTGCCTCTCGTTATGCTGAGATCCATTGCTTGTAGTTGGTGGTGTGTAAGATGTCGGGATGGACGAGGAGTTACTGCGGCGACACGTTGACGTCCTCGCTTTAACGAAAATAAACGTACTCTTTTATATTTCATATCAATGTATTGGACACTCATTGTCAGTACTAGGTTGTACTTACTGTTTTATATTTCATATCAATTTATTGTACACTCATTGTCAGTACTAGGTTGTACGTACTGTTTTATATTTCATATCAATTTATTGTACACTCATTGTCAGTACTAGGTTGTACGTACTGTTTTATATTTCATATCAATTTATTGTACACTCATTGTCAGTACTAGATTGTAAAAGGCGTACAATTACAATATAGTGCAGAAAAGAATGAAGAGGAGATAAGGACAAACACATAACTCAACAAATAGTAGGTACAGTAGAACCCCTCAAAGTGACCTCCCCTCTAAAGTGACCTCATTTTGTCAGTCCCACCAGTGTCAGTGTGTGTGTGTGTGTGTGTGTGTGTAGGCTGAGAGAGAGAGAGAGAGAGAGAGAGAGAGAGAGAGAGAGAGAGAGAGAGAGAGAGAGATTTTTTTAGTTAATCATGTTGTCCTGACGTATTTCTACCTTATGTCGCCCTCTAAAAACAACTATCCAGAACAATCACTCTTACAGTGCATATGCACTCCGAATTGGAACATGCCATAGTTTTCACTCTGAATGAACACATACTCCTTAAGACATTGGCACTGACTGTCTCTCACCACTGCCCCGGATTGAATCCCACCAGTGTCAGTGTGTGTGTGTGTGTGTGTGTGTAGGCTGAGAGAGAGAGAGAGAGAGAGAGAGAGAGAGAGAGAGAGAGAGAGAGAGAGAGAGAGAGAGAGAGAGAGAGAGAGAGAGAGAGAGAGAGAGAGCGCATGTGTAAACTTACCACAATGTTCTGGTGCCTCATCGGAGCCATCCATACAGTCATTGTTGCCGTCACAAACCAGAGTCGTAGATATACAAAGACTATTGCGGCATGTCATCTGATGCGATCCGCATGCTTTAAATAAAAAATTCAATTAGTTAGTGATAACATAAGCTAGCTTAGTAATAGCATAAGTATTATTTGAACATATCGACGCATTGGAATACTGTATATTCACCAAAGATTGTGTAGAATAAAGTTTTCGAATTAAGAGAAAATCGATTTTCGTGTTTTTGAAATTTGCAAATTGGACGCAATATGGAGTGCCCGTTATACACTTAAAGTGGCAGCACTGAAAATTGCAAATTTTAATTTTGCGTCTGAGGCTAAACGCTAAAAAAAACGCAAAATTAAACTAACGCGATTTTTTCCGATTTTACAGTATGTGCATGTGTATATAGTAGTAATACACATACTTAGCCTTTGCTTACTCGTACAGATTCTGAAAGTTTGCTTTTTGTCCAAGCTTTGCAAGTTTGCCCATTGACTAGTTTTTTTAGTTAATCATTTTGTCCTGACACATATGCATATAGAGCTAAACATATGCTTGGTGGAAATGTATTTGTATCTTTGCAATACACTTGGACGAATGAAATGTTTGAAAAATAAGAAACAGCAGTTTTTTTGCGAAATTAAAAAAAAATGTTGTCCTGACACATGTCTACCTTATGTCGCCTTCTAAAAACAACTATCCAGAACCGTCACACTTATGGTGCATATGCATATACTCACATACGAGTAATCACAATTTAGACTCCAATTGGCAGAAAAGGGTGATGATGCCTTACATTTCAAATTCAAAAATTGATACTAATACTCACTGCAGTTTTGTATCTCGTCCGAGAAATCTCCACAGTCATTCTGCCCATCACACACGAGTTCCTTTTCCACACATCTTCCATTTCCACACTTATACTGATCTGCTCTGCAGGCTGAGAAAATTTAATCAAACATAAATAGACCTTTATGTTATTTGAGCTAAAACGACTTAGGTTGCAAACTACTAGATGTATCAACTACATTAGTTAGGCATCCATAATAAATTCTAAGTTAGCTTCAGCCCACAATGAGCAAATAGATAGAAAATGATAGATGGATGCATGCATGGATGGATGGATTTACAGAACGATTAAAAGTTTCGGTAGATGAATGAGCGAATGGACTGATAAATGGATTATATACACCCATAAATATGTAAGTGGCTGTAGGAATAATTAAGCGAAGACTGTATATCTTTCACATAATGTAAAAGATCGTGTTAGCTCTCCGGGGGAAAAATCAAACAGTTATTCACCATTATACGCCTCAATAATATGATATACTTACATTCCAATAATATATTACTAATCAACACATTTGCATAAAAAAATGAGAGCTCACCTGTAAAGTTGCACGAGCCTTTCCGTAGTACTACATCATCAATAGCTATACCATTTGAGGTATAGCCCATCGAAGCTTCAAATTCAATCTGTAAATGTGATTCAGGACTTAAAACCTCAATGTATCCCTTTTTCCATGTAGGGCCCTGGTCCCATACGACTTCAAAGAGTAGGTACCGTTCTAGTAAAGACAGGTGCCTGTATACATGCAGTACGCCGGTACCAGCGCCAGACATGTGGTACCGAAATTCCAGGCAGTTTTTCGTAGATACGGGTACTTTGGGGGAAATGAGACGAGCCTGTGTGCCTAGTGTTTGCGGGGAGGGTACCTGCTGGGCTAGCATGTAGTAACCTAGAATGAATGACATCAAACTGTTATTTCTGTACTTTTAGCATTGATTATGGTGATGGTTATATGGATGACGATGATGATGGGACTACTTCTAAGGATATGCATAACTATATTTGATCATTACTATTTGAAATAATTTTCATCAGTATTTATTAGGACTACAGCCAACTAAGAAATGCATATGAAAAGAAAACTAACAATTTTTGTCGTTCATGTATACGATAAGAATATACTTTGATAAGTCTTAATGAGCTTTTATCAGGGCTCATGGCAATGACTGATATCGCCTTAAGGAAAGGTCAATAACGCATTTATTATTGCTCAATAATGAAATAACAGACACGTCATAGGTAATTTGCATCTCAGTTCAAGTTTGCTGACAACAGGGGTACGAGACGTGTGTCATTTCATAGGATGGCAGACATGCCGTATTTCAGGTCATACTACCATGCATTAACATTATCATTATATCCATAACATGGTAGTTGCGCCATATCAATGTAGATATGCTGTGTTGTAACATGGGATGAATGGAATCATTCCATTGGCTAATATCGAGGAACCAATGATAACTGTATTGTATTGTTGTATTTATTGACTGCATGTCAAAGATACAAATGTACAAATCATACAAATCATATACATAGTATAAATCTGAGAAAAACCGCAAGAACTAGAGGATTTAACAAAGAAAAGAAAATCTCTCACAAAACTGTGTGGGAGAACGAACAGAAAGAAAAAAGAAAAGTAGCTATATTTTAGTATTGGTATGATTTTAATTACCATTGCAGAGAGGTATGTTACAGGAGCCTTGTGGTATTGAGGTGTTGGTCGTGTAACACCAGGGCCCGTCAGCGCGGTGGTCAGGGTTACGGCAATAGTTCATGGCATCTTCTATCGTCTCATCCGGGAACATGCTCGGCTCCACAAAGCGGTGGACTTTTGGGGACTGGCTGATCCACTTTTGACACGTCAAAGGACCAAGCTTGTTCTTCTCTCCCTTATATTCCTCTCCAGTGCTGTTATAGATACAACCTAGTGCAAAACACATATCATACACTGAAGTGATATTTTCCAGTAAAAAGTGTATTTCCTGAGCAAAATGTATTAACCATTTCAATGCTGAGGCGACTTTCAGCCGAATAACAAGAACGCAAAGATTGTTGAAGACCATTTAAACCCTGTCATGTTGGTATTCATTGGATAGCTCTCGCTGAGTATTTCCGGTTTTTGAATCATTTTGTATTGACCAAATTAGGCACCACCAGCATAAGGGTTAAGTGCGTAATATACCCTGCAGCCAAACATGGGGGTTTATGTAGTTATGCACTAACGTTCACAGTCTGGTTAGGATTGCTATGGTAACTAATCTACAGTCTAAAAAAATCTAATAAATAACGCCTGTGTAAAATAAACCTTGTTATCCGAATTAATCATATAAGTTATAATGCCGCTGCAAAACTTAATGGTAAGTATTATTCATATTTCTATCAAACTAGTGCTCCCGTTGGAGATTAAGATAATACCAAAAACTGGGCTGGAAACAACTCAGTTTCAGTCATTGAGACTTGGAGTAAATAATTACATTAGTCACTTAATACGAACCTATAGCAGGTCTACTGTATTATTTTCGCATTCACACACTTGAAAGCTTTTACTTGGGCCTGTGAATCTGTGTGTATATCGATATACACTTTCTATTTTAGGTATAGTAAAGTGTGTGTAATTCAGCATGGATGCCTCATCTCCTGTTAACTGACTTCTCTACATACCTACACCGTTGGAGCTTTTATTGATGAAATGATAGTTCTCTGGTCCGATACCTCCTCCACGATGAAGGATCCACTCGTACGTATTACCAGAAGAGTGGAGGTCTCTGTAGCCGCACATGTTATCCTCATCAAAGGTACATGTGATGGATGGTTTGTCTAAATGATAATTGTGAAAGATAGGAGTACCAAAAGCATTAGTACGAAAACTGAGATGTGGATCTACGTACATGGTATCAATTGCTTAACATGAACAGATATACGTTTTTGTTCATTTTTCGCTTTCCGTGAAACGTATCACCTACCTTATTATCATAACAATTGCACGCAAACGCATTTGCGACACTGCAATACTGAAGCATTGACACATTGTGCAAATGGAATCATAGTACACACACACACTCAAACACGCACATATACTAGTATATATATATATATATATATATATATATATATATATATATATATATATATATATATATATATATATATATATATATATATATATATATATATATATATGTATATATATATATATATATATATATATATATATATATATATATATATATATATATATATATATATATATATACTATATGTATGTGCGTATGTGAGTGTGTGTGCATGAATTCCAACCCTACAAGCTGCTACAAAAAAGTGCTTCCTTCAAAAGTAATGCGTACATATATTGTAAAATTTTGCATATAATGAACCTGATCACACATAAAGCAATGACTTTGTAAATAGACTGCACAACAAGCAATTAAACAGTGAACGTTTAGACACGCATAAAGACAACACACTACAGAGAGAAAAACAGAGAGGCAATAGGGATGTGTAAACACAATATAATCGTTCCCAAATTAGATGTTGGAAAAGTATGGCGATATAATATACCATGTACAGTAAAAAATAAATGTAACAACCGAAATAAAGGGACAATAGGATTTATTACTGAAACAATCAGAGACAAGATTAAAGGGATATGGCGTAACATATTCAACTATGACGATGTGTGACGTTATATGTGTTGCAACTCGACCATAACTTAAGTAACGTCTGATCACAATACGAGTAGGCACTATACTATGCAGTAAATATTGTTCATGGTATACTTACAATAAGGACCAGCTAATAAGAAATAGAGATATCAAGATGCGCTGTTTAATTCAAATAATGCAATTTCTTTTTGCATATTCGATCATATCATATCACATGTAATATACTTGCGAAAATCAAATGCATTTTAGAACGAAATCTAGGCCCTAATATCATTCTAAACTTTAAGGTTTAAATAAATATGTTTCTATACAATAAGCTTTCAAATATACCTTACATCTTCTTGACAAACACATGGACAGATAGTAATTAAGTAGTAGGTACATGATTAAAAGATAACAAAGACTATACACATTATAGACATAACAATACATGTGTAGTGATGATGACGATGATCACGAAGATGACAAGTGATGAAATTTTTTTTTAATGATAATAGTGATAATAATGATACTAATACTACTACTAATAATTTATTGTAGTGAATAATAATAACAATAATAATAATAACAATAACAATAATAATAAAAATAATAATAATGATAATATTAGTAATTATAAAGTAATAATGATACTACTACTACTACTACTACTGCTGCTGCTAGTACTGCTACTACTACTGCTACTACTACTACTACGACTACTACTACTACTACTACTACTACTACTACTACTACTACTACTACTACTACTATTGCTACTACTACTACTACTACTACTACTACTTCTACTACTACTAATATAATGATAAGAATAAAAATGATAATATGATAAAAAATGATAATAAATACACAAAAGCTAGTTCCAAAGTATTACCTGTGCAATATGGAATCTGGCAGGGTTCCCTATCATGTATGCCATCCCCGATGTAGCACCATGGTCCGGTGAGGCTTCCATCAGGATTTCGACAGAAGTTCTTAGCTGTTTGTAACTTGGTTTCATTGTTAAAGAACATCCAGTTCTCACTATACTGCCCTGGCTTCAGTTCAGACCAAAATCTGCATCTTTTACCTGTCTTTGTTTGTGTGATAGATCCCAGGTATTCGCGACTCTTTGTCACAATTCTGCACGTATTGTCTGGAATGGAAAGAAAAGAAGTTTAAGATACAGCCAAATCCTTTTTTATCAAAAATATATTTCTCAAAAACATTTCTTAAAGAGTGTGCTATATTTTCCAATTTTCTAGTTTTACTCAATGAGTTCAATATGACCTTGTGAATATAATCTAGATCTTTCATTCACTGCCATTGCATATATATATATATATATATATATATATATATATATATATATATATATATATATATATATATATATATATATATATATATATATATATATATATATATATATATATATATATATATATATATATATATATATATATATATATATATATATATACATAATATATATATATATATATATATATATATATATTGTGTGTGTGTGTGTAATATACAATCTGTAGGCAGCGTTTCAACGTTTCAAAAGAAAGTATACTTACTGCAGTGTACCAGCTCATCACTGAGGTCCTCGCAGTCCCTGTGGCCATCACACACACTGGACTTGGGGACGCACATAGCATTGCTGCACCGAAACTGATCCGGACCGCATGCTGTAAAAGCAAGAGACAGTTATTGGGGGAAGTTCTAGAATTTGGGGATAGCTGTGCAGTTTAATATATTTGTTCCAAAACTCATTCTTCAGGATACCAGACAAATTACCATTTTTGTTTTTAGTTTTCCACAATTATTTAAAGTTCGCAATACAGCAACACCCATTGTTCTGTACACCTATTATGCTCCAATTTCCGGAAAGAGATGGCTGATTCTCATTCTAAGCAGCTAAAGTCATTTTGATTGGCTATATCGGTTTTGTGTATCAAATATATGTATTTCCTTTATTTTATATTCTACTATTATACAAATCCCAATCTTCTAGAGATGCGCATTATAAAAACATATCTATCTATCTTAGCTAAAAAAGCTTTTGAATACATGAAAAGTTCAGCATTAAACTATTTTTCAATGTATAATTGAATATTGGTTTCCTTGATATTTTGTCTTTTGAAAGAACACTGAGAGTCAATATAGATGATATTTATAATGAGAAATGCAAAATATAGGAATAGAAATAAAAACACCAACCTGATTTGCATTTTCCAGGAATGATCATGACGTCATCAATTGCCATGTCTCCTTGGTAACCATCTTTGCCCCCCGCCTCCCTCGTCTCAAAGACCAGCTGTAGGGGTCCACCCTCCACCTCTATCTCTCCCCTCCTCCATGCGTTCCCCTGGTTGCCAAACATTCGCCATAAGATACGTCTTATGTACGTGTCATATTTCCTGTAGATGCTCAGACGGCCGGTGGTGGCGCCCCACATATGGTAGTAGAACTCCAGACAGTGCACGCCCTCTATTGTCAGATTAGGAGAGATCATGAGGCTGATGACCCCCTCAGGACTGGGCGTGCTGGACTCCACGAACATGTAATGGCCTGAAATAAGGCATGTAAAACAAATAATCCAGCATGCTAATGACATGTATCTGCGTAGTTAAGTTACGTTTAGCCGTGACGTCAGTGGCCTGTTTTCGCAACCATGCATAAGAAAAATGGTGTCAATCGGGTGTGCGGTGGTGCATCATGCCCACGCATTTAGTGCAAGAATTAAAATAGACGGTACTGTACGCTTGCAAGATATAGATTTGTCTAGTGTGACCTTTAATACTGTAGCCCCAAAGCATTCCATTTTCAAAATCTTATCTCTCAGGCTCCCACTCTTGGTTCTCTTTTTCGCCGGCTTGGTATTCTACGGCCGTTTTGTTTCTCCCGCACATATCTTGGAATGATTGTGCAAAAGGCATACCATACAACCCCCCTTCAATTATTTTGTGATCTTTCATTCTTATTCTCAAGTTATTCACTAAAGTATGAGAGTAGCAGAATAAATTTCTATAAGAACTATAGAAATATATGGATTAAAATAGGTACCTTCTACCTGGGCCTTATAACTCACCTGAAGAATTCTTGAGAGTGTGGTCCGCTGTGGGTCCAGTTTGAGCTGAGGGCGTACTGCTGAAGCCCCGCCTCCAGACATACAGGATGCCGTCAAGCCGTCCAACCACCGAATAGCCGCACAAGTGTGAGGCCTCAAAGGTGCAGTTAATTGATGCATAACCTATAGTCAGACATACATAGGAGATCAACGACTGCACATTATGAACAACTTAGTGCAAAACAGAACCTTTTATGAGGATTCAGCTTCTGTTAAAATAATTGTGTGGCAAAATAGAACTGTAATGTATTACAGAGGCTCCAGTCGAACTTTCTAGACTATATAGGTGTTTGGGTCTTCTTTAGGAAACCAAGGTGTGCTGATTTAAGAAAGGACTTTACGTAGCATTATGGACCGTAAGCCTGCATACAAAAGCAAATATAAATATAACAAAAAGACTGCAATTGAAAACATGTCTGTAAGAGTTTTTCTACTAAAATGAGTCAAATAGCCAATTGACCAATACAAGTGAAATATATGTATGTTTGAAAAGCCTTTGAGGTTTTTGATAGTTGTGTGTGTGATACTGCAAGGTTAATCAACCTTAACTCAGACAAAATAATAGAAAAAATGAAACAATATACCAATTAAAAAAATATTGATAATATCCTTCACTTACTGCATTTGAGTTCATCGCTATTATCACCGCAGTCATTTTGGCTGTCACATACTTTGTCATTAGGAATACACATTTCATTCTTGCACCTAAATGGGCACTCTGGAAAATCAATATATCGATACCAATATACCAATAATTTAATAGAAATATAGCATTTCCACGTTACATTTCATAACTTATCGTTTTTGCTCAAATTCAAACCAACAAATCAAACACTAAAAACCAAAAAGTAAAAAATAAACACCAAAAATCGGAACATTTCAATATGAATAATTGTATCATTATAGCCGAATCAAATCTATAATATCTTGAAATCACATAATGTTAATGCAAGAATTGCATAATACGTACATCACATCAGTTGCGCCAGGGGATTTTTTGCAGCTAGTTATCTTTTAGTTAAGACAAACAAATTTAAACTGGAGACACTAGATCTAGTTCTTCTATCGTGTTATTTTCATTACAATCATATCTTTTACTAGGGAGATACGGAGCGCAATACTTCCCACCTTTGAAGGTAAAATGAATTATATAAAGCATAAGGAATCGAATCTATACTGTTGCATGGTGATGTGCCGCCATAGCATAATCAATGAAACAAATTTGACATTAAAGCTACGGAGGCAGACCCTAGCAGCAGTGAGATACTGTGACAAAATTCACTGTGCAACACATCAGATGTTCGACAGTTTCACATGTTGACATAATACACACCACAGAATGGCACATTGCAGTAGTCCCACGACTGAGCCTCAGTATCTGTAAAGCACCAAGGTCCATACGTTTTGCTGTCAGGGTTCCTGGAATGAACGAAAAGACGACATCAGGTTCTGGAACCATTATTATATATCGATTTCAATCGAATTTAAACTTACTGTAACATATTTCTTCTTGAAGCTGTCTGAAGCAGTCTCGCTATTTTTTTTAAATACCTTTTCTATAACGATTTCAATTGGAAAACTGTTTGAGTGACGTTTGTTTTGTATGATACATACATCAACCAACAAGTCTTCAAATATTTTCAAAGAGTATAAGGCATATTCTATTATAATTTCGACCATATGGTTACAGTTTGGAGGCAATATACACATAAAATATAAATAGGCACCTATATATATATATATATATATATATATATATATATATATATATATATATATATATATATATATATATATATATATATATATATATATATATATATATATATATATATATATATATATATATATATATATATATATATATATATATATATGTTTACCTGCAATAGTCTTTAGCCTCAACTTCCGTTTCCTCTGGGAAGAATAAACGTTCATCTTTGAATTTCTTCCGTATTGCGTCCGATGCCCATGGAGCGCATGCGTCACCTTGTTTAGTCTTACTAATAGTGCCATGATAAAGCTCGCCGGTGAAATCAGCTCTGCATGTACTCACTATTAATATAAAAGGTTGAGATCACATATTAAGAATTACTATTCTTGGTTCAAGACTGCCACCATATACTGTGCTTATGATCATCTTGATACAATTTACCCCCATCCAAGATTTCTAGTGTGCCTTAAGTGGATTTTGAGTTACCGTACCATGTGCACTGGTCAGACACGGTGACTAGCTGTTGAGCAATACACTGGGTGGCTCATCTTCTTGGCTGCATCTATTACTGCAAAACTGATATAGTATACACGCATCTCACTAAAGTAATGGTATCACGTTAATTTACATCACTAGTATGCTATATATTGTATGAAAAACAGCCAAAAATGACATAGGATAAAATGAAAAATACAAATGAATAAAATGATGAATAAACAGATAAATACTCACCACACTCCTCATTCATTTCATCACTGTTATCCATACAGTCTATGACCCCCATCACATACTTTGTTCTTGGCAACACAGAGGCCATTGCCACATTTGAATTCATCCGATGAACAGGCTGTAAAATACATCTTATTTATTTTTAAATAATTTTTATTCAGTTTCGTAACATCATAAACAACAAAAGCAGTACATAACAATAGCAAAATACAACTTAGTAACTTAAATGCTCTATAATGGCAGACTTTACGGACGCCTGGCTCCCAAGCGTCATCTGTTGGATACCCACTAGCGGGCTGACCTTGTTGTTATATAAACATGCAGTGCTGTCTATGGTGCTTCTGCAGCTGAAAGACCCCTTGCAACTAAAGGTAAGGGAATTCAGTTTATAGTCTTGTATCCACCGAAGTGTTCACACGACCTTCCTCCCCTAGCAGGCATGTACACACGGAAACCATTTTAATCCCCCGGGGGATATTCCGGAGCAGCTGGCAATACATAGCGCACAAGCTCTAAGCACAGCCTTATCAAAGCTAGATACCCATTTTGGTAGACTGAGGCATTATGGAATAGACTGTCTTAACTATTCGTTAAGAGAAGGGAATTTCTTCCTGGTTTCAGGTTTCTAACTCGTCAAGATATGACCTAAGCTATTGAAAGCATGATAAAAATCAGGTCCTTCCTTCCTTGGACAGGAAGAAAGGACTACATATCATGAGAATGCTGTATGCTCTATATCCATATCTATCTATCTATATATATATATATACACACACATATATATATATATATATATATATATATATATATATATATATATATATATATATATATATATATATATATATATATATATATATATATAAATATTTGATGGAAAGGCTGCTTTTGTAATGTGCTTTTGAAGACTATCAGGA
>OZ012686.1:22467332-22506391 GCA_963942565.1 Maea johnstoni
CATTCAGTGTCATTCATCATCATCATCATTGATCTGGGATCAGGACCACCCCTGACCCTGTTGAAAAATGATTGGCTAAAATTCTTGCCTGTATTTACTCTTCTGTGTTTCTGATTTTAAATATATTTTTCTTTTTCTACAATGAATTTGGCCCTACTCCGTGGGGCATTGCTGTGTTAGTTATTCTATGTCATGGATGAATAACTAACACAGCAATGCCCCACGGAGTAGGGCCAAATTCATTGTAGAAAAAGAAAAATATATTTAAAATCAGAAACACAGAAGAGTAAATACAGGCAAGAATTTTAGCCAATCATTTTTCAACAGGGTCAGGTATGTTGAGCAAAACCTTGGATTAAGAAAAGAATGGATATGTAACGAGAGACCAATTACTATATGCCCTATAGTTACATGCTGGCCTCATGCCAGAACTACCAGATAAGGCAGCAGGGCGAGGTCACGTGGGAACAAGGACCAATCAGGGCTCTTGCATCGATTACATTACAGAGAAACCTTATCTCCACCACCTGCTGGGGGTGCCCAGAGCACCTATTAGCGACTATTAGTTGACACTGGTTGAGGCTAGCATGTTCAGGTTGACCGGCTGGTTTCCATTCCACTTGTGTTTGGTCTTCTAAGGCAAAACTAAATTAAATACCCCGTATCAAATAAAATAAATACAAGCTTACCTACAACTCCTTTCCGTCTGTGCCTGCTTCCATGATACTAATACATGTATGCAGTTGAAAACGGCAGGTCCTTTATTTGTGCATTGCACACCCATAACAAAACTTATTTTCTTTCAATATTTGGTTTATTATTACATAAGCAGATTTTGTTTATTACATAAAGAAGTTGGTGCTACATAAGCGGTTAATTTTTTATTACGCAAGCGGTTGTGTTACACAAGCGGTTAATTTTTTATTACGCAAGCGGTTGTTATTACATAAGCAGTTGATTTTTTATTACGCAAGCGGTTAATATTACATAAACCGTGATTATTACATAAGCAGTTGTTACAACCGTTCGATAACTCAATGAAAGACCTGATAAACTGTGTGTATTCGAAGGATTTTGATTACTCAAGTTCCAGTGAAAACACATTACGCAGTAAATAATATTTAGTATGGCTTCAATCCCTTGTTTTAATTTGTAATCGTTGCCTAAGGGAAGGATATTTCGCTCCCATCAACTGTTATTACGTGTGGTTGACTGCTCCAGAGCAGAAACTCAATAGGTCACTGGTACTATATTAGTGAGAGGAACAACTTCATCAATAACGCTGGGGAGTCGTTAAATAAGAATCATTCTACCGTATTAGGTTGGGGTATGTAATGTTACCTCGTTATGGATAATGTACAAATGATTAATATACGTGCACCCACCTTAGCTACAAGAATCATTAACCCGCTCATACCTACTGTACCTATATATATATATGATGTATATATATATATATATATATATATATATATATATATATATATATATATATATATATATATATATATATATATATATATATATATATAGATATATATACATATATATTTATATATATATATATATATATATATATATATATATATATATATATATATATATATATATATATATATATATATATATATATATATATGTGTGTGTATATAATATATATATATATACATGTATATATATATATATATATATATATATATATTATATATATATATATATATATATATATATATATATATATATATATATATATATATATATATATATATATATGTATATATCAATATATAAATTAGTATATAAATAAATATTAGTATATAAATAAAAAGCATATATATTAGTATATGAATATACAAATAAAAAGCAATAGCTGTGACTTACCAACAGACGTGGTGTGGTCTTTGCCAGGCCCAGTTCCAGGGGAGACGGTATTTCCTGTTTGTCTAACCCACTGTATGCCAGTCTCAAACTCGTTTGTGAAGGAGCATGTCGAGGTGTCGAAATCACACTCGACCACACCTGGACCTGCAATAAAGAGGATACCAAAATCAGATTTCTCTGTACTATGAAATCGCAACTAGAAAGACAAAATAATACGTTCTTAAAGACATTAGGAAAGATAAATGAACAAGAAGTCAAAGTTAAAGAATGTAAAGATATTCCGATGGGGGTAATACGTTTCCTTTTTTTTGCATAATCAATATTATTTGTAAATGTGGTTGTTCATTTTTATTGATATATTACTCTCAAATCCAAAATAGGTTATACCTGGAAAGACCTCTTAATTGATCTCCAATCTGAAAACTCAAGATATTCAAATGTGTTAAAACATCTTCTGTAAACCCTCTTATGAATATGAAATACAGGAACAATTGAGAAAAAATGGTATTAACAGAATCAACTATCTACTGGACAATGAAAGGGAAATGATGTAATGATTTCGATGAAAAAGATCCCCATAAAAACATTGAGAGTTAAAAATAAATTTCAATATGCATAATTTATTAGATTGGGATCTAAAATGTTAATCGTTTATTTATATACCAGCCTTGGTCCCTAGAGCGCATCTACTAAAGGTCACTTGAAAATAACTTTCTCCATACTGCTGTATCAATGTATCAATACACTCTATGTGCAATGCATGTATGTATGTATGTATGCATGTTTGTATGTATGTATGTATATATGTATGTATGTATGTATGCATGTGTGCATGTATCTGTTTATGTATGCATGTATGAATGAATGAGTGTATGTATGCATGTATGTATTTATGTATGTGTGTACGATTGTATGTATGCATGACTATATATGACATGTAAGTGTGTATTTGTCTGATTATTTGTCTGTAGAATATATGTATGTATGTGTGTATGCATGTATGTTTGTATGCATGTATGTATGTATGTATGTATGTATGTATGTATGTATGTATGTATGTATACATGTACGTATATGACTATATCCTTCAATATCTATTCTACTTTTAAGCAGTGAATAATGGAAGTGTGGCGATCCAGTCCTAAATTAGTATCCAATCTGTAACCATTAAAAGTGGGTAGATTTCTGTTATAGAGATGTATGTATACATGCTCGTGTTTATGCTTGTATGTGTGTGTCTGTCTGTTTATTTGTCTGTAGAATATATGTATGTATGTATGTATGTATGTATGTATGTATACATGTACGCATATGACTATATCCTTCAATTCATTTTCTATTTTTAAACAGAGAATAATGCAAGTGCAGCGATCCAGTCCTAAATTAGTATCCAATCTGTAACCATTGAAAGTGGGTAGATTTCTGTTATAGTGACATTTCCAAAGATGAGGTATATTCCCTCTCCCTGGAACGACATTGTTCGTGATCACATACCTGCTGCTAATTATTAATGAAGAAATGAGCTGAGCCTTATGTTTATATTAACAACACTCTGTGTGAAATGTATGCTTTTGCAGACAACCTACAATCAATAAAGATAGATACACATACAGGTTGTGCCGTATGATGCGTTGTTCATATAGCACCATCAATTATTGAACAACGGATGAGGTCATATTTGACACATCTATCAGGGGCGGATACGGATATCTGCTTGAGGGGTTAGCTCTGTATGAGATAGATTCGTATTAATAGATGGAGATCTACCTCAATAGTTGAAGGGGTCATTAAACGTTTAGTTTGCAGGGAAAAAAGATCATTTTCATGAAATAATTCAATTTCACCTTATAATTCGTTTCCGTGTTTTCTGTCCTACGTTTTTGGGCAGGTTTTACAGCATTTCTCTCAAATATACAAACGGTAATGCCCCCTAAAGATATATTTCTGTCATTTAGTCAATATTAGTGCATTTATAGTCTGCCACGAACTCGCGATGGGATGTATACATGGATACGTTTGTAATACTACTAGGGATCTTTCTCCTTATCACCTGCTCTGCTATGATTCTTGATGCTGATTGGTCAATAGGTGTTAGATCTGGAGCCGTTCATCCATTGCAGATTCAATACCACACGGCAGAAATTCGATACCACCACTTGGAGAACAAATTTAATTTGATATCACCACTCTGACAGGCTAGAGGTCATCAGGTTTTATATATATATATATATATATATATATATATATATATATATATATATATATATATATATATATATATATATATATATATATATATATATATATATATATATGAAATAAAAACAATTAAAAATATATGAAATAAACTGCCTTGTGCAGTGGTGAGACCCAGCAAGCAATGGATTGTTTTGCAATGCACTGGATCGCTCGGCTAGAGAGGTAGACCTCCTTTTCGTTGAAAGGCACAATGCAACCCCCTCCAAAAAAAGACAAATAGATATAATAGATCAAGACGTTTGCAACAAAATATAATCTAACTTAAGAAAACATATACACTCACCATCACATCTTGATCGCTCATAATAATCCGCCATTGTCATGTTCACTATTTTCGTCATCTCTGCATTTTTTGTTCGCGAGGAAATGTAGCATTTCTTTTTTCCCTTGACGTAAACAAAGGAGTTACAGTTGAGTTCGGTGAAGGTGAGACAGACATGCTTGCAGACGCCTAGGGACACACCTTGGAACAACCTGATTGGCCATGGGTGGAGGGCGTGGCGAGGGTACAGACGGAAGCTGTCTTGGCATCTATCTGTAAAAGGGAATTAGATGTATATGGTTTAAGTGGAATCGTACATACACATTTACATATATACACACATATATACATACATACATACATACATACATACATACATACGTAACATAATATACATACATGAATTCAAACTCAGTCGTCTAAGTTAAACATACATACATACATACATACATACATGCATACATACAAACATACAAACATACATACATACATACACACATGCATACATACACACATACATACATACATACATACATACATACATACATATATACATACATACATACATACCTTTATGCATACATACATACCTATATGCATACATACATACATGCATGCATACATACATATATACATACATACATACATAACATACATACATATACATGGATTCAAACTCGTCTAAATTAGGCAATAGTGAACTAGCAAAATTTGTATCCGAGTTATGTGGTGTCCTACTTATGCGTGAAGTATTTGATCTGTAAACGGGGGCTAAGGCTTTTTTAAGCTAGGCGAAGTTAGGCTCGTAGGTAATACTGGTTTGAAGCGGAAGTAAATCGGGACCAAAGCTGACAATGTCTGTCTATGGTGACAATTGGAGTAATTGATAAGAGAGAATCACAGTCTCTGTTCAAGTTAATCGGAGAAAGTCCTAGTTAGGCGAAAATCCGAGTTCTACGAAATTCCGAGTTAATTAAATTTACCAGTATTAGATATCATTTAGCGCACGTGTAATGGCTTCTTCGCTATTTGCCACATCAATACTGTGTTAGCGAGAAACGTCGCATCGTAAACGATTAGTGCCCGAGGCCACCTGCGCGTTATAAGATAGGAAGCTTCTCAGATTCCTGTGTAAATGTCTTTAGAGGCTGCCCCACTGGTAGACAGTGTAGCTGTCACTTTAGCCTTGGGTATGTCAACCCAATATATAGATAGGATTTGAAACACGTGTTGTGATATATTAATCGTATATCTCACATGAACGAATGACAATATGTATAATACCACGATAGCAATGCAATATCTAAAACATTAATGTAAGGTTAAATTTCAACGGGAAATCTGTAAATGAAATGCACGTCTAGGGCAACAACACACCAGATGGATGAAATGGATTTAAAGTCTTAATAAGAAAACGAAATTACATACTTGTTTTGCTTGAATTTTCCTTTGCCCCATAATTTGCTCTCAAATCTTGTAGACTATCGACGAAAACGTTGTAAAGATCGTGTTCATGGACGGGTGTTGCTCTGTTCAAATATAAAAGACATATATACACCTCCTGAGGCACACAAGAGTGTAAATAAAGCATACCAATTAAAGCAACTTTGGTAGTGATCGGGAATTGATAATTCATCAGTTGGCAAGCAACTCCAACTTGCTTATATTGCAGATGTCTATACAAGTCTTTTAATCATTTATACTTATAATTTATAACTACCCGACTGTTTTGTGTTATCTTCGAGGCACGAATAGCTATGCAAATATCAACACCTAATTGCCATGTTATATTCTAAAGTATTTTAACAACAATTTTCTCACAGAACCATCTATCTATATATGTATATGTATGTATGTATATATATATATTATATATATATATATATATATATATATATATATATATATATATATATATATATATATATATATATTTATATATATATATACTCAGTATTCCTTATTATAAATTACACGTTTTGTGACTTACTTGTAAAAGTTTTGATTACATATGGTCACAGCAGGAAAGGTAAGACTATTGTTGTACAGAATCTCGACATTGACTGATTTGGGATTGTCCAAGAAATATACCACACGATAAATGACGATGACCACGAACCCGGCAGTTGTTCCTAATATCAGTAAGATCCATATTATTCTGAAAAGAGACAAGTACACATGTACATGCTTTGAAGTGTGATCAGTGAACGTTGGATATATATCATTTGTAAAACGGGGCAAAATTAGTGCATGTATACAGTGCAGTTGAAAAACAGATATGTCTGGACTGTTGACCCCTCTAACAATTGTCAAATGTGGATATAAAGAATTGTACATACTCAACAAGAGCAGGTCTCTGGAGGGTTAAAAAGGGTTTTGATAATCCTATATATAAGCGTAACTAAAAGGCGCTAAGGCATTATATTTATTCAAAGACATTTAAGCCTTTAGGGGTTTTGACTCACAGCCTGCATAGCCAGGCTTTCTCCCATTTCAATATACATTTCCCTTAACAAATTGATAAATGGTTTCAATGATATTCTGTACTATTATAGTGTCTGTCAACACTATGTATAATGCTGTTTTGTGGGACATTTCTATAGTGTTCACACAAGAATTCTGCCAAGGAACATTTCGTTTGCCCCACTTAGTATTACTTGCAGGCATGCAAGTTAGGCAATAGACAAAGTTATTGCTTTGGCAATCCACTTTCCTAATGCTTTGATATGATATACCAGTATCAGGGTACACTACACTATCATAATGTTCTAGATTATTGCAGTATATGCTCCGATATAGTTAGCTTTTATAGGTATGTTCTTAGTGTCTTTGTTCCTGTTATCCAACTTTAATAAGCTGTGGGAGCAGGGTCTTAGCCAGGATTTGGAAACAGGGTGTCCAAACAAAGGTTTCATAGACTTGTGTGTGTCCAGAATATGGTACAAAGATCACACTACTAATTGAATAAACCATATTTATCACAAGATTTGGCTTTTTTATGTCAGTAACTGCTTTGTTTGTATTGTAGGGGTGCACTACATGCACTATCTTCTAGAATTGTCATCATCAGCAAATCCTGACCGAAACTTTGGGTGTCCAAACTGTCAAAAAACAGTGTTTTGCATGTCCAAACGACACGCTGGACGCAAAGGTGGCTGTGTGGGAGATACTCGTATAGGGAAGATTGGAGAAATGATGGGAAGACAATAACATAATATATCAGACAGATATGCAGGGTGCTTGTCAGAGGGGTAGCTCATGCATTCGTACCGCATTATCCTTTCAAGAAACAATAGCTCATAACCTTATAAAAGGAAAGAAAGTATCTGTAACACACTACAGTATCAGTAAGGTTTTTGACAGGGTGTGGATTAATGGGCTATTCCTTAGACTATACAGGGTGTCCCAAAAAAAATGCAACGAGCTACATTTTCCTAGATTACAGGGAAAATAGAAAGCCGGTATTTATTATTTATACACTGTTGGAAAGCTACATATCTCAGCTAAGCAACATGAAAAAGTCACAATGAAATGTTATTCCTGTGGGGAGGTATCTCCCCAAACATGACACCCCTTCTGATGTGAAATCGCGCGCGACCGGTACTGGCCTGTTTATACACAAGCTAGCACTGATTTACCTGCTTTCACCTGTTAACCTGCTTCAGCCACGTGTGAAACAAAGCCCTGGCTTACCTTTCAAAATGCAGTCAATCATGAGCAAAATTACTTGGTCCGAATTTCCATTTTGAATAATTTGAGTGGAGCAATTGCCTGATCACTGATCAGACCCTTCCTAAGCTTCCTTTACAACTGTTATGAGTAATTGGTAGGCCAGCAAGTTACACCTCAGGAAGACTTTTTTTTAAATTTAATTGAGCCCAGAAAGATGTTTTAACATAATTTGCCCTCAACTTATGGCAATATGCCTCAAGATTAATTGTTTTAGGGGTGTTCAAGCCATCTGTATGGGAATATTACATGCAAGCACACAAGAACCTCTCGTGTGCAATTTCACTTGGGAGGGGGTGTGACCTTTTGGGAGATATCTTCCCTCAGGAGTATTGTTCGATTTTGATTTCTCTTTGTTAGTTAGCTGACATATGTAGCTTTTCAAGGATGTAAGAACAATACATACCAGTCTAATAGTTTTCCAGCAATTAGGGAAAATGTACCTCGTTGCTAGCTTGTGTATGAACAGGCCAGTACCGGTCGTGCGCGATTGCACTTCAGAGGGGTTGTCATGTTTGGGGGGATATCTACCCACAGGAATATCATTTCATTGTGATTTTTTCATGGTGCTTAGCTGAGATATGTAGCTTTCCAACAGTGTATAAATAATAAATACCGGCTTCCTATTTTCCCTGTAATCTAGGAAAATGTAGCTCGTTGCATTTTTTTTGGGACACCCTGTATGAGATGGATATCAAAGGTTCTCTGTGGAGGCTCTTGAACGGATCATATCTTAATTCTAAGTGCTGCGTACGGATAGGTGACAGGACCTCCTCCTGGTATAGACTGGAGTTTATACAAACACAATGTAATCTGATGTCAACAATGATATAGCAAAATGCATATGTATATATATATATATATATATATACATGTGTGTGAGTGTGTGTAATTAAGTATGTATATATGTATAGTATAGTATAGTATTTATTGACTATATCAGAGATATTAAAAATACATCTGTACAAAAATTGCAATACAAACAAATATAGAAATTTACACATGGTATACACAAATTGAAACATCTATATATCCTCTACAAAATCGTTTGTCCAGGTATGTAAGCGGTAATTCATTGTAACTTGCACCCTTGTAACAAGGGAGGCCGTAGGCCACAGAATGCTAACCTACACCCATTCTATCAGATGTGGCTTTCTTGTACATCTTTGTTATCATATTGCCTGATATATACCATAAGGTGAACATTTCTTCCTCATCAAAAGATGGGATATCACGTCCTTGTAAATAAAAGATCGTGTTTTCACTGTTTCTTTCGAAAACATCTTTGGCCTTTGGACATTTTTTATAAATTTCATTATACGTCTCTGTTCGTCTTTATGGTAATATGGGCATTGTGAGATGATGTGAATTATATCCTCTATACAATAAAGATTGCACATTATACACGTCTTATGGCTCATTGTCGAACCTTTCAACCTGAAATCATCTTTCTTAAGTAGGCTGGCATGACATATAATCCTACTCATAGTCTCACACATTTTGACCATCCTATAATCAGTGTCACTCATCCTCCACCATGCTAGATAACGTGTGTTTCCCACAGTCATAGTTAAAAGATCGTTCTCTCTAAGAATTGTATTGGATGCCTTCCAGTTAGCATCCTCTAAAGCCCAAGCACGTTCCCATATTAATTTTGACCATGCACCCTTAGAAACTACCGAGGCCATATTTAAAACCATTTCTTTCACTACATTATACAGTCCAGAAATTAGTGCAACCTCCAAAATATCAAAAATAGGACTCCTGTATCTATTTTTTCGCCATTCTGCTGTATTTCTGTCAAATTCTTACAGTCTGGTTTCGAAGATCCTTTTCAATACGTTGCTAGGTTGCATTCTAATAATTGATAGAATGAACAGCAATTTTTTAATTTTCACATATGTTGTAATTTTCAGCCATCCTAGACCGTAAAAACTGCTGGCGTTTGGTGCTCTTTGTGGGTACCGTTGCACCTTTCTGCCAGCATATCGTTGAAAATTTAAAAGCAACTCTTCATCTTTCACTGAACAAATCCAAACTTCGCTGCCAAAAGTTACCGTTGGTACTACTACCTGCCAAAATATCAAATTACAAGTGCCCATATTTAAGCCATTTTTTCTTATTCCTAGTCCAGTAGAGGCATTTAGGGTCTTTCTCCCCTTAGATAATTTTTCTTCTACCTGTACTGTACTGTCATTAAAGATACCCATCTTAACCCCTACATAGTCATATGTCTCCCTCTCTTTAACACCTTCTTGACCAAGTCTAAAAACTTGTAATGTTGGACTTCCTGTCCTCACCAAATACCAACACTGCTGACTTTCCAGCGTTAAATCTTTTCCCATATTCATTAACAATTATTGTGCACCTTGTCGGTGTGGAATTTTGAGATTGTGGCTGCTGCCAAATCGTCCGCGTAGCCAGCGGGGCTACTCGGTATTCTCGATATGGTACAGCACAGGTTCGAATTCTCTAGTTCTATTAAGAGATCATTTATGAACACAATATACTTGTTTAATGACAGAATCCTGCCTTGATAGATCCCACACGACATGGGGTACCGGCGATCCGAACCCTACACAAGAAACCAGAGAAATTGTGGTACATTAATTGCCAAAACTTCCCCCTGATACCCATGTCGTGTGGTTTAGCAAATAAACCATTTATCCAGACAGTATCGAACGCTTTGGAGACATCGAAATAAGACGTATAAACATTGGTCTACATATCGATTGACTCTCACATATCTATTGACATTGTTAAGTATTCTCCCCTTAACAAATGATGCATTATATATGATGTTGTGCCTTTTGCTCAATCTATTATGAATACTTATCCAGAACGCTGTACTGTTCATAAATGTATTGACTCGATTTGATTTGGACTATTTGTAAGTTAGTACCTTTGCTCAGGCAGTCGCTGACAGCCAGGTGTATTGGGGATCAAAATGTTATGTATCGTCTATTCTATTACTTGTACCAAGGCACTGCATGCTAGATTTGCAATACATTCTGACCTCATAAACAACATTTACAGCTGTTCAAGTATGGATCTATTTGAGTTGAATATCCTATAAAAGCATTTCTTGGCGCAGAAACATAATTCATATCACCAATTTATTTTTCTACGTTCCCTCGGTGATCGAGTTTTATCATTTGTATATTACCGAATATATCTATTACTCAAACCCCATGTCAGACCACATCACCAGTTAGGAAGTTCAGTACAGCCATATAGAGTGAATGCAAACAGAGTAAACAGAGAGAGAGAGAGAGAGAGAGAGAGAGAGAGAGAGAGAGAGAGAGAGAGAGAGAGATCTGCAAAAATGCTGAACTAAATACAAAGCTTGCGAGAGAGATGGCGTATATTTATATAATATATATATATATATATAAATATATATATATATATATATATATATATATATATATATATATATATGTATATATATATATATATATATATATATATATATATATATATATATATATATATATATATATATATATATATATATATATATATATATAGTAGAGAGTACCTTCGTAAAGTGTACTTTGTATCCTCAGTTACGTATCTAATTCCATGAAATGTGGTATTCTGGGTAAAATCAAAGATCAAAGATTTCCAACTCGGATCATCTGGTGACTGCTCCTCTTTTTCTGAAATAAATAAAAAAATATGTACATTCATCCATCTATAAGTACATATGTATGTATGTATGTATGTACGCATCTATGTATGTATGTACATGCATGCATGCATGTATGTATGTATGAACGTTCGTATGTATGTATGTATATATTTATGTATGTACGTACGTACGTATGTATGTATGTATGTATGTATGCGTGCATGTGTATGCGTGGATTATACTAACACACCGAGCAATGAATAGAACCTTTTTCCTGGTGTTCTATGAAGATGAATGCAAACATATAGTCGGCTTTGCAATTGATTCATACATGGAAAGAGTATACCCATGCTAATGTATGTATGTAAAATCTCCATCGACCTTGTGTTTTTGTGCGTTTGCGAGTAGTTGAAGTGCCTGGCACGGATATGTGGATCAATGTGAAAAGGTGATTCAGGGAGAAGTATAGAACTGTGGTTGAGAGACACATTAATCAACATATCAACGTAAAGATATCAGAAATTAAATATATATTTGGGATTAATGATAGTGATATATTTGTGACTACGGTTATTTTAGAACTGAAATTGACTTATGTTTTACGAAACGGGAAAACATTGCAAATGATTTATGGAAGTTTATTCAAGTTGACATATGCACATACTTTCTTTTACATTATGCTTTCATTTTAATTTGTTCGATCACATATATGCCAGTATTCTAGGAATCTGCGTGTAAACATCAGGACACATTACATGTACACGATTAGCATTGTATGAATAGATGGTAAGAGAACTGAGAGGACTAACAGGAAAATAAAAAATATATATGTTTTACAGATAATTATAAAAAATTCGAAAAGGTAACGGACACGGAACTGGAAGTACTGTGAATGTCCTACACACACACACACACACACATACATATATATATATATATATATATATATATATATATATATATATATATATATATATATATATATATATATATATATATATATATATATATATATATATATATATATGTATATTCTATATATCCTTTTCAAGTTGCCACCTTCCTTTTTCACTTATCTAATTACTGCTTTAAATATTTACATTTTGCCATTGTACTTTTAAGCGACCAACATATTTAAATACTAGGCCCATCTACTGTCTTACTTTTTATTCATACCTTTTTGTTTACGAACATCCCCATCGGAAAGTATTCCCTAACTGTCATCGCCAAATAATAGAGTGTGCTTCGCAAAAAGCCACACCGCATCAGGGACAGAGATAAGAGCGCAAATACAGCACTTACCTCAATGAGGGTGGGCTCGTTTTTTAAGGTAAAATCGCCGATCAAGGCAGATAAACGCTCTTTTAGAAATAATTTCAATTAGTATTAAAAATGAGAAATTCATGTCAACTTAATAAAGTAATGTCTACGACGACAGCTTTAGATCATCGACTCGAACGCACTGTTTGAACATCGCTATGTATATATGCTTACTGCGCACTATGTATTCCATGAGCAAATCTACGCTTCAAGCCTTATAAATATGAACATTGGAAGCATCATTCAAAACACGTAGAGGTTAATATTTTTTGTCATAGAGTAAAGTTATTTTGAAAGCAATGTTTTACTTACCTTGCGTATGGGTCATATTTCTCGGTGGACGGATTCCTCCATCAGTGCCTGTGCTAAGCGTAGTATAGCTATTGACTTACACACGTTTCAACCAGTACAATGGCTGTTCTATCGATTTCCTTCCCCTCGCTATGGATGCTCAACGCCACCATACCATTGTTTCATCGTGGGCTCCTATTAGGCGGAATTATGGACCAATCACAGAGATGAAAGAACTTGAATATTTACAGCCGAACAACAAAAAGAACTTTCTCTCTTAACCGGTTTATTTCGCACTGATTAATATTTTACCCATTTCGAGCCCCAGACATGCCCCAGGGGTCATCTAGATAGGTCGTATAGAGGATAAATAAATTACAAAAATGACCAAATTATCATTTCTTCAGACAGCCATTAAAGAGATCCATTTAGGATCTTTAGGGACTTGCTTATTTGTATATAGGATCTTTTTTCATTTTTACTTTATTTTAAAAAGAATTATTTTAAATCAATAATTTTTCTCTCTTAGAAAACGAGTAACGAGAAATAAAAGGTCCTAATTTTCACGTTTTCATTTTAAAAAATACTGTTATTCAAGAAAAGCGTCCACCCTTTTCACATTATTAGAGATTGAATTATGTTGTTTTTGCACTACGGAGAAAGAATGAAAAGCCGCGAGTCCGTGAAGAATTAAGGCCAACTATTTTACGGAAGATAATTCAACATATTAACCAAATGATCAAAGTATAGGTCCTAATTTCATTTAAGTTTAAAGAGTCAAACTTTTGGATGAAATGGAATTTGATAAAATAATGGGAATACATTAATGTTGCTATTTCAATTATGGCAAAGCCATGGTGTCAGTCTAACGTCCGTGGCGGGACGTCTGGGTCCCAGTTTTATTTTGTATTCGCCCTAATTATTCTGCTTTGGCCTCGTTTTATACCATGGGCTGGTGCCATCAGCCAATCACAAGCCTCGATTCAAAGTGAATTGATTTGGTTATTTCACACAAGCCAGACCTGTACAATCAAATACATCCCTTTGGTAACACAGATAAAGTATTGATTTACTTGATTCCAATTATACATGTCGGGTGTTTACAAATCAACAGATGTCCACAATTTAGCAGGTTCTACTGTAAACTTATTTATTCTTTAATTTCCGGGCTATTTCCAACCTTAAATGAAATACATTCATAATAGCAATATCCTCCTAATCTGAGGAACGATTTGTGGGTGTAGGTAAGATGAGGTTCTTGATTTAAAAAGAGCTTTGCTACATTTTGTATGCTTAAATCACAAGATGTAGAGGTATCAAAATATTGTAATTTCTTGAAGATATTCCTTAATCCTTACCCTTTACCTTTATTTCATCTGGGAGAAGAATGCAACTGCAGCCTTAGTTTGCTTATGATCGACAAGGAATCTTAAGTTGTACTAATTCAAAGTTGGTCCACCTGTTGTAGAGGACAATAGGATAACCAAGTCAGCATTTTAACATACATGAAAGTAAAAAAGCTATTGAAACTGATAGCAGTATTCATTAGTGTATTATAAATTACCTATTTTAATTTCTTGCCAGGAATTTGAATTAGCTTTTAAACAATCAGGCATAATCTTAGCTGACTGATATTTAATTTTAACCTTTAAGGGGTAACTTTGGGAATAGAGGCTTATTGAACTTTTTTCAGATGAGATTCAGCCTTGATCATGAAGGAAAGGGGATTTGTAATGGCTAATAAATACGCCATGCGCTCATTAACGTATTCCCTCTTGTTCGTAACAGTCACGGTATGTGTTTTCTAATATTCAATGTCCCAAAATACCAGTATTACTCATACCAGTGCCAACCAGGTAAATGAGAGTGTTCAATTAGAATACATGGTGAGCACGGCTTGTTTACGGAGTTCATATATGATGGTCTATCTAGTACATAACCAAGTATACTAGGCCATCCCACATTATCCACATAGATGAGGATGAGGTCTGTGACCTAGATAGCTAATCCATAAATTGAAAGTCAGTGTGTAGACTAGGTGCATCAAGTACATGAAATGTTAAATGTTGTTATCCCAATGTGTGTTTAATTCCTAGAGTTATCTTATGTTCTAAAAAGTGGCCAGTCTACACAGACCCACTTATCTTTCATGTATATATGTTACGTATGTTCATTTTCTGGATTTCTGTTAAACTTTCGTCAATTTTATGTATTATGTGTGATTTTGCGCTGTTGTGCGTAGTCAATAAACATACAATATGATACAATTCCCTTCTGACCATGCAGTGTGGTGTAGTACCAGGTATGGTAGATATATGACACCACGTAGTCCCCTATCTCTAGAGGTTATATACTCAAACTGAATCCTCCATTCACCTGGTGGGATGAATGTGAACGTATGTGGCTACTCTTGCACCTTGACAACGTGATGCCTGGCATCAGAAAAACCTAAGAGAAAATACATATAATATCAAAGAAATTTAGGCAAGTCGTTGTGTTGATAATGCACTTTAATTTCTTACTAGTTACTACCACACAGTTATTGTGCTGTGAACACACTCTTACCGTTAACATACAACATTGATATTGTTTTTAAGAAAACACAGTAGTGCCTTAGCTGTGAAATCGTTAAAGCAAATGTTTCAACACGCCAAAAGGGGGCCCGGTGGTAGTGTTTTAATCTGATACAAAACCACTGAGTTTTGTATTTCCTTATGCACATATTTTTGGATTCTCCCATATGATGTAAACACCCTTATAAGATAGCACACTAGATATTACAATATTACACAGGACTCGCCCCAATTCTGCAGCTCTTCAATTCTTCTAAATGTTCCAATGATCATATCATAGAATCCAATCAAGTATCTATGAGAATTCCTTTACGCTTATACCATCTCTCCCTCTCTCTCTCTCTCTTTCTCTCTCTCTCTCTCTCTCTCTCTCTCTCTCTCTCTCTCTCTCTCTCTCTCTCTCTCTCTCTCTCTCTCTCTCTCTATATATATATATATATATATATATATATATATATATATATATATGTTGCAAAATGGTCATGGGCAGTCCATCCTACACTATGTGTTTATTAGCATATCCAAATATACGGACTAGTTTGTATGTGCCTACATAAGCAGTAGGAACAGGGCCGGGGTGTCGATTTTTACTCACAACCTAGTATCATACCAACCATTTTCCCCAAAGGCATACATATCGACCCAAAACATGCATACGTCAAATGCGGTTAATCAACTCATTAGTACATATCAAAATACCCTCTGCCTTCGCTATTTATTGGTACAAATCTGAAGGTTTCCAGTGCGTCTTCCGCTTTGGTTTGTATTATGTTATTAAGATATTAAGGACGTTCCTAGCACAGAGGTAGTCAAGTGGATTTGTGATTAACCTTTGTTACAATACTGATAATAAAATCATTAGGCCAGCTTGTTGTATGTACATACCATATTCCATTACATACACACACCAATTCCGATGGCCGTAAAGGTAAACGTATCAAGTAATTTCCCCAGTTATGTCGGCAGATAGCAATCTATTATGTGGTGCTTTGCTTTGGTTTGTTTGCATTTACGCCGCTTTCAATAGCGTTTAGTATATTCTGACGAAGTAGAACCCGTGCATAAATTACTTTTTTACGTCCCATTCACACATTCACAGTGGCCAGGGAAGATCGCACTACATACATAATTTTGCGCAGGTCGTATCGCCTTCTTCGCGTTTGTCAAGATCCTCAGTACCTTTTGACCTACAACTGATGTACGATTGATTTCGACTGTTTTTCAACTGAGCCACGGCGGTTGTGCGACTGTCGTACATCGCACGACCGCTATACGATCCATCCACGACCTTACCACGACCTTGCGAAGACATCCACGACTGAATTACGACCAGGACAATTGGGTCTTTCAGTTTAGGCACTAGAGTCTAGAATATAGATAATGTCACTAAATGCAATATAGGTGTAAACCGTACCATCTACTGTAAATGCCGACTGCTGTTGGTTCGAAATTGAAAGTGTTGCTAAATAAAAGCCAAACTTCGGCATCAACCGTCAAATTCACAACAGCAAGTGAACATGCATGTGTTGGCATTTGATAATACAAAATTAGAATAAACGGATTTTTAGCACCGAAAGTCTACCACATGAAATTCGTACAACAGGAAAAAGAACGAATATATGTTGACTTGTACCTAAGGCGTTCTGTATATCGATTCTAATCTTAATACTGGCTTACTTAGTGTAACGCCAATAGTCTTAGTAACGGCGTCCATAGAGACACAGCATTTACTCTATTGACGCAGCCCGCTAGGTATTTGCTTAAACCAGCGACGTGTATGTAAAATCTAAAACCCCTCACCGAGCTTGCACAGTTGTCATATATTTCGCATAATGAGTACAAAACCTGCATGATAAGTAACATGCAGGAATTGCACCTTTAACATGAATTATTACTCTTCTGAGACGGGTCCCATTAGATGGTCTCAGAAGTATCATCAAATGCCCTCTCCCTTATGACATTATCATTGCATTTTAAAGAGAAACAATTTAGTGTAACTCACAGTATGGTGAGGGGTTTTGATGTGTAAAACGTACACATAAACGTTCTCATTTAATAGGCGGATCGTGAATTTGTGTGTAATTGGTTCATTCTGCATGAGGTGTTGCTTTTTACAGTGAAGTAAAATCACATATTTGGTATTACTGGTATACAATATGTATGTATGTATGTTTGTATGTATGTATGTATGTAAATATGTATGCATGCTTGTATGTATGTATGTATGTTTGTGTGTATGTATGTATGTATGTATGTATGTATGTATGCATGCATGCTTGTATGTATGTATGTATGTATGTATGTATGTATGTATGTATGTATGTATGTATGTATGTATGTATGTATGTATGTATGTATGTATGTATGTATGTATGTATGTATGTATATGATACCTACAGTTGCCAGGTGCGTCATTATGATGAACAGTACTGTTGACATTTCATGAATATTCTAGTGAAAGTAAATGACATATGTGTATTCTGCATTCTGCCTTTTCTGATACCGAGTACCAAGTTGCCAAGGATTTGCAAACTAGTATACATTCATATCAACTATGTGAATAGAGGACCTGGGTATGGTGCCTGATACCACTAGGTGTAGGAGAACCATATATATATGGCGCCATCTATCTGTAAATGTTGGTACTAGACAGTGCCAGTCCACAGACCATGAATCTTGTTCCCGCTATACTCTTTGTAAAGTTAAGACATTTACGTGTGTCATGCTGACCACTTGAGAGGAGTATAGAAGCATACTAAGCTGGTAAATATGTTCATAACAGTATCGTGACTTAGTTATTTTGTTAAATGTTCTTTATGTTTCCTTTCAACCCAAATGTATATTTCATGATTTTCAATCGTGGTTAATAAAGATACAAACACACATATTCACATACATACATATATTGGGTGGTCAACGCATAAGGGAATCTAGCCTTTTTAGGATTTACATCCTCCTATGTGAAACTTTTTATTTCATATAACCTATGATGTGAATATATACGGGTACATATACATACACATACACATAGTAACAAATCACTTTTTGTACAAATACTAACACAGAATACACAACATAAAACAAATGGAATGGGTATAGTTATTGCATGCTTTAGACAAATGAGTTAAGAAAAGAAGGTTTCTTTCTACACCATGAACAAATATGCAGTCATTTAGACACATTTTATGCGTAATAACTCCCAACATCTGTCCCATCTTTTGTCTAAATTTTCCATTTTTTGATTCACTTCACATTTCTTTTTGCATCAATCTTAGGATTCCTATAAGCCTCATTGTACTACTAATTTGTCTATGTTTATAAATGACAATACTAGTATCTGTATTCAATATAGCAATGTCAAATGGCAAATGCACCATCGATAGGATTTGATTTGTGTTGATGGATAGAAACCATAACGTCCTAAATGTGATGAATTCCAGTGCCAATCATTAAGATGAAATTGCAACACCTGTGAGTCAGTACGCTGACCCTCTTGAGATTGGGGTCTAGATAGGGATTACTATGCATGCTTCTTTACTTACGGTCATAAATATCATCGTTTAGATTCTTGTAATGCAATAAAAAAGGATGGCCTAATCTTATTACTGGACGCAACCATTTGTTGTTTACCTTGTTAAGGATAATTGCTCCAAGGAGAACTTCTGCCAACCCACTTAGCACAAGGTCTGGTTTGACTCTCGTATGCCCTAGCTTTATCGAGGGCATAATAGTCAACTCACACTATCAGAGGCAAGAGTAAACTTGAGTTCTAACTGTACAAAACAGCAACATTCAGTCAATAAAATACTTCAAAACGATGACACTGATAGCCTCTGCTATTACTTAGAAGTTATTTAAATGAAACTTAAAGCTTTGGTTGGTAGATGATATAGTAATGTTTGACAACAAACTAAAGCGAAAACCACCGCCCAATCACTGGCGACTTTCCCACGTGTCCCAAGAGTGATTCAAACACGCATAATAGTGAGAGACAGCTAGCAGTCAGTGGCAACGCCTTAATAAGACCACACGGCCATCAGAACAGGCTCCCATTGGCAGTAGATTAAATGCATGGTACAGATATTGGGCCAAGCCGTTCTCCGTTATAAATAACCCTTCAATTGAACTTATGCTTATTGTTTCACATGCCATGATGCCCCACTGCATCCCTTTTGGGTATCTCCTATTTCATAGAATGTCAGACAGCTTTCAATGAAAGTAGATTCCCAGTGGATCGCATAACCTACTTACGTGAAACGTAAACTAGGTGATTCACCTATGTATGCTACATGGTGGAGAATTGCATACGCAAAACATGAATTAATAAGGCACTGTGGACTAACTGATTAGGGGGACCAAATTTGCTGCCTTTGCGACGTCCTTTTGTTTGCAGTTTTCGAAAACTGTTAAACACAGTTATGATACAGGGTTGCCTAGGGAACAATTGTTCTATGCTAACCATCCCCCTTTGCCAATTGCTATGACGGATGCAATGACTAATTGTTATAAAGACCTAACGTGTGGGTAATATTTTGGATTTGCTTATGTAAACAAGCAAATGAGATAAACCAAGTGTTAGGAGTGAAAAAACACAGTCTGACTCGGTAAATAATATCCATATATTTGTTCCTTTTGTAAGAAAAATACTAATGCCTATGTTACCATTGATCCATTAACCATACATATGTTCATTTCGTATTAATTCGTATTAATTTTGTCCAATCAATTTTGAGCATGTTTCTATCATTCAGCAATTTTTGAATCCATCTTAAGACTAAAAAGCTTCAAATTAGTGCACGATGTTCAATGTAGACAGGTTAAATGTGGCCTATGAGAAGAAATTTGGTGTTCAACATTCAAGGTAGACAGATTTTCAATGTATCCAGGTAGCCTCCCATTGATTTTCGATGAAAGTGTGACGGGAAATGAAAGATAGTTCAATGTACGCAGGTCTTCAATCTACACATGTGTACAATTTGGCAGGTTCCACTGTAGTTCGTGGAGATGACTGTTTTTTGGGAAAATGCTCCCGTCTCTGTGTTTTACTAAATACAGAAGGTCGAGGAATGGTTGAAAAAGTCAATTGACCCTAAAGCTAAAATTGGAGACATTGAGAAGAATATTGGACTAACTAAGAAATATGACCCCTCCAAGGAAACTATGGGATAACACAAGCAGTGCAAGATAACACAAGCAGTGCAAGATAACACAAGCAGTGCAAGATAACACAAGCAGTGCAAGATAACACAAGCAGTGCAAGATAACACAAGCAGTGCAAGATAACAAAAGCAGTGCAAGATAACACAAGCAGTGCAAGATAACACAAGCAGTGCAAGAGTAGTATTAGCTTTTTTATCATCTACACCATAAACTCTAAATCCATAAGACTAGTATATTGTTTTTGCTCCACCTTACATATACAAGGAGCCCTAATCTATGACGATATCATTTACCGACACTATACTGATGTTATGTTTACTTGGTACCTATGTTCTATATACTTTCTTTATTACAATTAACCTGTTCTGTTACTCAGATGAGCCTACTTGTATGATTTCTATGAAATATAAATACATGTACGATTTGTAAACAACGTTCAGAGCAAATAAACATACATACTTACCTATTTATGACTGTACTGCACTAAGCAAATGTTTAGATAGATATCAGAGGATACGAAGGCGAAATTCGCAATAAATAATTAATGGTTCACACACACGCATTTTTTTTTAATAAAAAATCGTTCGATGGAATGCTTCGTTAAAGCCTACTTGTCAATTACTCGTTGGTATTCAACCACAGAGCACCGGGCAAGTGTACGCATCTATATATGCAAAGATAATTTTTCACGACTAATGTATTTTCGTTGAAACGTGTACATATATTTGACTATCCCAATATATTTATGCATTGGTAGATATCGACGGTAAGAATGAAAATGCGATAATTCAAATGCAATTCAAATGCTGTTCAAACATGTTCTACAACATTCAAAAAGTCAGAAAAAAAACTTTCAAAATGCTAGGGAAATTACATATGAATTTGATCTGTAATGTAAGGTATCAATAAAGTGGGCATTTGATACAAAGGTTGGCGCACCATCCATAAATCTAATAATTTTAAGTGATGCTGCTGCTGTGGTGAGACGCAACAGTCGGTGGCGCCATCTGTGGACAGGTAGTAAGACTATATAAGTGCTCGTGGGTAGAGGATCTATCCGCGCAGTCGAAATATGGATGACGTCATGGAAACTTGTGAGTGGAATCCCCTTGCATAATTAAAATGCCACGTGACGGGGAAACACCTCCACGAGCGCACGCGGCGGTGAAGGCCCCAACGGCTAGTTGGTTTGCGAGGGAAAGCCGAAAGGGTCGCACATTTGATCTAGATAGGTTCCGTTCGGACCGACCCTACAACTTTACATCAAACGTGTGTGTGTGTATGTGTGAATGTATGTGAATGTATATACGTATGTATGTAAGTATACATATATATGTATATATATATATATATATATATATATATATATATATATATATATATATATATATATATATATATATATATATAACAGCAAAAGTGCCCATTAGGTGACCATGCTATTTTTGGCAACCATTGGGTGACACTTCATATATCTGCCATTTAAGGTGTGCGGAGAACCACACTAAGCAAGGCAAGCTATTTGCAAAAGATATGTCAATTTGTGGTGAAATATTCCATGATTGATTTATTTTAAAAGATATAGTTTTTTGATGTGTCACCCGATGGTTAAGGGGTATTTTGTGATTCCACAAATCCAACCATTAATGGACGCCGATCATAGTTCATCACCAGAACCAACCTTATGGCGACATATACTTTATTTTCAACAATTGCAACCATCAGGTGACATATGCTATATATTCTATCAACAAAACCAACCATCAGGGGGAATTCCTTATAAGGCGACGTCAGTTACTTGATTTTAATTGGTTCCCGGATCCTTCCAAGACCAATCTTACAGTAAGCAAACAGTCGGGAGGGAGGTAAAAAAATAAAGTGACTTTTTAGCTAGAACTAAAATACATATTAAAACCATATTTTTGAATATCAAAAGAATGTTTTTTTAATAAGATGATGCATTTCAACAACACTGTATTGCATTGCTGTTGTAATGTTATATTGCTCTGGTTTTAATATTCTTGTAATTTTGTAGTTTTATTACCATCCATGGTACATTTATTGTAGGTTTGGTGTACCTTCTTACAGCTTTGCGGCAGAGCACAAAATAAAGTGGGGGGATTAAATTTATTTTACCGTCGGGTCTATGCCACTTTGATCGGCGGATCCGGGAACCAATAAATCAAGTAACCGTCGCTTAAGGAGGGTGTTTTTTTCGGTATCAGGACAGTATCCCCATGGAATATATCACGCCGAACAATATCCCTCCAGGACAAAGTCCCCCTGGACCAAATCCCCCGGACAATATCCCCCCTCTAGTAAGAAATGTTTTGTACTAATAATATAAATAAAGTTATAAGTGTTACTGTTTACTTTTGATTTAAGATATTGCACCGGTAATCAACAAGTTACTACTGAAAATAAATCTAGATCTGACCATATTTGCATGGTTTAATGAGCAAGTCAACGAGCACTTGGTGAACAAGCATTGAGTTGAGTACTTAATTACTCAAGTTGTTCAGACTTTAAAATGACCTCAAGAATTTGCCAATAAGGGGTTAAATTTAAAGGTGTTGGGGAGGGGGGGGGGGGGGGTGGTGGGCGGGGAGCAACTAACACCCCCCCCCCCGCCACCAATTCTAGATTTTAGTTGGGGGGGGGTGCCGAATTTTGAACTATTTCTCAATATATATCTCAATTGTCTAAACTTAAGAGCAGAATGCCCTTCCAATCCTATATTATTCACTGCCAAACTAATTATTTGATATCAATGTCTGACTTTAATTTGTTATTGCTTGTTTGCGGCCACGACCCCTAAATTATTATTTTGCTCACACTGTTATAGAGGTTGTTTAAGAAAGTTTTATGAGAGGGGGGGGGGGATATTGTCAGGGGGGATATTGGAACATGGGGATTTTGTCCTGGGGGGAAATTGTCCAGGGGGAATATTGTCATAGAAGCCGTTTTATCATATCTACATAAACATCCATTTTAACTGTATGCCATAAAGAATCATTTAAATCACATTCCTGGTTTGTATTACCACTGGTTGGTGTACATTATACATAACAAATTAATGATGTCCTATGATTATAGTTTGGGAATGAAGAAGAATGCAACCAGTCATTGCTTGAAATATATTTACCTTCCCTCTAGAGTTGTCAGGAAAAATACAGTTTTATTCGATCTCCCCTCAAAACGGTGGTGATTGGTGAAGCAAGAGTTTTTTTTATTTTCTCTTTCAATTGGTCGGGAAAAAGTAAAGTTTAATTTACCCTCCCGCTATAGTGGTGGGAAAACAATAAAGTTTTATTTTTCCCCCCAAAAAAACAGTTATGAAAATGATATACTGTATATATATATTACATCATTCAATTGATAGGGCCAACATTGTGTATATCTGGAAACCGAAAAAAGGCAGGAAGTAGTTAAGATAGAATAGAAGCCGCCCTAATAAGCCCTCAGGTGGTCTGGATGGTACAAACAAAGGCCTCATACACATATGGTCAGTAGTGCTCTATTACTAGAGGCAGCAGTAAATGATGTCTTTTCTCACTTTAGTTTTTTAGCATTCTTAAAGGATTAATAATGAATAATGATGTCTATTGACGGAATAATTTTTGGGATGGTGGTTAAAAGATGCCCATGGTGGAGGGGGGGGGGGGGGGTTAAATAGTATCAGCCGGTACTATTAAAAACAATACATGCTTAGTATCAAGTTCCATCCATTTACTATACACAAGATCAAAATGGATAGTAGCTTGATATGGATTAAGCTGTGTGGAGGACATGAACAGTTGAATGTAAAAATTGATAAGTACATGTACATACATTTATGTTTAAAAGTAAGTTTATTTCACTTCATTTAGATAATTCTGAGCTAATATTTCTTTTATGTTTCTCATTTAAAATGTACATAAATGAGCGTGAATTTCAGTACCCTTATCGAAGGGCAGATTGGTATTCAAATAATCGTTTGCTTCACAAAAGAACCCTTGGAATAGGGGCACAAATACTGTAATGTTGGCCTATTGTAGCAGGATGAAATTGAATCAATTGTTATCTTTAATGCCACATTATAACCTCGCTTCATACAAAGCATCACATTTTCTACCATATAAAGGCTAATTTGTGACAAAACGGGTAAGAGAGGCCAATATCTCAAAATGCTCACAGATGCCAAGGTGTCATCCGACATTTTTTGAAAAAGCATGCCTTACTCTCTTTAAATCAATAATAAAAAATGACACAAGGTTCACCTCCAAAATGGGGGTTGAAATTGAATGTTATTTGTGAGGTCCTTACTATATTTGCTATTGGATTGGTGAATATCAAGTATTTGTGTTTTTGAAATACAGGAGCCTGAAAATTCGACATTAAATTTGATTTGTTCATATTTTGTCCAAGGGGGGGGGGGGGGGGGTAATGGAGGCCAATATCTGAAAATATGTTCACGGATGCCAGGGTGTCATCTGACATTTTCGGAAAAGGCATGCCTTACTCTCTTTTAAACAATCATAAAAAACCTGCCACAAGGTTCACCCCAAGAATGGGTTTTGGCTGCCGGACTACAGTACATGTAGTAGTGGTAGTAGTAGTAGTAGCAGTAGTAGTAGTAGTAGTAGTAGTAGTAGTAGTAGTAGTAGTAGTAGAGGAAGAAGTATTTAACCAAATGAGTAAATTCAACCAAGGACAGACCAAATTGAACCAGCAACCTACGGATTCCTAGTCCGACACCTAACCAACTGAGCCACTTTGCACCCAAAGGGTGGGTGGGTAAGATAGGCCAATATCTCAAAATGCTCACGGATGCCAGGGTGTCATCCAACATTTTCTGAAAAGGCATGCCTTACGCTCTTTTAATCAATCATAAAAAAACAAAACCTGACACAAGGTTCACCCCCAAAATAGGGTTTGGCTACAGGACTACAGTAGTAGTAGTAGTAGTAGTAGTAGTAGTAGTAGTAGTAGTAGTAGTAGTAGTAGTAGTAGTAGTAGTAGTAGAAGAAGTAGTAGAAGTAGTAGTAGAGGAGGAAGAAGTATTTACCCAAATGAGTAAAATTGAGAAATAGATTAGAAAGTAAAACTCTTATATAAGTCGATGTAATGCTGTTCAAAAGAGCAAAATGCAGGCAAAATCGTACATTTAGTTAAGAGACATATTTCTGACCCCTGTTCTTAGCAGTGCGGGTATGTTCAGTTGTCAAAGTACCAAAAAAGACAATTCATTTACTACCTAAATAAGTCATATTCATGTTCTCCGTTTCCTCCACTAGTTACAACTGCGTAGTCATGATTAAGCTGCAATATGTCACAAAAGTGACGGAAAAATTCAAATTCTAGTTAATACTTCTACTACTACTACTACTACTACTACTACTACTACTACTACTACTATGAATACTTCTACTACCGCCAGATGCAACTGGTTATTCATGACAGCCGCAATATGGCAGAGAAAGTGATGGAAAATCCAAATTCTAGCTACTACTACTACTACTACTACTACTACTACTACCATCAGATTCATCTAGCTATTCAAAACCTAGCCGCAATATGGCAGAAAAAGTGACGAACAATCCAAATTCAAACTACTACTGCTACTACTATGATTATTACTACTGCACGTGCGACTTTAACTTAGTTGCGCCCTGAACAATGTGTGGGAACACAAGAAACAACAGTTCGCTCTTCTCTAGTGGTAGTATTGGTAGCTATAGTAGTAGTAGTAGTAGTAGTAGTAGTAGTAGTAGTAGTAGTAGTAGTAGTAATAGTAGTAGTAGAAGTTGTAGTAAGTTTGAGAACCTAGAGTAATTGTCCAAAATTTAATGCAGCATCCATTAGAAATCAGAATCTCTAAACTAAAGTGTGGAGAGGCGCAACCAGTTGAAAACATGGTGCATGCTATGTCAGCGTATACTGCATTAATCGTACCCCGTTCAGGAAATGCTAAAATTGGCTATGCTTTATGTATTTCTCATAAGCAAAAGTTATTTGTAGTCAATTACTTTCCACCCCCTTTCCTCGGTTTTGATCTGATCGCTGGGGATTGAATGTTATTTGTCTATATTTGATATTGGATTGGTGAATTTCAGCTTGATGTAAGTATTTGTGTTTTTGAAATACAGGGGCTTGAAAATGCGACATTAAGTCTGAACCTGACACAAGGTTTGACCCCAGAATAGAGTTTTGACTGCCGGAATACAGTAGTAGTAGTAGTAGTAGTAGTAGTAGTAGTAGTAGTAGTAGTAGTAGTAGTAGTAGTAGTAGAGGAAGAACTATTTAACCAAATGAGTAAAATTAAGAACTAGAATAGTAAATAGTCGTATATAGGTCGATGTAGTACTGTTCAAAAGAAAGCAAAATGCAGGCAAAAATCAACCTATTTCTGACCCCTGTTCTCAGCAGTGGGGGCATGTACAGCTGTCAAAGTATAAAAAACAAACAATTTATTTACTACCTAAATATGTCATATTCATGTCGGCGGTTCCCTTCACTAGTGACAACTGCGTAGTCATGAATAAGCTGCAATATGGCAGAAAGGTGACGGAAAAATTCAAATTCTAGCTACTACTTCTACTACTACTACTACTTCTTCTTCTTCTTCTTCTACTACTACTGCTGCTACTAGTATGAATATTACTACTGCACGTGCGACTTTAATCTAGACGTGCCCTGAACAATGCGTTTATTCTTCTCTAGTAATAGTATTGGTAGCTACAGTAGTAGTAGTAGTAGTAGTAGTAGTAGTAGTAGTAGTAGTAGTAGTAGTAGTAGTAGTAGTAGTAGTAGTTTAACCTCTCCAGTGAAGAAAGTCGTATCACTGGCTCATTCTAGTTCAGCAATTTCGGTATTCATTACTTCCCTGTCTTTGGTCAGTTTAAGGCAGTGTATAATTATATGTTCAACATCTTCAAAATATGGTGGCATAAATCGCAGTATAGGCTTAGGGAAGCAATCTTTTATGTATTGATATAAGTCATTTTTAAGGTCACTCACCCTAAAGGCCAACTTGGCCATGGTTTCACAGCAATCAATCATAACAAAAAACTGACAAAAGGTTCACCCCGAAATTGGGTTTTGACTGCCGGACTACAGTAGTAGTAGTAGTAGTAGTAGTAGTAAGTAGTAGTAGTAGTAGTAGTAGTAGTCTTATTTAAGTCAATGTAATACTGTTCAAAAGAGAGCAACATGCAGGATAAAAACATACACTGTTCTCAGCAGTGCGGGTACCTAGTTGTCAAATTCTTTACTACCTAAATAAGTCATATTCAGGTGCTTGTTTTCCTCCACTAGTTACAACTGCTGAGTTATGACTAGGCTGCAGTATGGCAGAAAAGTGACGAAAAAATCCAAATTCTGGCTAATACAACTACAACTACTACTACTACTACTACTACTACTACTACTACTACTACTACTACTACTACTTCTACTACTACTACTATGGATACTACTCCTACCACCAGACACTCATGACTATTCACGACTTAGCCGCAGTATGGCAGAAAAAGTGATGAATAATCCAAATTCAAACTACTACTATTACTACTACTACTACTACTACTACTACTACTACTACTACTACTACTACTACTACTACTACTACTATGAATATTAATACTACACGTGCGACTTTAACCTAGACACGCCCTGGCAGAAAAAGTGACTACTACTACTACTATGAGTATTACTACTACACGTGCGACTTTAACTTGCGCCCTGAACAACAAACAACAGTTCTCGTTGATTGACTTGCATTGATGACCTAGTCAGTTGTGAATCAAATGGGGGGGGGGGGGGGGGGGGGGGGGGGGGATGAGAGGGTTCATGCAGTTTTAAGCTTTTTTTTAACGTAAATGACCCCCACCCCCTGCATAACCATATTTCAAAGATAAATGACCCCGCCCCAATCAGGATTCCAAGTTCCACCCCTGGTAGTAGTAGTAGTAGTAGTAGTAGTAGTAGTAGTAGTAGTAGTAGTAGTAGTAGTAGTAGTAGCAGCATAGGAGCATAGGATTAGCATTAGTCGATTGCTTTAGTAGTAGTAGTAGTAGTAGTAGTAGTAGTAGTAGTAGTAGTAGTAGTAGTAGTAGTACATGTAGTAGTAGTAGTAGTAGTATCATGCTGCCCGTAATGAATAATTTCGTCCGCAAGAATAGAGGTCGCTTATAGGATAAAATAACTAGGTTTATTAAGGCCCATTTTGATATGTTTTCATGTGGTTTAGCCTTATGTGGGTAAGCCAGGCGAGGATCATTTGCAGTATACATGGATGCAGCTTTGGTGTCAAAATTCATTGTTTAAATTTCAATAACCTGGTGATGTGAATTTCTCATGTATTGACCCAAGTCAGCTCAGACTCGAGCATGGAGTAAACATGTAAACACTCAGGCACTAGACAAAAGATATACTCCTGCAGGTTTCAACTGATATAATCGTAATTGTTTGCAAGGTGTGGTGATAGCGCGGCCACGCGTTATCAAATGAACACCCAAACAAAGAGATTAGTAGGTTTAAGGAACAAAGGTCTACCTGCAGCATTCTATAATGTGTACTATCGTGTGATAAGGGGTAGCAGCACCAAAGCTAGCTTATAGGGTTAATTATCCTGACTTATTTTCCATCTGCCCTGCCTCTATTTGACTAGGAGCGCACCAATTGTATATCCCCCACAACTATGTATTTCTTGCTGAAACCCCAACATAGATTTACCCAAATAGGTAGTATTCAGAACTAGAATAGTGAAATTCCTATATAAGTTGATGTAATGCTGTTCAAAAGAGAGGAAAAATGCTGACGAAAATTGTACATTTTAGTTAAGCTACCTATTTTTTGACCACTGTTCTCAGCAGTGTGGGTACCTACAGTTTTCAAGTACAAATATCATCTATTCACTACCTAATTAAGTCATATTCAGGTCCTCGGTTTCCTCCACTAGTTACAATTGCCTAGTCATGACTAAGTTGCAATATGACAGAAAAAAGCAACGAAAAAATCCGAATTCCAGCTACTACTACTACTACTACTACTACTACTACTACTACTACTACTACTACTACTACTATGAATAGCACTACTACCACCAGATACGACTGGCTATTCACGGCTTAGTTGCAATATGACAGAAAAAGCAACGAAAAATCCAAATTTCAGCTACTACTACTACTACTACTACTACTACTACTACTACTACTACTACTACTACTACTACTGCTATTACTATGAATAGCACTACTACCACCAGATACGACTGGCTATTCACGACTTAGTCGCAATATGGCAGAAAAAGTGATGAAAAGTCCAAATTTCAAACTACTACTACTACTACTACTACTACTACTACTACTACTACTACTACTACTTCTACTACTACTACTACTACTACTACTACTACTACTACTACTACTACTATTAGTATTACTACTACATGTGCGACTTTAACTAAATAGAGGCGCCCTGAGCAATGTGTGAGAACGCGATAACAACAGCTGACTTTGGACTGACTTGCATTAATTGACGACCTAGTCAGTTGCCAATCCAGGGGGGGGGGGGGGGGGTGAGAGGGTTTAACATATCCACTTGTGATATATACAACTCCGAAATTTACTCGGATTTCATACAGTTATAACCTTCTTAACATTTTAGCTAAGCGACCTATTTTCTGACCACTGTTCTCAGCAGTGGGGGTAACCACAGTTGTCAAAGTACAAATATCGATTTATCGACTACCTAATCATTTCATACTCAGGTCCTCGGTTTCCGCCACTCGTTACAACTGCCTAGTCATGACTAAGTTGCAATATGACAGAAAAAAGCGACGAAAAAATCCAAATTCCAGCTGCTACTACTACTACTTCTACTACTACTATTAGTATTACTACTACACGTGCGACGCTAACTAAATAGAGGCGCCCTGAACAATGTGTGAGAACATGATAACAACAGCTGGCTTTGACTGACTTGCATTAATTGACGACCTAGTCAGTTGCGAATCAAGGGGGTGGGGGTGAGAGGGTTTAACATATCCACTTACGATATATAAAATTCTCAAATGTACTCGCATTTCATGCAGTTATAGACCTATTTTCTGATCACTGTTCTCAGCAGTCGGGGTACCTACAGTTGTCAAAGTACAAATATTAATTCATTCACTACCTAATTAAGTCATATTCAGGTCCTCGGTTTCCGCCACTAGTTACAACTGCCTAGTCATGACTTAGCTGCAATATGACAGAAAAAGTGACGAAAAATCTAGCCACTACTACTACTACTCCTATGAATAGCACTACTACCACCAGATACGACTGGCTATACATGCCTTAGTCGCATTATGGCAGAAAATATGACGGAAAGTCCAAATTCAAACTACTACTACTACTACTACTACTACTACTACTACTACTATGAGTATTACTACTACAAATGCGACTTTGACTTGCATTAATTGACGACCTAGTCAGGTGCGAAACAACGGGGGGGGGGGGGGGGTGAGAGGGTTTAATGTATCAACTTTTGATATATACAATTCCGAAATATACTCGCATTTCATGTAGTTATAACCTTTTTAACGTAAATGACTCCCTGCATAACCATATATTTAAAATTAACTCACCCCGCCCAAATCGGGGTTCCAGGTTAATAGTAGTAGTATTGTTAGCTAGTTGGATTTTGGAATTTCGTTTTTCGTCACATTGTTGTTAATTTATGACTGGCCAGTTGTAAGTAGTGGAGGAAACCGTAGTACCCGGCGAAAACTACTGCCTAACTACAAGTCACTGCCAAATTTCTCACGTGCCCAGGCCGGATTCAAACCCAGGCAGTGGTGAGTGACTGTGTGCATATCGGTGGCCTAAGACCATACCGCCATCAGAGCAGGCCCTCAGCATATGTAGTAGTTGTAGTAGTAGAAGTAGTAGAAGTAGTAGTAGTAGTAGTAGTAGTAGTAGTAGTAGTAGTAGTAGTAGTAGTAAGTAGTAGTAGTAGTGGTGGATAACAATGGTTTTAACCTTTCATAATAAAAGACTGATTGTATGCATTGTTGTCACATAGGGAGTCTTCATCCCGATTTCCATTTGATAGCTTAAAACAACCCTTTTTCTGAGAAAAGAAACAAAAACGAATTTCGTTGATACTTTACCTGATTACTTTATGGCCATTTAGTGTCATAAAGTTATGTTCAAATGTTAATGTGATTATTGGGATGGCCTAGCATCTGCTTGCGGCGGTGGTTTTCACCGAGAACACTGATTTCCTCACTACTTACAACTAGCTAGTCAAAATTAGCATAAATATGGTAGAAAAAGAGTTGATAATCGAAAAGCCAAATTTGAAATGCTTTCGAATGAGGCTCTTCTCAACATTTATTGAAATCAGGGGAGATCAGATCAAAACCGAGGAAAGAGGGGGGGGGGGGGGGGGGGGGGGGGTGGTAATTCATTTTATTATACCTCACGTGAGGATACTCTTATCCTATTGGATGAGAGACATGTGTCAAGACTGTTAGCAACCCGTGTCTCTGTAGGTTGCTTGACAGCAGTCACCATTCAACATCTTAGCACCCCGCTGTCAAGGAGACGACGTATTAGCACCCGTTGTCATGGTGCTGTTTCACGATTCCCTATATTGTTGAGGACGTCATGCTTTCAAGATCCCCACGCGTGGCGAAATGCGTCAATGCCTGAGCAAAATGCCGCCGTCAACAATGGGATAGTGTTGTTGTTGAGAACGACGATAAAGAAAATTACATGCGCGAGTGTCTCTATTTAGAGAAAAAAGTAAAATGTCAACCCAGTTGAGATAGTAGGTTGTTCGGTATGATAAAGCAAATAGGACATCCCAGCATGGACCGCACGGTAAACCTGCTGCTCCGATATTGCACTGCCCAAGTGAGTTTTGTAAGTTTCAACTTGTCATAGATTTTGGGGGCCTAAGGGTGAGGGGTTGTTCGGTATGATAAAACAAATATGATATCGCTGTGGGGTTGCCAACATGATAGTCTACCCCTACAACAATGCGCAACAATGAACGTCCGTGCGTACACAATGCAACAGTGTTGCGTTGTGCCAACAAACGGAGACAAACACGCACGTGCTAACAAACACTTAGCAATAACGTGGCGATCATAACACGGAGATGAAGCTAAGTCGTGCAACAAAGGGCAAGAAGTCAAGTTGGCAACGAGTTAAAACACATATCGGCTCTTGTCTTATGAGTTTGCCCACTTGTTATAAGATGTTCGGTATAACAAAACAGTTATTGCCTAGCTTATTGGTGGATAGTGCAGATTATCACCCCTCGAAGGAATTATTTCCCTGGGGCGTAGCCCTCGGGAAATAATTCCTCCTCGGGGTGATAATCCTGCACTATTCACCAAAAAGCCAGGCAATAACTGTTTAATGTACAAATAATTATTACTGATGAGAAATACATAAAGCATCGCCATAGCAGCTTCCTGAACTGGGTACGATTTATGAGGCATACACTGATTTAACATGCGTAGTGTTTTCAACTGTTGCGCCCCTCCACACTTATGACAGTTTAGAGATTCTGATTTCTAATGGATGCTCCGTTGAATATTTTTGACAATTACTCTAGGTTGTCAAACTTAGTTTGCCTGAACCCTGCTTTGTTTGACTGAATGTGTCCTGAGAAGAATATATTACGATTCACAAAACTGTGAACGAAAGTTCAACACCAAGGGGAGACTAAATCATTCTTCCTAAGTTTGTTTATTTTCATGCTAGGAGTATTTCTTAGAGACGTTTCAGGCTCCTTGTTAATCTGCTTCTGTTTCATTATTCAGTCCATACTTAGGCGCGGACCATTTGATCAAATAGTCTGCGCCTAAGTATGTATTGAATAGTGAAACAGAAGCAGCTTACACCAAAAATAGAAAGAATGATTTAGTCTCCCCTTGGTATTGAACTTTCTTCCACTATTTTGCTAATCTTGATGTATTCCTCCTCAGGACACCTTCAGTTAAACAAAGCAGGGTACAGGAGAACTGTAAGTTTGACAACGTAGAGTAATCTTCAAAGAATTTGGCGATGCTTTATGTATTTCTCATCAGCAAAAGATAACTCCCCCCCCCCCCTTTCCTTGGGTTTGATCTGATCTCTCCGATTTTAATAAATGTTGGAAAAAGCTTCATTTGAAAACATTTCGAAGTTTGGAATTTCAATTATCAACACTTTTTGTACCATATTTAGGCTAATTTGTGATTAGGCAGTCGTAAGTGGTGGAGGAAATCAGTGTACCCGGCAAAACAACCCGGCTAACTCCAAGTCACGAGCAACTTTCTCCACTGCACCTTCTGGGATTTGAAACCGCTGCAAGTGGTTAGCGATGGCAGGCAGATGCTAGGCCATCCCAATAGTCACATTAACATTTAAACAGAACTTTAGGGCACTAAATGGCCATTGAGTAATCGAGAAGCGTATCAAGGAATTTTGTTTCTTTTTCTCACAGAAATGGGGATTGATTTATACTTCCCAAATGGGGATCAGGATGAAGACTCCCTATGTGACAACAACCTATACATTGTCTTTGATTATGAAAAGTCAAAACCATTGTTATCCGCCACTACTACTACTACTACTACTACTACTACTAGAGCTACCAATACTACTACTAGTACTACAACTACTACTACTTCTACCATTACTACTACTACTACTACTTTACTACTACTACTACTATAGCTACCAATACAACTACTGGTACTACTAGTACTACTACTACTACTACTACTACTACTACTACTACTGGGGTCAGAACTTGGAATCCTGATTCGGGCGGGGTCAGTTGTTTTTAAATATATGGTTATGCCGGGGGGGGGGGGGGGGGGGGGGGGGTTGGCGGTCAGGTCATTTACGCTAAAAAGTTTATAACTGCATGGAATGCGAGTAAATTGGGAGATGTCTGTAAGTAGGTGTGTTGAACCCTCTCATTCCCCCCCCCCCTTTTGGTTCGCAACTAACAAGGTCGTCAATGCAAGTCAATCGAAAAGAGCTATTGTGTTATCACACATTGTTCAGGGCGTGTCCAAGTTAAATTCGCACGTGTAGTAGTAATACGTATATTAGTAGTAGAGTAGTAGTAGTAGTAGTAGTAGTAGTAGTAGTAGTAGTAGTAGTAGAAGCAGTAGTAGTAGTTTGCATGTGGATATTTCGTCACTTATTAGATGCCACATTGTGGCTAAGTCGTGAATATCTGTCGGTAGTAGTAGGTAGTAGTAGTAATAGTAGAAGTAGTAGCTAGAATTAGGATTTTCATGTCACTTTTCTGTCACTTTTGTATTACCTACGGCTCACTTTTGTAATGTCTCATGGCAGTGTGCAGCCTCTTAACTGACAGCTGCTTTGTTTAACTCTTTGATAGTATGCGTAACATATTTAACAATTTCTTTTGCACGTTTTATTTTTTGTTATGTATATTTACCATTCTCTTATTTTTGTAGCTTAAGTAGACACTAGTTTTTACACACAATTTTTTTTTTCTAGATGTCAATCTAGTCTAGTTTATTCAAGCTCTATACGATGTCACTATCCTCGCTTGTCACACTTGTTATAATCTTTTCAAAGAAATATAAAGAAATTTTCTTCTTCACTCTTTGCTCATAATACAATCAACTCCGACTATATAGTAATTGACGGAGTAAGAGACCACATAGAAGAAGTCGTTTCTGGATACTCCTTACATTAAATTTTGCCAAAACATAACCATTTGAAACATGCATTTTGGGTATCAAATGGTAACAGATTTGCTCGAAATGTCGTGTCTTTATCGCCCAGAGTATTTAAGGAGGAAACCATATCACATTTCTCTGATTTTGACTGTTCTAAAGTTAAGCGATCTAGAAGCTGAACATCACATTTTCTCATCTTGGAGAAAAAAGCCTAGATAAATAGTTATGAAATCTAAATGGAGCAAAATTTGAAAGAAATGTGATACCCTATCTAATATTCATTTCTCTCTGCTGCATGCTACTTGGTCCAGATGTGCTTATATTAAGGGCCTGGTTTAGGAGTTTAAGGATATGATGATAGCATCTAGCTACTTATTCTAGATTTATCAGGCACACTGGATACTATTTTGAATTGTTCTTCACTTGATAAAGACTAGCAGGATTGTTGTGGTTCTGGTCAGATCATTTATCCCTAGACAGAAATACCACATTTAGTAATCACTCAAAGTACTCTAGGTATCTATAAGTTGGCTCAAACAGGAGTCATCCCTCTAGTTTTCATATTTTGTTGCAAAATAAAGTACTATCTGCTGCCCCGAATATTTAAGGATTAATAGATGGTGTCAGCTAGCCTAAACCGGTACATTATATTAACAAGCGCATCTACACTGAGTAGCACACTTAATCTTAAAAAAATCAGAATACATCATGCTTAAAGGGACAATTACACCATGTATAAAACAGAGGCCCAAATAGTTTATTATGGTATTCTCTACTCAAACCCAAGTTCCTACCAGTGCCAACCTTCATACAAGAAGTATATTGCTGTTCAAACACCTTCCAATATAGACACAAAATAGAAGCACTGGGGCGGCCATCTTAGCCAGTTAATAGCCTCTAAGCAGGCAGTTGGTGCAACCAAGTCATTAGCAGTTACCTTACTGCTAATGACTAATAGTTGCACCAACAGCCTGCTTAGAGGCTATTAACTGCTAAGATGGCCGCCCCTAGTGCTTTTCTATTTTGTGTCAATTAGGAGTTGTTTGAACAGCAATATACTTCTTGTATGAAGGTTGGCACTGGTGGGAACTTGGGTTTAAGTAGAGACTACCATAAGAAACTATTTGGGCCTCTGTTTTATACATGGTGGAATTGTCCTTTAATCATGTACCAAATAATTGAAAGGGCATCTGAAAATTGTTTGTGAACTTTTGGAGATAAGGATAAAAAGTTTTATAAGTTTACCAGAAACTTCACCTTCTCCCTCTGCTTTTATCGCAATGGTCACTTAAGTAGACATATCACTGCAGCTATCACCTATCTATGAGTTAACTTTGATTGAAATTATAGATTCAACTGATAATTAATAGTTGATATCACTTTCTTGTTAACAAAATAAAGTAAACAGGGGCAAAACAGGTCCAATACCCGCATGGCTTAAGAAAGTGTACCACATCCGACCAGTTAGTCGAATACGTTTAGGCCCATAGGTGTTGTGGAGCGAAATCTATGGATCCATAGTTGCTCAAATTCTAGTCGGATCCTTAATGATTTTGGGTGAACCCGGATCCCTTTGTCCAAATGGTAAGACATGTAGTCTGATATTCCCAAGACCTTGTTGGTCCTCTTGACTGGAATTGTGTTGTGTGACATACCTGAAGTGTAAGCATACGTTCACCGAGGGTTCTCATGGTGTGACCAATGTACCAGGCAACAGCCCGAATAATATCATTGTTGTTTAGAAGGACGCAGATCAGAAAACTGACGCAGTTGTGTCAGAAGTAATAAGGACTTAAACACATCAACACTGGAGAAAAAACTGATTGCTCTTCTTTTGCCCACAGTTTTATATTGTTCTTGTTAACAAAATGTTTGTTTCTACTCTTAGTTGCCCAATGTTTTCAGTAGTTATCAACATTACCACTGAGCAACTTTTCAGCGAGTGCACAAATTTGCAGCTCCACCTATTGCTAATCAGACCCAGCTTTTATAGGACCAAAGTGGACAGGCAAAAATATATATCTTGTATAACTTATTTTTTTGTAAAGTGATTTTGCATTTTATGATGCAAAATGGGTATGATAAGTTCTTCTTTAGGTGTACAACATAACAAACGGAGAACATATTCCCCTATTTTTTGAGAAAATTAAGAAAAACATGTGCGTCGACTAATGGGTGTTGTTGTAAATCTGCCTAAAATTTAATTTGTCATAACTTGCAAACTATGAATACCAGCTATTAGAAAATGATATTTCAACCTTTGCTTGATGAACACTGCTGAATGACATAAATTAATCAACTCTAAACTGTTTTGTATGCGATTGGTGAGCTTTGACCTTTAGTCGACAGCAGATATTACCATATGGGCGACAATTGTCGACCAACGGTTGGTCTTTTGTCGACTAATGGTGGGATTTGTATACATATATATATATATATGTATATAATATATATATATATATATATATATATATATATATATATATATATATATATATATGTTACAGTAAGACTGTCAAACCAGGGATTTGGCCAAATCCCTGAAGCGTTCAGCAATTTGGCCAAATCCCTGTTTCACTCAGGGATTTGGCCAAATCCCTAAAATGTTTAGGGATTTGGCCAAATTACTGAAATAAGGAGGGTCATATTTGACAACTTTACTGGACACATTTCAGGGATATTGTCAAATGACAATGAGCCTCATTTTATGATAAGTTGATTAATAGTAATGGTTCCTGAATATCAAGGTATGAGTATTTAGCTTACTTTACACTGGTTTTATCCGGAATAATACATTCTCAACCAAAAATCTCTTGCTTGTTGTTATCATTATAGGTAGCAGTGGTGGTAGTAGTACAATGGTTGTTGCAGTATTACTGTGTTGATTGTTTGTACATAATAGTAGTGGTAGTAGGAGCAGCACCAGTGCATCAGTAGTAGTAGTAGTAGTAGTAGTAGTAGTAGTAGTAGTAGTGGTTATTATTATTATTATTATTATTATTATTATTATTATTATCATTATTATTATTATTATGATGATGATGATGATGATGGTGATCACAGTAGTAGTAGTAGTAGTAGTGGTAGGTTATTATTTTTATCATTATTATTATCATTATTATTATTATTATTTTAGGGAAATTATCAAATCTTGCATGTTGGGAGTTTATCTGAAGTCCTGTGAGTTAACATTTATAATTGCATTCAGAAACCAATTTATCACGATGATCAAGATTGGTTACATTGTATTTAATTATAAAG
>OZ012686.1:22506591-22509091 GCA_963942565.1 Maea johnstoni
CCTAGCAGGGTGTAGAACCGAAGGGGCTCATTGAAAAAAATATACTGTCTTCTGTCAGGTCAGTAGGGAAGTAGGATGCTTAAGTTTCGCATACTCTTTTTATAAAGGTGTTTGGACATACCAATTGCCACTGACTACTCTCTGTTGCTCCCCACTGCCCAGGTTCCAGATGCAAAGAGAGCAAAATGGTCGTCCAAAACGGGTATAGCCAAATATATATATATATATATATATATATATATATATATATATATATATATATATATATATATATATATATATATATATATATATATATATATATATATATATATATATATATATATATATCCGTGTGCAAAAATGTTAAAATTAACATTACATCCATGTTAACATAAATAGTTTCAGAAATTTCGTTGTGGTCTTGATGTGGATTAATAATTGAATTTCTTCATTCATTCACTGTTTTTCAGGAGGACTTCGACAGACTGAGGGTTCTTTCATACCCCGGAACGACGTCTTTATCGTGTGTTTCTCTGTCGTCAACCCGAACTCTTTCCAAAATGTCTCAGAAAAATGGGTACCGGAACTGAAACGAAACATGCCGGATGTACCAATTGTTCTTGTTGGAACAAAAATAGACCTTCGTAGCGACACACAGATCATAGAAGAACTCAAGAGAACTAAAGAAAAACCAATCTCTCTCTCTAAGGGCAGATCCCTCGCCAAAAAGATCAAGGCGTGCAGATATGTAGAGTGTTCAGCGCTCACCAAGGAGAATTTAAGTGATGTTTTCGATGCAGCTATAACGTCAGCTATAGGAGCGTATTCTGAGGAAGGTGGAGCTGCTTTCGTTAGCGCATCCATGAACTCGATGTTTGACTATCAGCATTCCGAATGAGTGGCCGAAACGTCGAGATTAATATCACAATCACGTGACGTCACCAGCACCCAGAGATATCCACTACTTAATCATGGCGAACTTTATACGTGACGTCATCGAAGCTTGTGATCTTGGAATCCCTTAAATACTAAGCTCAGCTTCTTAATTATCTGCTAAGTTCATTTCTTGTACCAAAATATATACAGGTACGTGTGGGTTAAAGTGTGTGTATATAAAAGGAACGTATCATACAAACCCAAGTCATCCTGTATGTAATTTGTGTTTCAAGTATAGCACCCATGTTTTGGTGCACCTAATTATTTTGTGACTTCCTAATGTTAAATTTATTTGCTACTTGGTTTCTTTTGTCGTATTTTCGTTTATCCTAGTAGCATTTTTCTTTTTTAGAGAAGTCCTTATGATTTCAACAATTTGTTTATAATTCGTATTGACTACTAATTACGTTTTCTGTTCCGGTTGTTAATATAAACACATCCAAAAGTGGTGTACTCTTTATAAGGTTTAACGTATGTTGTATATTAATATCAACCTCATAGATGTATATTTCCATGAGGAAACACATTTGTAATTGCAATGATATTTGTACGATTTTGTAATACCCATATTACAGCAAATAAACGTATTATTATTAACTAGGATTGGGGTTAGGTTTAGGGTTAGGAATCAGGTCTAGGGTTAGGGTTAGGGCTAGGGTTAGGGTTAAGTAACCCCTGGACCTGATTCCTAACCATAAACCTAATCTTAACCCTAGGTAGGGGATTTCAAGATCACAAGTTTCTATGACGTCACGTATAAAGTTCGCCAGGATTTAGAGTTTACCAGGGGAGGGTGCCGGACAATGGAAGCGATGCACATGCATCGGTCAAACAACAAGGGGAAACTTTTACACAGAAAAGCCATAATATCCCAATGCCCCCGTTCGTCCCAAGAAACAATAATTGGAAATATGTCATATTTTCATAACCTGTAGAGCATTCGTTTAATGCCCATACTGTTTACATCTTGCGAGATTTCTTTACTTGGTGCCTGAACTCCATTGCTGAGCATTTGCATAGGAAAATATAGGGAAAATATGATCAGGCTCCGGGCTGAGCGAAATAAAAAATCAGCGAGATTCGGATATTCCTGGTTTTGATAAAACTCCGTTCGCTGTAGCTGCTGAATAACACTCGAAGCATAGGATATGTTTTTTTGCGGAAATAATGAAATCATAACTATATCTCTTCCTGGGGATATGGGACTAATTGTCACTGACCTAGATTGTATTATCGAAACTTGATTGTGCACCGGTCATCTTCCTGGTCTGCTATGCGATCACCAGGAACTTCCTTGATGCCAGTGTTATATTTCGTTGCTTTAAATATTGACTTTCAACATATAATTTGGATTAATATTCAGTGATTTACGAAAGTCGATGATAGGTATATGTTCGCACTGCACTCAGAATGAACTTTCATATGATCATATGTTGATGCGCCATACTTTATACTTTAAATATTGAATTTCGAAATCAATTTTCAATTAAGGTCGTACAGTTTGCGTTGGGAGATAAATTGTATTAGTTTGCACTGCAGTTAACCAAAAATGCCAAGTTACCATTTGTGGAAAATTTCTACT
>OZ012686.1:22514091-22539091 GCA_963942565.1 Maea johnstoni
CTCCTGCTCGGGACAGCCAATAATTTTTGCAACAAAGACTTTCTCAGGCCCAGGATAGCTGGGATAGATAGTTGCAACATAGACAATTTTCATCACTAGATAACTAAAAATATTGCAACATAAACATTTTCAAGTGCCGGATAACTTACCAATAGAAAATGGGCAGGTACTGCAAGACGTGTGGGGTAACACACGAGAAACCCACAGGCCGTGGTGGTCGCAGATTAGAGATGCAGATGCCCGTTGTTAACAATGATGCAGAGTGTCAGAATGCCGCTGAGGGCACATCCATGCTATCACTATTGCAGGACATCAGTGGTCGCATGCAGGGCATGGAGAGGAGAATGGAGGTGCTCGAGAGCGGCCAAACAGCAGGTATCGCACAACCGCAAGTTGACGACACTGCGAAAGGAACACATCAGGTCTCGACCACAGAGCATGCTACACCAGAAACGTTGCGATCTGACAGCGCTGCCATGGCGGAGGTGGCTGCTAAGCTTGCTGAATGGGGAATACATGATGATGACTTGGATAAGTCCATGGCACCTGAACAAATTTGGTGCATGCGTGGGCGAAAATCAGGTACGGTCACTAAAGGTACAGACTCAATTAAATGCTCAATAGACTGGCCACATTTCCACATACGCAAGGGCCCCAAGCGCGAGCCTCCTGAGTTCAAACACCTCACATCAGAGGAATTTGTGTTGGGATACCTACGTATGCTTAGGTCACCAGACTCAAAGTTTGACCAGCAGCGCATGCTGGAGATTTTGCAGGATGTGATGGAGGATACAGTTGACTTTGGTTGGGAAAGGGCGCGCAGCTTCTATGACATACTTGGTCTGGAGGTCGAAAAGAAAAGGCTAGACTGGTCAGATAGACAGGAGATTCTGAAATTTCGGCTGATTCATGCGAGGTCACCGGCACCCACAGATACGTTGAGGTCCCCAAGGGTGTCCCCCAACACCCGCATAAAACCCTGCGCTGCATTTCAGTCGAGCACATGCGACCACACAACCGACCATGGGCAATTTAGACATGTGTGCGACTATTGTTATAGAGCGAGAAATATGACTTTCCCTCATGCAGAGGCAGACTGCAAAACTAAGCGGATTAATTAGGCAAAAAACTTGTAGACGGGGGGGTTGACATAACCCCCCCTATGCCCAGCCTTGTTGAGACTATAAATCACCCACCCAAACCAGTTCCCCAGCGGGCCCCAGTGTCCAGGTATGATGTTTGCTGTGAAGGGTCCCGCCATGTGCCATTCCAAACCACCGACCCCGGGCCCACAGCCACCACCATCCTAGCTCAACCTGGGGAGCAGCATGCCGTTACCTGCCCCTCAGCCACCGCCCCTGTTGCTGTCCCCACTCACCCTGGGGGCCACACGCAGATACTTGCCCCACTCCCGCCGCCCCTGTTGCTGCCTCCACTCACCCTGGGGGGCCGCGCGCCGTCACATGCCCCACTGCCGCCGCCTCTGTCGCTGTCCCCACTCACCCTGGGGGGCCATACGCTGATTCTTGCCCCACTGCCGCCGCCTCTGTTGCTGTCCCCGCTCACTCTGGGGGGCCACACGCTGATTCTTGCCCCACTGCTGCCGCCTCTGTCGCTCTCCCCGCTCACCCTGGGCGGCCATACGCTGATTCTCACCCCACTGACGCCACCTCTGTTACTGTCCCCGCTCACCCTGGGGGGCCATACGCTGATTCTCACCCCACTGACGCCACCTCTGTTACTGTCCCCGCTCACCCTGGGGGGCCATACGCTGATTCTCACCCCACTGACGCCACCTCTGTTACTGTCCCCGCTCACCCTGGGGGGCCATACGCTGATTCTCACCCCACTGACGCCACCTCTGTTACTGTCCCCGCTCACCCTGGGGGGTCATACGATGCGGAGCATCATGCCGATGCTTGTCCAACTACTGCCTTATCTGTCTCTGGCCCAGATCACCCTACAGAGCAGCATACTGATGCTCGCCCCACTGCCGCCGCCAATGTCCATGCCCCTGCTCGCACTGGAGGGTTGCGTGTCGATGCTCCCCCCTTCATCCCTGCCTCGCGCAATGCCCCTGCTCACCCTGTGGAGCTGCGTGCCAATGCTTGCCCCACTGCCGACGCGTCTATCAGCGGCCCTAGTCACACTACAGAGCAGCATGTGGCTGCCTCTGTCACTGCCCCCGCCCACCCTGCAGAACAGATTGCTGACGCTTGCTCTCCTGGCGCCACCACTGCCCACACTCATCCTACTGAGTCGCCCGGGGCTGCCTGCCCATACCAACAGGTGGACGCTAACCCCTCCTTCGCCCCCGTTTACCTTAGGGATTTGTACAACACAGTCCAGCGCACGGGCTGCTACAACTTTATGGCCGCTCGCAAGCCTGTCCCTAGCGGTTTGAACATAGCCAGCTGGCGTAGGTACCTGGCTGACTACACAGACCACAACTTAGTGGATATGCTCGAATTTGGCTGGCCCGTCCACTTTGACAGGTCCCAGCCCCTAACGCCAGTTCACACTAACCATCACACAGCAAATGCCTACCCTGAACATGTAGACCATTACATCCGCACTGAACTCGGTCATGGCGCACTATTGGGCCCTTATGCTGCTCTCCCACATACGAATCTAATGTGCGAACATACACGATCTCAAATCTACGATTAAAGCCACGAATTGGCTATAAAATTGGTGTTTTCCACATTCGTTAGATATGTACGTTCAACCACTTTCGTATGTTGTTGTACCTTGTCGAACAGTTGATTAGTGTACGAAAATGTACGTCAATGTACGACAACATACGACAATGTACAACATGGTGCGACAGCATATTCGACAATGTACAACAATGTTCGCCAAAAAATACTTCCCTACGACAGAATTTTTGTCGCACCCAAAGGTTTTACATGTAAAACTTTTTTTTATATTCGCAGCATTGCCTACGAAAACCTAAGACTGACTGCGAACAACCACGATACATCACGACAACACTCGAATAACTACGGTTTTTTAATTCGAACCTTGTCGCACCTTCAAATTCGTATGTGGGAGAGCAGCATTACGCTGGACCCCCTGTTATAAACTTACACACTAGCCCACTCATGACACGCGAGAAAAAAGACTCCCCGCACCGCAGAGTGATAGTAGACCTATCCTTTCCCCCGGGGTTCTCGATAAACGATGGCATCCCCACCACACACTACTTGGATGGACCGTTGAGCATCCATCTACCCACAGTACATACGATGGAGAAGCGCATTCTGGACCTGGGACAGGGGGCTTTTCTTTATAAGACCGACCTGGCCCGGGGATACAGGCAGCTGCGCGTGGACCCCCTGGATTGGGGTCTCTTGGCTTTCTCGCACCAGGGTCTATATTACATTGACATCTGCCCCCCTTTCGGCCTTAGGACCGCTGCGCTGATGATGGTCCGCACCACTACTGCCATCACACACATACACATGATGAAGGGGTTTGTGTCAATAGCTTACATTGATGATTTCGGGGGGGCGGAGAAAAAATTGGGAGAGGCGGAGTTGGCGCTTCACACGCTGCAGGGCATTTTTGAGGAGTTGGGGGTCCAGGAGGCAGAGAAAAAGGTCTGCCTACCCAGCCAAGTGATGACCTGGTTGGGTATAGAGTTTAACACTAAAGAAATGACAATGTCCCTCCCTGAAAAAAAGCTTAGAGAGGTTGCTGAATGCCTGGCCGAGTGGCAGGGAAAAAAGAGAGCAAACCTCAAGGAGATCCAAAGTGTCTTCGGTCTTCTGCAGTTTGTGACATCCGTTGCCCCCACTGCACGACTCTTTACCAATAGAATATTGGAGGCCATGAGGGATCTGGGTCCTGACCACTACACCACCCTCTCGTGGGGATTCAAGAGGGATCTGAAGTTTTTCCAGGATCTCATACCCCACTTCAAAGGCATCAAGGTAATGGACAAGTCGGACATTCCGGCTCAGCATTCCTTGGAGTTGGATGCCTGTCTAACGGGGTGCGGGGCCATCTGTCACCCCGTGTATGGGCGAATGTTTCCCGAAAGTGTCAAGTCCCAGAACCATACGATAGCTCATCTTGAGCTTCTAAATATAGTGGTTGCCATAAAGGTCTGGGGAGAGGCCTGGGCCGGACACAGAGTTCGCATCACTTGCGATAACATGAACTCCGTGTTGGTGCTACAGGCGGGTAGAACACGGGACAGATTCATGCAACACTGCGCTCGCGAAATTTTCTACTACTGCGCAAGATTTGACATAGAAATCTTGCCCAGCCATGCCCCGGGGTCCCAGATGCACAGAGCCGATGCCCTCTCCCGTGAACATTTGGGACTGCGTTATGCAAGAGTTGTCCAGGAGGACCCAGAATTGCAGAGAGCCACTAGAATTGACCCAGATGACCGCTTGTTCTGCCTCATGACTGACTTGTAATACCCTCACCTTACACTGCTTTCTCTGTGTTACAGATCTCCAGAGGCTGCAGAGGGCTGCGGATCAGCGACAGCGACAGGCTTACCGACCTGGGACCATGTCCAACAGACGTTGTCAGCTGCAGCTTTATCTCATCTTCTGCAGACATTACCACTTACCGGACCTTCCGACCACACCACGCACGCTTATACTCTACATAGAGTTCCTTTTGAGATCTTACAGAGCCCCAGGCTCGGTGCGTAATGCACTCTCCAGTGTGCGCTTCCTCCACCTCTTCATGGGGCACCCCACAGATGCTTTTGCCGATTTCCAACTGGCCCTGTCACTGCGTGCGTTGTCGTTAACTGTGCGGCATACACCCCACCCTGCCCCCCCCCTTGCACATTAAGACTCCTGAGAGCCATTTGCAGAGCAGTCGGGCCGCTTGGGGCACGAGGCGCTGTTTTTGGGGCCCTCTGCACTATAGCCTTTTTCTCACTTGCCAGACTGTCATCGCTGGTGCCCCCCGCCTTGCCCCACGATCCAACTCGCTACCCCACCTTCGGGGATCTCATACACACGCAAGATGGCATTCTTTTGAGAGTTAAGTTTGCAAAGAATGCTCAGGCTGCAGACAACGCTTTCCTTGTTCCGCTGCTGCGCAACCCTGACCCAGAGTGCTGCCCTGTCAATGCCATAAACTTGTTCCGACGACACTTCCCCAACGCCACAGGGTCAACCCCTCTATTCCCCTGGCCGCTGCCAGAAACTGCACCTGGGGGCTCATCCTCTTCACTCACGGCGCCAGTGGCGCGCGGGTGGCTCACCCTGGCCCTGTCACGGGCAGGTGAACACCCGCAGGCGCTGACCTTTCACTCCTTCCGCAGGGGTGGTTGCACAACCGCCGTTTTGCAAGGCGCCCAACAGGCTGACGTACAGTCATTGGGCCATTGGCGGTCCGACGCAGTGCGACACTATTTCCCATCTTTGCCTGCAAGCACACACGCAGCCCACTGCCTGTCCAGTGCTACTCTTACAACAAACCCCCTTGCTAACTAATAATTTGGCCCTATAAAGCTTGGCCCGAAGAATTTGTCACCTTTGGATACATTGTATCCCTGTTGCACGGACCCTAGTCCCACAGCCAGTCTCGCCACCGACGGGCCCTATTGCATTTGATGCATTGTATTTATATGTTTATTTGCTTTGTTAAAACAACCTTTGAGAAGGCCTAGTAGAGTAAGACTTTTGTAAGGAACAGTAGTGTAATAAAGTTTGTCCCCCACTATCTGTGAGTGATGCGTTGTCTGTTCTAATGATCCAAAATGATGGTTAAACCTCAGACAAAATTAATTTATTCCCAGAAAGTGCCAGCAAGGAGATCCCATATATCCATACCTCTTTATTATTGCTGAGGATGTTTTCTTACTGAGGCACTAGGAACAGGTTATGACATCCAAGGTATTCAAATCTTTTAACATCAATTCAAAATTTCACAATATACCGATGACACATTCCTTTATATACAACCTGATGAGAAACCTTTTTATGAAAGTATAAAACTACTCAATAGTTTTAGCCAACTTTCTGGCCTCATGACAAACATAGAGAAAACAAAAATGTAAAAAGTTGTGGCCTGGAGAGGCAGCAGGATAATAGTTTATACTGAGCCAATGTTAGATTGGAACCACATATTTGAATCGTTAGAAGTAATTTTTGATGCGGTCATTTTAGCAGCAAAAGAACTTTCTATTACATTAAGCGCAAGATTGGTATACCAATAAGCCTTGTACATGTTAAACGGCAGTTATCCAGTCAATTGATAACTAAATAGTGTGTGAATGATTTTTCATTTTTAGGACATGGGAAAGAATTGCAAGCTTATTCAATTTGACAAATTATGGTAATTAGTTCCATCACAATAAACAATAATTTTCGTCAATAAAATGCCTTGCAAATGTTCCAACATAAGCTCCTTTTATCTACATTTTTATGTTAGATCGGGGATGGACCTATATTACAATGTAAATTGGTTTTACTCTGATTTTATTGAATGTCTGTAACATGTGCGCCCCTTTGCATCTACACTTGGGCTTTTTTAATTGGGTGAAATAGAGCAAAACCCTTATAAGTTACAAGTACGGTTGTTGATGCAAAGCATCAATAGTCAAAAGGCGGGGCCAATTTATTTATGAACTTGTGAGGGAACCGGATGTATAAAGAACATTAACATTATAGAGGAAAATAATTTATAATGACTAGATTTGTATCATTTTTGTAGAAATGAAACAAATATCGGAATTCTAGGCGCAAGCTGGAGACTTCGAAAACTCTTGGGTGCGAAGCTACTTGGGTACGCATCAGTTTGGTTACGAAGTCTCCTGATTTCATTCTATACATATAGTAATTTCTTTCTTTAGTAATTTTCCTTCCTAGCTATACTGAAAAATATACTTTATGTCCGCTTAAAATATTTTATATATTTGAAAACTTGCTAAATTGAAATAAGGAAGGCACGATTTTCCGCGGCAAAGGTAATGTACCGGGCCAACATTTATATTATAACCAATCCGAATAGAGAATTATATCCAGTTCGGCCTCAGGATTTCGAACATGGCCGTCCGGACTATGAACATTTCAAAATAGCTTCCCATATAGGCGTGGCCTGAGGGCCCCGCCAATAATGTATGCTTGTGCAATCAACCAGCTAATGGGTGGAAGTTGGCATGGGTACGACATGACCTAAGCCTCTAAGTATGTAGTTTCCATGTGCTGCTTGCGACTCCTCAAGCAGAACGTAGTACAGGCAACTCTGCTGAATCCGGACATGTGTAATCCGGATTTTCGTCTAAACCGGACAGATTGGAAGGTCCCGGTCCCTCCCTATACATATAATTCCTATGTGCATAATCCGTATTTTGCTTAATCCGGACAGAAATTTAGGGTCCACATCAGTCCGGATTAAGCAGAGTTGCCTGTACAAACTTGGTATCAAGCCAAACTACAGGTGGCGCATGCCCCAGGATGAGCTTTATATTTTTGGATGGGGTTGAGCTCGATGCAACGAAAACAAATGGCTAAATCAGACAACAGTCAGGGGTGCTAGGAATGACATGTTGTAAACTTAGACTATCATAACGTCATGTTTTGTGTTAGCCTCACAAACAAAGGCATTTGTGCAATCTTTGTTTGAGATAAATTTTGCGGTTTACCACATTTCTACGTGAGGGCTCCTGACCAATATACAGCTATAGTAAATGGTTGACAGTTTCTAGTTAGCAGGGCCAAGTTTTCTTTGGTTTGGTTTAGCCTCGTGTTCGACTGGGCGTTGTTCAGGACCATCAACGTTGATCAACGTGGTGGGAAAACGGAATCTGAAGGGTATCAACGTTTACTTGCGATGACGATCTGAACGGGATACGTTGGATCAACGTTGGATCAACGTTTATGGTTTTGAACAAGGCCCACGTCGAACCCGAGGCTAAACCAAACCAAAGAAAACTTGGCCCAGCATAGCGAGATGTGTTCATTCTGGCGCGCGACTCGCAACGTTTGTATTTCGTTCCATAACACTCAGCTGCCTGGGTTCGAATACCGTCATGGGCATGTGAGAAAGTCACCAGTGACTTGGGGTTAGGCGGTGGTTTTCGCCGGGTACTCCGGTTTCCTCTACTATTTACAACTGGCTTAATTGTTACGAAATAGGGGTATAAATGTCACGAAAAACGAAATTCCAAATTCCACATTCCATCACATTCTATCAATAACGAAAAAGCTAGCCAAAATATCATCAACTAACTGTCTTGCCTAAGGACAGACCAAAATGCCCCGGCCGAGAATTGAAAGAGCAACCTACTGATTACTAGTCTGACACCTAACCAACTGAGCTACTTTGTCAGCAGTAACTGCCACTGAATGCTTGCTGTCATATATTAGCACTGACCGGGTTAGGATCCGGCTCTGGCCATGTGAGAAAGTTACCAGTTATTTGGGCTCAAGTGTGGATTCTCCGTGTTACTGTGGCTCGCCCCACCATCCATAAACAACCAATAACGATTGAGTCTCAATTGTAATGCAGCAAAAATAACGATAAACGAATATCAAAAGCAAATATCGTAAAAAGGCAATCATACGTTTCAGGTCACGTATCCATAATCATTATTTAATTTGTGCTGTGGAAAGTGGTTTGTTTTTCCCCTAAATGTACATAGCAACTTCCTGATCACGATGACGACACCCAAATCTCCCCCACATTTGCTGGAGATTTATAGTAAAAAGGAGCGTCTGCCTGAACAGTTGGTCGCCTAAGTGAGGGTAAGGCAAGATGGCGGACACAATTACTTCCCCCTTTCTCATCAAGTGTGTGGCAGTGGGGGACGGGGCTGTTGGAAAGACGTCGATGCTAGCCTGTTACTGCACAAACAAGTTCCCTGCAGAGTATGTACCTACGATATTTGACAACTATGCAGGTAAATGTATTTGATTATGAATGAATATCTTTTCTTTCCTTCCTATTTCTCTGAATGATCCTCTAACATAACAAAACATGTATGTATGTATGTATGTATGTATGTATGTATGTATGAATGTATGTATGTATGTATGTATGTATGTATGAATGTATGTATGTATGTATGTATGTATGTATGTATGTATGTATGTATGTATGTATGTATGTATGTATGTATGTATGTATGTATGTATGTATGTATATATATATATATATATATATATATATATATATATATATATATATATATATATATATATATATATATATATATATATATATAAAGATATATATATATATGTATGTATGTATATATATATATATATATATATATATATATATATATATATATATATATATATATATATATATATATATATATATATATATATATATATATATATATATATATATATATATATTAAGATATATATATATATATATATATATATATATATATATATATATATATATATATATATATATATATATATATATATATATATATATATATATATATATATATATATATATATATATATATATATATGTATGTATGTATGTATATATATATATATATAAATATATATATATATATATATATATATATATATATATATATATATATATATATAGAGAGAGAGAGAGAGAGAGAGAGAGAGAGAGAGAGAGAGAGAGAGAGAGAGAGAGATGTATATGTATGTATGCATGTATATTAATGCACGTGTACTGCACACATCATATGACTCGCTTCCTAATTAGATTAAAAGAAATATAGATAGTGGTGGGAATCCTTATAATTAGAAAGGTAGGCTACATCAACCAACAAATATCAAACACCATTTACCCTTTATCATAACATATCGTCACTTTTTGTGCCATAGGTCGTGACTAGCCAGTTGTTACTGATATAGGAAACTTAAGTACCAGGCAAAAAACCACCACCTAACTTCAAGTCACTGGCATCTTTCTCACTTGCTCCGGCCGGAATTTGAACGCAGGCAATGGTGAGAGACAGCTAGTATCAGCGGCAACGCCTTAGACCTCACGGCCCACAGGACAGACCCCTTATGATACATCATCCATTATTCTGATACTATGTGTTTTCATGCCATACATGCCTTGTCAATATGGACGCGTTGTTTCTCTTCGCATCATCGAAATTGACTTGTATAGGACAAAACCTGCCTAATTGAGAACTAACGATCAGGCAATTACATACCATTTCAGTAGCACAGTATGGTTATCACGGAACAAATTCATTGGAACTAGGAGAAGCCTTGACAGGTCACATTACCATTTCCTGACAGCCAACTCGTTGTTACTATTCCATACTAGTCCTTTCACTTTGCTTTTCTAGCTTGTGATTTACCTCAAAGAAATTTCTCCCAATTGCGCAACACCGAAGATTAACACACACTTGGGGTTTGAATGAACAGATACCTTAAAATGGAAAATACCCTTCCATAACACAGATACAACATGAAGTTAAGAACTACCTATATCTGGAAAATATTCATACAATGTCAAAGATGTCAACAGTTGGACAAGAAATGGCATAGATCGAAAGTTAATATATTAAAGATACATAAATGTCAATAATCTGTTGATCATATGGTATTAGCTATCAGAACTACGGTCAACCAGTTATTACATTTTACAGATGAATATTACAGGTCAATAACATAACGAAACTATAGTTTTAAATATATATCATATATATATATATATATATATATATATATATATATATATATATATATATATATATATATATATATATATATATATATATATATATATATATATATATATGTATATATATATATACATATTTATATATATATATATATATATATATATATATATATATATATATATATATATATATATATATATATATATATATATATATATATATATATATATATATATATATATATATATATATATATATATATATATATATATATAACACGTATTATAGATATTAATACATCCCGTAATTATCGACATAATTTCTTAAAGATATAAGTACATTGATACTGTTGACAAAAACAATATGCGTACAATGTGTAAGCTGTAATTGCATAAAATTTATTTCTAACCTAATATACACTCGGTTGCTCTTTATATGATCAATTCACATTTGTAGACGATGGAACATCTCCCTGTAGCACTGTACTATTGATATGCATCTGGATAAACAAAACGTTTCTAAAAATTAATAGGTTGTGAAGTTATTATTTACAAATCTTGGAGAGTCTTTGTGTCACAATAGAGTGAAGTAATTTTGGAATATTGTTTTCTATTTCTTTTGACACAAAATGCTACTCGCATTGTCTGGAAGGATCCTGGTGAATCCAAAGTGGAGTAAATCCTCAAAATAATAGGACTGCTGGAAAAAGTTTCCGCCTTGAAAACGTGTATTGCATTTACTCAATTATATTTAGAAATGATCGTGTTCAATCATTTTCTTCTTTGTAAATCATGTTCAGTTATAACTTTACAAACATTTGTGCATTACTATTATTCTTTGCTTTGTAGTATTTCTCTACTTATTTTTAACTTCGCAATAAATGCTCTTTTTATTTTTTCACGTATTTTACTCTACTTAATAATTTTCTACCATCATGTAAAAGAATAATGATGTTTTCTATTAACATGTCTTGCATAATATCTCTCAAAGCTAGTTTAACAATGTTACCTCCAAATTTCGAAAGACTATGAAGATGCATAATAAAGTTACACACGTGTGTAAATAAGAACAAAACAACAACAAAAAAGAGTCGGTGCATTGCGAATTAAATGACTCTTCTTTTATTTTATTTGCAGTGGATATCAATGTAGCAGAACAAGCGTGTACTTTAGGACTATTTGACACCGCAGGACAGGTAGGTTTAATGCACACACTGGCATATTTATATGATTGGAGAATCTGAAGCCAATATCAAAAGAATCGGTAACGTCAGATTTACTTCATTTTTTCTGAAAAAGGTTCGTTTTTAAATATTTACATACTATAGTCTGTCTGACTCGAGTTTGGCAACCGCTTTTTCCACTTTTTTATGGCAAAACGTTTGCCATCCAAACTTGGCAAACCCCTTTGCAGCATTAATAACGCGTATGTATAAACATGCTTTTTGTCTAAACTCCGCACAATGTTGATTCTGCTTATTTAAGGATAACACATTGTAAAATTTGCCCATTGCAAACAATTGCCAACATTACAAATTCGCGACATAATATTGTTTCCAATGTGCGAATTCTACAATGGAACCTAATGAGCAAAATCAACATTTTGCGGAGTTGAGATAAAAATTATGTTTATATATACACGTAGTACTGCTCCTAAATGGTTTGCCAAGTTTAGATGGCAATCTCGAACGTCTTGTCATAAAAAAAGTGGAAAAAGCGGTTGCCAAACTCGAGTCAGACAGACTTTAGTACGTCAATGTCCACACGCTGTCACTCATAGTAAGACCAACTTTGACCTTTTTATCCTTAAAGAATATGAAGTTACGATAAAAGAATATTGATATTTTTCAAAAATGCATCTAAGGAAAGTGTGGCGCTTAAAATCACATGTAGATCACATTATTCTGCATAGCATATTTTCACTTCATTCTAATTGAACTTCCTGTTTCTCCCTTCTGTTCCTAGGAGGAGTACGATCGGTTGCGACTTCTCGCCTACCCGGAGACTGACGTGTTTCTCGTATGCTTTTCCGTGACCATGAGGAGTTCCTATAATAACGTGGTAGAGAAATGGGTGCCGGAGCTGAGACAGATCATGCCCAAAACACCACTGGTGCTTGTGGGTACTAAGACAGACCTTCGGCAGGGGGCAAGCTTTTCATTGAGTCAGTCGCAAGGGGAGACCTTGGCCAAACGTATTCGTGCAGACTGCTATGTCGAGTGCTCCGCCTTGACCCAAAACGGCTTAACAGAGGTGTTCGAAGCCGCCATCTTGGCAGCCATCGATCCTAAATGCCCAAAAAAGTCTGGCATAAGAAAAGCCTGCTCCTGTTTGTGTGGACGTAAATAGTCAGGAACTAAATGTATTCACTGTACAGTTTACACCGAGGTGAATATTATTATGGTATATTATCTTGGCAGCCATCGATCCTAAATGCCCAAAGAAGTCTGATATAAGAAAAGCCTGCTCCTGTTTAAATAGTCAAGAATTGAACGTGTTCACTGTACACTTTACACCAAGGTGAAATAGTATTATGGTGACCTTAACTATCTAGTGACAATGTATAATAAATATATTCTGCAGAAGTAACTGATTTTTAAACGGGCAATTCATGATACCATACATTCTTACAAGAAATATATATATCGTTGTGTTAACTAACTAAGAGCAGTGATAAACACAATAGACACTTCAGATATATACAGTTATGAATTACGCATGAGAAATATTTCTAACAACAGATATTTCAGATGATTCTTTGTGAGACTTAAGATTTAAAGGGTGTTCAATAAAACTAATATTCGTCCGTGGTTTTAGTGATTTTAGCCAAAAACAGCATCGTATACAATAAATACATTTGAAAGACATTTGCTTGACTTTTCCGAAACAGGCTCATATACAGAAGAAACACATGCATATAAGAGACAATTGTATGTGGCTTTAACTAACGGCAGTGTTTTTCTCCTTAGATTCCTAAAGACTGATTTTGGTGGCTGTGGGATTGCTGGGGAAAATGGTGAACCACTTGCATCTACTTTAAAATAAACTCAACATCTGAGACTTTACCTTTATTGGTCAAATGTTACTATACGCACACACCATTCAAGCGATTCAATTCTAGTGTCGTAAGTAAATTCAATTGAAACTATATCTTACAAAGCATAATCACAAAGAACATCGAAATCTACGAGCTTAGCTCTATATTCAGCAAGTGGTTATATTCGTGGACATTTGGGGTAAATGAATAAGATCAGCTACTGCCCAGGTAGAAGGACATATAGTTCTTATATACAAACCTTATCATACATACTACACTAAAATTCAAATATCATGTGTCTATATATTAGATATCTAATTTTAATTGATAAAAGAGTGTTAAAATGATCTGCTGCCAAAAAAATGAATATCCAAAACAGAAATATGACAAATATCGTTAACTTGATGTTTCTTATGTAAAAAAATATATGACCAAAATGAATTTTGCTTTCCCGTTTAATCATTATTTGAAATGTCCATAGCGGTTTCGTTTGTCATGAGCTATATGTAAAGAAATATAATTTTGTATCTGCTGTGTAAGTTCAATACAACAGAAAATTAAGAAGGAATTGTGTTTCATGTTTCTAAGTAATAGTGACCTTTTAAAAAAGTAGCTGTAACCTCACCTCAAAAAAATGTTTCGGAAACAAATATTTCAACATCCATGACTTGATTAATATACAAGTCTTATATCAAAGTACTTTATGATTTAATTTGCCATATAAATGCATAGTTCAGACTGTGACATGCAAATAATTTTAGGTCATGCAAGTTTTCTTTTTATGTAAACTTGGCATCCATTATCTAGTTTTATTATTTTGGGAACTACAAGGATAAACTCGGTGGCAATCGTTCAATGTGTTTAAATTTATAAATGTACACATGTACAGTCTAGTTTTTATTTCTTTATTGTGACATGTAAACAGTTTTATATACGACGATAAACAATCATCTTGATAAACACACACGGTAGCATAACACATGAAATGAACAAAGCATTCAAAAATGCTATATTACCAAAAGTAACCATATATGGAAAACAAAAGAAAAGGGTATTTACAAAAATGTTAACGCTAGGCTCGTAGCCATGTTGCATATCTTCAGTTGTACTAGAGATTTGATTGGATATTTCTTTTGGAGTAGGATGAGTTGATTAGTTAAATCATTTTTTAGCATTCGTCAACATAAAACCCAATTTAGTCTTCGCTACAACATTGGTAAATTTGCTTCTTTCTATTATTCGGCCAGTAATCCATTATACATTATTGGAGATGCATTTCTTTTGCATTTTCTCTCTTCGAATAAATAAGAAATATTGTATACATAATTGCATGATTAAAACTGATTGAGTGTTCAGTGTCATAATTCAGTCATTCATTTGTTATCCTATTAGCTTATCTAGGTTCTGTGAATAGGTTATGTTAGAGACTTTGAAGGATAACGATGAGTACTCCCCAATTATGGGTGAACAATTCAGCAGTATATCTTTTCATTTCAATTATTCTATCACTGCAAGGGATAATTCAATAGCAATCCATCAATAGCCAGAAACCACACAAAAACACAAAGCTAATTAAGCACATTTCAAACATGCAAAACCATAGGGATTGATCTAATGTTGAATTGAATGCATAGGTTGTCAAAAAGTGTTTAGATATCCTTTCCCCGAGGCGCTGTTATCATCTTTGATACTTGTCCATGGTTCATTCCCTCTTTCCTCGTCATTACCATTTTCAGTTGTGTCTATAACTACACTCCTATTTCCTGTAATACCAGGTTTTACAGCCATGTGATAAAGGATTAGATCTCAAAGAAGACCCACGAATCCACCAATCGCACCTGAAAAACAATATGATCACACTGCAGCAAAAACCTCAAAATGTAAAATAAAAACAATTATCACAAGTGTCCAATTTTAATAAGTTTAAAAAATCATTTGTGCAACAGTATTCAATTTTAATAAAATGATAATACAGTGGAACCTATTGGTTTATGTGGTAGTAGTCCCCAGGTTGTCAGGTTTCCTGCACTATCTACAACAGCATTGAAACGATTTAGCCCCTGTATGCCAAATGAACGATGTGACGAAATTTTAAATTCCAAATTCAGTGCACAGTCCTGTGAGGACTGATCGTCAGGACAACGCCTAGTTACATGGACGAGGAAAGAATAGAAGACTTTAATTCAAGACTCCACGCTACAGGCAGTGAGGCCTTGCCTGATAGGCGAGTGCTCCATAGTATATTGCCACTGATTGATCGCTGATGCTCACTCATGGCAGAGTCCCGGCCAAGGCATGTGCTATAGGCCTCGGTGACTCTGGATTAGACAGTGTAGTGGCTATTGTGGACTGGTTCTCAGAAGAATATCTAGTTTTAGTATTGCAAGCTTTTGATTGTCCAATCAGCAATTAGGTTTTTACCATGTTACCGGGCATTAAATCCGCATACTGGCCCGGTGAACATTCATTAAGGCTGTAATATGGCTTTGATAAGAACACCGTTTAAACTGACCTCTGGGAATATGTTGTAATATAGAAGAAAAGTGTACTACTTTTATGCAAGATTCTAGGCCACGGACAGAAGTGCTCTTAGAAGGAACGATAAACTCGAAAGGGTAGGACTAGGGACCAACATAGTTTTAATGACCGTGCTGCTGTGTAAAGGGTATGCATCTTTTTCACACTGATATCGCACATTTGAGAACCAATCACATACTGCCTATCATCTTATGGACTATTAACAGGTAATATATTTTTTACCGATTAGAAACTTGAGCATCATCAGCGTCATACGACGATGCTTTATATTTAGGAATGTGTCTTTTAACATCAAATACTGATGTCCACAGACAACCAAATACTATATTTGTTTTCACACCTATTTTCGTACATGTTCATGAAATGACGTGTTTTATAAAGCTTTGATTCTATATTTAAATGGATGGTATTAAATCTCTTTGCTGCTACTTTCAAAATAGAATGATAAAAAAGAGTTGAAAACTTTCTGGCATATTGATATTTATCTGATAGTAAGAGCTTTCATATGAATACAATTTACGAAGGGTTTTATTTTAGATTGGCAATAAAACTTCCTTGCCATCTTGTGGCTTGAAAATTGTACCTCCAGCATAAAAATAGTTAGTGATATCATATTAACACTTTTTAGAATCAGTTACTTTGGCAGGAGGATACCAAATATCTGCTCGCATGCCTACGACCAAAATTCTGAAATTATGATTATCGGTTTTTCATTTAGATTATGTACATATTAAGGAACGTTAAGTTAGGCAATTGATTTCATACACAAGTTGCATCTTACCACATATGCATATGTAGCTTATATCTTTTCATTTGGAATAGTCATATTCACGTCAAGTTTATTACTTTAGGAAAGGAGAGGTTAAAAATTCCAGGCTTACTCGTATGGCCACCTTCAACAATGGCATGGCCCTGCTCAATAGACTGATAACTAAGTTGAGCGAAGAATATATCAGCAAGAAGAAAGTTTGACCTGCAAAAAGATAAATACACTTCAAACAAACTAGAGAATGAACATCTTTAAATATCGTCATTAAGTGTAGTATCAGGTATACTATTATTATTATCATTATTATTATTATTATTATTATTATTATTATTATTATTATTATTATTATTATTGTTATTATTATTATTATTATTATTATTATTATTATTATTATTATTGTTGTTGTTATTGTTATCATCATTATCATTTTTATTATTATCATCATCATTATTATTATCATTATTATTATTATTATTATTATTATTATTATTATCATTATTATAATTATTATTATTATTAGTAGTAGTAATAGTAGTAGTAGTAGTAGTAGTAGTAGTAGTAGTAGTAGTAGTAGTAGTAGTAGTAGTAATAGTACCACTACTACTACTACTACTACTACTACTACTACTACTACTACTACTACTACTACTACTGCTACTAGTAGTAGTAGTACTACTACTCCTTAAAAACTGAAAAAACTGGACATAGATTTGATTTTTTAGTTTTTTAGTTACATGGGTCGTTGATGTGCTTGATTTATTTTTTGACATACTATATTATACATAGGTTATCGTACATTATTATACATCACGTGAAGATTCTTGATTCTGCTTGGTCAAGGGCCATATATTCGTCATGTTATCCTCACTCCTTAACGACTGTTTTCCTTAACAGCTTATGTGCTAATATATTAGCACATAGCAAGAGCTATGTGCTAATTGATTAGCAACTGCTAGCCCGAAGAATACCCATAAAAAACCCACGGAGTTTGCCGAGTGACCTACTGGTGAGACTAGTTCAACAAAGCAGACGAGTGTTTGTCCTAAATCTCTGTTTGTATTTTCACCCTCCAGATGTTGCAACAATCTGCTCATGCTAAGTTTAGTTTAGATCTTAATTCAATGCAAATAACTTGACCAAAACATGTTTGTTAGTCTTGTGATATAATGGGAATTGATCACAAGAGGTAGGTGATTGTGGCACTACCAGTGCCCTCCCAGTCAGCAGCCAAAGCCCTTGCCTTACGGCCTCGGTTTTGGCTGCTGACTGGACCAGGGACTGGTATTTCCACAATCACCTACCCCCCGTGATAAATTCCGACAACCAGGCACTGGCAGACGTCTGGTCAACTGGTGCAGGAATTTTATGCCTGTAATGTAGTATCATGGCCGTCATATAGAGAAGACATAGCATGGGTCCTAAAAGACCACTAGGGTAGCCTGGGGTACCTTCCAAGGGATAAGATCAATAGCTCAATCTTCTGCAGTTTCACTCATTTGTGCTCAGAGTAGCTTTGAAAAAATGTGTATGGTGCCATAGGACTGAATGAAGTACAAATTCACAAACTATTTGAAGAAAGTTGAGATATATTTAGAATTTCTCCTCAAACCTCTTTCTAAGGGTGCTTCTGTTGGATATTTAGATAGCCAATCCCCTTTTCTGGATTACTTGATCATTCATGTCTAGAATTCACTTATTCCTAAACCTAGGTCAGGCTGGTGCATTTGTAAATCTAAAAAGCTATAATCCTATGGCTAAAAGGGGTTACGTAACTGGCAATATGTTACTACGTCTTTTAAGAAGGAACCAGTTTAAAGTGATCAACTCAGAGAAGACAGATGGCTGAATTTCGTTGGGAAACAACAAGCAAAAGGGCAGACTAATATCAAAAGTTCAGACAACACTTAAAGGTAAGTTTCCATCTTCATAAAATGTTACACAGTTACACGATTAGATTAGTAAGTAACGATAACGGTGAAGGAAGCAGGCATCCCTAGGTGAAACACCTAACACCCTACTCACTGGCAAATTTATCAATGTCTCAAACCATATTCAAGTCAGGAACCTCTGCCATTGGTAATGGAATATGGAAATGTGCTTATTGTCACTTTTTCAGCCATAATGTAGCAAAGTTGTTACTAGCAAATTGTAGGTGGTGGGGAAGACGTGAGTGCAAGGCAAAACACTGCCTAACCCTGAGTCACAGACAGAATCTCACACAACCCAACTTATTTCATACAACCTTGGCATTTGTGAGAGATGGCTAGCAGTCAGTGGCAATGGCCTGGACCACTCAATTATCAGGGCAGGGACAGCATGCAAATCATCCACAGGGGCATCCTAGCTGCCATATATAGAATTAGACCGTAGATCACTCGACTTTCACAGTCATATAAAGGAATAAGCACAGTGGGGTTTCCTGATAGACCTCTGTGCAGTGCCAATGTTTTATACTTGCACTAAATGCTTAGGCAAACTGGGCATATAAGACAATGGCACACCTTATTAATAACCATTTTTTCTTGGGCTTGGATAACTCACAACTGAACAAATATTTTTAAGTTACGTGGGTCCTCGATAGGCTTGACTTATCTCTTTGACATATTCTCCATGGGTGTTTATACAACCAGGCACTGGCAGACGTCTAGTCAACTGAACCTCTGCCATTAAATGCCTGTAATGTAGCATCATGGCTGTCATATAGAGGAGTAGACACAGCATGGTGTCCTAATAGACCACTTGGGTAGCCTAGTACCTTCCAAAATGATTAGATGAATAGTTTAACCTCCTGCAGTTTCACTCATTTGTGCTCACAGTGACGTTGAAAAAATGGTGCATTGTGCCCTAGTGCTTTGAAACATAAATGAAGTACAAATTTACAAAATACTTGAAGAAAGTTGATATACAGTTTCAACTTTTCCTTAAATCTATTTCAAAAGTGCTTTTATTGGACATTAACATAACCAAGTCCCTTTTGGGAACCATCGGCTCACTCATGTCAAGAATTAACTATTTCCTACACCTAGGTCATGCTGGTGCATTTGCATTAGTAAATTCAAAAAGCTATAATCCAACGACCAAACGGGATTGCATAAGTAGTGGCATTTTGTTGCTACGTCTTTTAAGAAGGATGTAGTTTAAAGTGATCAATTTAGTGAAAACAGATGGCTGGATTTCACTGGCAAACAACAAGCAAAAAGGCAGACCTATATTGATAGTTCAGACAACACTTAAAGGTAAGTCTTCCATTTTACCAAAATGTTATAAAGTTACACACTTAGATTGGTAGGTAAAAAAAACACCCTAGTCACTTGGAAATGTATCAATGTCTCAAACCATATTCAAGCTAGGAATCTCTGCCATTGGCAAAGAAATAAGGAATTTCATTTATCGTAACTTTTTCGCCCATAATGTAGAACAGTCGTTACTAGCAAGTTGTAAGTGATGGGGAAGATGTGAGTGCAGGACTAAAACACTACCTCACCCTGAGTCAAAGACAAAATTCTCACATGACCCAGCTTAAATTTATACAACTAAGGCATTTATGAGGGATAGCTAGCAGTCAATGAATTCTTGTTGAAAGTAGGGAAATGTTACATCTTTAAACTTTCAGATTCCATTACTGTTCAATAAAGTTAAAGTTGGAAAACACATGATGTGATACCCTTCTCTACAAACTATTGGGCCTGCTCTGACGGCCGTGTGGTCTAAGGCGCCGCCACTGACTGTACGCTGTCTTTCACCACTGTCTGGGTCCGAATCCCGGTCTGGGCATGTGAGAAAGTTGCCAGTGATTTGGGGCTAGGCGGTGTTTTTCGCCGGGTACTCCTGTTTCCTCCACTACTTACAACTGGCTAGTCACAAATTAGCCACAATTGGCATAAATGTGACGAAAAACAAAATTCAAATTCAAATTCAAATTCTACAAACTATTGGAAGATATAATATCCCTAATTTGCAAGCAAATGTGCTAATATGTGATACCTAAAATGCATGTTTAAGTGACCATGTTTAGTTGAAATTAAATATAGAGAAAATGCCAATGGTCTTCTGGTTTGTGTGTAAGCCTATGAGAGCTCTTGTAACAGTTAAACGTGTATTAGTTGGAAATAACAAGTTCATGCCCTATTTTTTTTATATAATCATATGCATGTACATTATGCACGTCATGTACCAGGTTCATTAGTGGCAAGAAGTGGCAATAATGCTGAGCTCAACTGAACGAAGGGATGTAACGGTATCGTAACATTTTGGAAAATTTCGAATTTTGTTTTCGCTACAATTGATTCTACGTGTCTTTTAATTCTAGTTGAAATCTGTTGCAAATTGACGATTTTGCAATCGTAATTTTTTGCCATATGTTCGGTCAATTGCCACTAGTACTGAGTGGTTATTGCACAAATATAAAGCGCATATCAAGGGGTTTCGAATATGTTTCCACGATGTACAAGTAAATAACAACGTCACGGATGATAAATACGTAACTTTGTAACTGCATTTGAAGGGGAATGCAGAAATATCATCGAGCTGCGCGAGCATTTAAAGCTTTGCTTTTGTCGTCATATTATCTTACCACAAAACCTGTACAATTAAGGATAAATGGCATTGAAATGCTGACGGTAAATTATTTGGAAATAAGCTCTTGATCTTAACACTAAGACACTTGGGGTTAGGCGGGGGTTTTCGCCGGTTATTCTGATATCCTCCACCACCAACAATTGGTTAGTCAAGAAAAAGTGAAGATAATGCAGATAATCGAAATTTAAATTTGCAATTCAACAGATACGAACTTTGCGATGGGTGTATTTGAAAGCAGTTGTCATTGATATCAAAATCATCTTATAACCGATTGCAATCTGTTAACGATTATTGTCAATAATCAAACAATTTGAAAATACCAAGGAAGACCTTTCGCTGTATAAGGCCCATTTGATATTGTGTAATAGCATGTCACATTGTACGAATTTGCGTAAAGGTGAAGCATCAACACGAATAACCATTTTTACTGTAAGACAAAAGCAGTGCTAGTCATAGGACCACTTCAACTATTTATTCAAGTTGGTCTATCAGTGCTATTACAATTATTCTGGCTGCCAACATTTTCCATTGATAGTAATACATGGGCTATGCAGGGTTTAGTAGCACTCCTCTCTGTACTCTTCAGTACTTCCTTCTAGAACTTGACAAGCGACATCTAATGAAGCACGTTAAAATTGCATGAACTCACTTGGACTCTTGGTTGTTGGGGTATTTTCCACCAAATATGGCCAAAAACGTGCAGTTTTTGGAATTTCTCCACATAAATTTCATTTTTTGACAATATAAGCTTAGGATGTAGTACAGATATACTTATGACCATGGAAATTAGCACAATATATGAATTAAACTATTCAAATGACCCTTGGCATCATTATTCGGCATCATTATCCCGAATTTCACCGAAAGAAAATAAAAAAAACGGCAACTTTAGCAGTATATCTTATTTTGTCAGCTCAGCCACAACACCAAGATGCAAGTTCACGCTGGTTTAGTGTATTTAAAAACGGTCTGTGAGTCTGTTGAAATCGAGAAATGGCTCTTAAACTTAGGGATTGAGGATTACAGATTATCAAATTAAAAGATGATTGCGGGGAAGTAGAAAAGGCACTGTATAAATAGTTTCATTTTAATCACAAAGAAGGTGATTTACAACTATATGAAAAAAAAGAAAAATAGCCACACATTAGTATCATACAGAATGAAATATTACCACAAAAAGTAAAGATTTTGCATTAAAGGTAATAATAATCAGCTTGCAAAATAACATCCACTGCTAGCCAGCACATTCGAAAAAAAAAGATCTTCAATATATTTATTATGACCACTTTGCCAGATACCACAAAATAATTTGTATCATTCTTTTGCCGTAGTGTTGATGTGTTTGTTAGCTATATACTGCAAAACATACGTTTTCTCATGCAAATATTTACTATTGTATATCCTGTACTGGCAATAACGCACCAAAGCGACAATATATGAATTGAATGATTCTGTATCCTGTACTCGTTTTAATTTCTGGAGAATGAATAATAATGATTTAGAAATAAAAAAAGACAACAGAAAAAGATAACGAAACAGATGGTTTAAAATCAAGGCTATCACAGTATCTGTCTTCGCCTGTACTGTTGAATGCTGCCAATGCTGTTGAATTATCTGACAAGAAGACAATGGTAACCATTCGTTTCTAGCTTCCCAACACTATAGAACTTTTCATTATTTATAAACAATTCTTTTAGCAAGACAAAAATGCAGAGAGAGGAAGTCCAAAAATATGTGGGAGACTTTGGACGTTACCAGAAAGGAATGACAGTAGCTTTATCCCTTCCATTAATAATCATCGGCTGTCAGCTTGTCTCCACGACCTTCATTGCTGCCACTCCTAATCATAGGTAAATTATACACACACACACACATATACATACATATATACATATATATATATATATATATATATATATATATATATATATATATATATATATATATATATATATATATATATATATATATATATATATATATATATATTATATATATATATATATATATATATATATATATATATATATATATATATATATATATATATATATATACATATGTTTGTATATATATGTGTGTGTGTATGTGTGTGTTATTTATGTAGATGTACATATAAAAACAATTTGAAGTTGGTTAAGATTTCCTAGAATATTTTTGTTTTTCATCACTTTTCTGCAATATATATATATATATATATATATATATATATATATATATATATATATATATATATATATAGATATATATATATAGATATATATATATATACATATATATATATATATATATATGTATATATATATATATATATATATATATATATATATATATATATATATATATATATATATATATATATATATATATATATATATATATATATATATATATATACATATATATATATATATATATATAATATATATATATATATATATATATATATATATATATATATATATATATATATATAAATATATATATAAATATATATCTTATGGCACTAAATGAACTGTGTGTCGATGTCCCTTTAAACACTCATTCAATCATTTGTTGTATCTAGTCCAAAAGGTATTTCAAAATGTAATTCTCAATTACAGATGTTTTGTTCCGGGATTGGATACTATCAGAAACCCATACCCAGATCAATTTACAAATATCACAATCTTGGAAAGGAGCATACCATTAGATACAACCAGTGGGCGCTTCAGCCAGTGTTTCATGTATGACGTCAATAGCACATTTGGTAATAGCAGCCTGACGGTGAAATGCAAGGAATGGGTATATGACACGTCTGAATACAAATCAACAATTGTAACGGAGGTAGGAAATAAGATAAGATATTATTTTAATCCTCTTAACATCTCTCTCTCTCTCTTTCTCTCTCTCTCTGCAGGTTTGATTCCTTTCTCTCTGAGAGTACAAATAGGAGTAGGATAGGAAGTAGAAGGCATTATTCAAATGAAATTATTGTTTGCCAGTTATTGGACTGGCTATTGTGCCCGTCTAATTGATAATGTTGCAGTGTCTACAGTGCAGCATTCAATTAAAGGTCTATTGGTCACTGAGAAAGGTAGTGTCCTCGGGGTGTTGGAAAAAATGTTGTTTGGTGGTGGGGTTAGATACTATACGGAGCCATGCTATGACTCGTAGATTTCGGAGTTTTACTGCCGTCCTGTTGCCCTAGATGTTTTCCAAATTCATCAAGGGTCTAGTAGGGCTGGAATGTTCCGGCAGATCCCAATTCCGGGCCACTCTATGGTCGCATTCCTTAAGAATAAATAGAAGGTGGTTATTGTTTTTTGAAAGGATTTTGGGGTTAAAAGTCTTCCCCTCAAGAGTGTATACACTCTATTGAAGGCCTGTTTCATCACTTTTGGTGGATTGTGTATCTCCCTGCAAATCTGTGTGAAAGTGTCAGGGTTGCTGCATATCCTTTTCAGTCGTAGAAACTTACT
>OZ012686.1:22544091-22556936 GCA_963942565.1 Maea johnstoni
GGTGTGTCAAACCACCATGCCTGCTGGAGGCCAGAGTCATGCTTGAAGGCATGTAAAGGTGTGTCAAAACACCATGCCTGCAGGAGGCCAGAGTCATGCGTGGGAGCATGTAAAGATGTGTACAAACACTACGCCTGCTGGAGGCCAGAGTCATGCGTGGGAGAATGTAAAGGTGTGGTTAAACACCATGCCTGCTGTAGGCCAGAGTCATGCGTGGGACCATGTAAACGTGTGGTTTAACACCATGCCTGCTGGAGGCCAGAGTCATGCGTGGGAGCATGTAAACATGTGGTTTAACCACCATGCCTGCTGGAGGCCAGAGTCATGCGTGGGAGCATGTAAATGTGTGGTTTACACACCATGCCAAATTAAGTCAAATTGTATGCACTGGAATATGCAAGAGAATAAGTCATGCTTAAGACGTGTCAATAAAACCTGTCTGTAAAAGACCTCATGAAATCCAGCCCAATCCAAAGTCGGCATGGAAGTTGGTGAAAAGCTTCATCAAAATGCTGCGTGATGCATGGGAATACCATCTATAGACCTGGATCCCTCCCAATGTAGGTTAGAGTCCAGCATGACAGCATCGAATAATGTTAACCAATACATGTATGAGGAAAGTGTCATCAGAGTAACCTGCTAGAGATGAAAGTCGCCAAGATTGCACGTCAGAGCCATGCATATAAGATAAAAAGTGTCAACAAATCACTGCTAACAAAGGTCAGAGACAAGAGTGCAAATGTGTGGAAACTGTCAATGTCTGCCAGTCTGTCAAAATTCTGATTCACTCCTGTTAGAGGCAGAGTCATGCATGCTCAGAGGTAAAACCTGTTGTTAATGTGATGTACAAAGGTCAGGCTCATGCATGTAAACATGTGAAAAGTGACATCAAACCACTGGTCTGCTGGAAATTTGACTCGCCCCTGTTAGAGGTCAGAGCCAGAATGTCAATAGGTGAATGTATCATCAAAACTCGGAGCTAACGATGGGCCGAGTCATGACCGTGAATCTCAAAAGTGTCCTCTCAATGGTAGCTTGCTAGAGACCCAAGTCACTTCCAATCCCCCATTGGATTCAAGAGTCATACATGTTAAAATGTGAACCATGTCAACAGAAACACTGTGCTAATGAAGGGTCGAATCATGTACATATGCAAATATGTAATCAAAAGACTGACCTAGTTGGTGCCAGAGTCAGCAAGTTAACCAGATAATTATGTCGTCAAAAACTGCACCAATACATGGTAATGTGTGAAAGATGTATGCAAACTATGAAAAATACATTGGACTTCAGATTTGATAGTCCAGGGGCTTCCGACAATAACATCTAGGTACCTTCAATTCCTACCTGTTTCCATTGTTAACATCAGATAACAGATTAATTTTAGCAATACAAGCAAATGTCTAGGGTTAAGTCATGTATATATGCAAAAATGTAATTAAAAGAGTGGCCTAGTTGGTGCCAGAGTCAGCAAGTTAACCAGAGAAAATATGTCATCAAAACTGCACTAATACATGCAAACTATGAATAATAATTGGACTTCAGATCTGATGGTCCAGGGGCTGTTGACAATAACATCTATGTACCTTCAATTCCTACCTGTTTTGTTGCTAACCTCAGACATCAGATTCATTTTCTACAACACAAGCAAATGTCTAGTGTAGAGTCACGTATATTACGTAAATATGCAAAAAATGTAATAAAAGACTGGCATAGTTGGTGTCAGAGTCAGCAAGTTAACCAGATAATTATGTCATCAAAACTGCACTAATATATGGTAATGTGGGAAAGATGTATGCAAACTATGAATAATACATTGGACTTCAGAGTTGATAGTTCAGGGGCTTTCGAACATAAAATCTATGTACCTTCAATTCCCACCTGTTACACTGCTAACATCAGATATCAGATTCATTTTGCAGCACAAGTAAATGTCTATTGGATGGCATCATACTTGATAGGTGTGCACTGCACCCAAAATAAATAAGTGCAATCCAGCACTGGTCAGCAAAATCAAAATTACAAACCAAGTTACTCAAACACCATGGCACCCAAACAAAGTTAAGCCATAACTGAGCAGTAAATCAACACCCATCTGACCCAGAGCATGAGTTCCCAAGATACTGTTGCACTATTCCATAGTATAGAATTAAATGCTAAAGAAATGCTGGTCAGCTGGCTGATGATTAAGTAGGCTGACCAATGGTCATGTGTTGAAATTGTCACTGAAGAATACACCCAAGGAGCAGTCCATTCCCTGCACCCATCATCACAATGTCGCCGAAGAATACACCCGGGAGCAGTTAATTTCTTGCACCCATCATCACAATGTTGCCAAAGAATACACCCGGGAGTGGTTGATTTCTTGCACCCATCATCACAGAGTCACTGACAAATACACCCGTGGGGGGCAGTCACTTTCTTGTACCCATCATCACAATATCACCAAAGAATACACCCGAGGGGGCAGTTGATTCTTTGCACCCATCTGCACAGTGTCACTGATAAATACACCTGAGGGGAAGTTGATTTCTTGAACCCATCATCATAATGTCGCCAAATAATACACCCGAGGGGAAAGTTGATTTCTTGCAACCATCTGCAGTGTCACTGACAAATACAGCCATGGGGGGCAGTTGATTCCTTGTATCTATCATCATAATATCGCCAAAGAATTCACCTGAGGGGGCAGTTGATTCTTGCACCCATCTGCACAGTGTTACTGATAAATACACCTGGGGGGAAGTTGATTTCTTGCACCCATCATCAAAATGTCGCCGAAGAATACACCCGAGGGGGCAGTTGAATCCTTGCACCCATCATCACAGTGTCACTGATAAATACACCTGGGGAGCAGTTGATTTCTTGAACCCATCATCACATTGTCACTGATAAATACACCCGAGGGAGCAGTTGATTCCTTGCACCCATCATCACATTGTCACTGATAAATACACCCGAGGGAGCAGTTGATTTCTTGCACCCATCATCACAGTGTCACTGATAAATACACCCGAGGGAGCAGTTGATTTCTTGCACCCATCATCACAGTGTCACTGATAAATACACCTGGGGGGGGGCAGTTGATTCCTTGCACCCATCATCACAGTGTCACTGATAAATACAAATGTATGACTACAAACAACAATGTACAACATATGACGACACAATGTTCAACAATGTATATTTAAAACAACATGAATCTTGTCGCACCCAAAAGTTTTACATAAAAAACATTTTTTTAAATAGTAGCATTAGCTACCAAAAGCTGAGAACCACTATGAACAAAAGCAACAAATTATGAAATCCTATGACAAGGTGCGAATTTGGAAATTGTACATCGACGTACATAGTTGAACATCGTTTTGTATATGTTCTTATATTTTCGTAAATTATCGTACATTGTTGTGGATTGTTTTACATCGATTCGTGGCATATCAGTGCAAGGATTAAATCTACAAGTGGCGCACATACACGTATGTATGTTGTATGCATTCGTACTTATGTCGTAAATATTCTCACACATTCGCATGCAAGCGCACCTTGATATTCGTTCACAACTACGATTTTGTTCCCCTTACAATTTACGACAAATTACAATATATTAGGATGTCGCACACATTAGGATGTTGTCGAACATCGATCGTACCTAGTGTCGTGGGATTTCGTATAATTTCGTATATATTTCGTACATCTCGTATACATCCTGCGAATGTGATTTTCACCACTTTTTCAACAAATTCAGGGCTTCGGCGAAGATTTGACTTGTTAAAACATCGTACATGAAATTGTAGTGGGAGTCCAACACTAGTGGTTATGTCCTATGGCATTTGTCCTCTGTCCCTATGTAACACATCCAATACACTCACTATGGAAGACGCTGCTAGCTAAATTAACACCCCTTTTCAGTCAAAAATACTCTTAAAAATTCAATTCCAGTATCCGAGCCTGGCCTTTGTTTATGTGGTCAGCAGTCGTTTGCACAGTACATGCCCAATGGGCATGACATTTATGTTTTCATCAACACTAGGCACTGATTGCGTGGGCGTTTTCTTATCCCTGTAGCAGGGAGTCAAACATCTTCTTCTCTTATGTATTGCACTTCATATCAAGATATCCTAATCAACTGGGAGGGACTGGAATCGCACCCATTCATCCCCCATGGAGTTTAAAGTTGATGAGACATTAATTTCAAGCTTTTTTGACGAATGACTACTAATCTAGAGAGAGTAAAAAATCAATAATTGAGTGCAAATGGACATTATTTGTGCTAACTTATGTTTTTAAAGTGCCAAAATGATTGTGGGGAGGAGCAGCCCTTGGGAGGGTACTTCCTGGGCCCACTCGGTAAAGGTCGGCACTCTCTGTGTGAATGACGTAGGATTGTTGTAAAAAAAAACGGATCCGGTAAACATTTATAAAAACGAATACTCAGTATAAGTAATACATTTTACTAATAATGGTTATTGTTATACCTCACCCTATATTAAGAGTCATTTCATAATTTACCCTATCTATCAGAAAAGGTGGAATAATAGCACAAGCAGGTGAATAATTTTGCCAGTCAATAATCTCCCCTATTCCATGTTTCTATGGTGGCTGGGCGCTTTTGATTCATAAAACAGGATAAAAGTTGTGGTGGGCCAGGTGACAAATAACTATCAATAAAAAACTAAAATAACTATGATATTAGCTTGCCGAGAAATTTATCAGGTGGTTATAGAAGTTCTTCAATGAATAAGGCGACTTCAATGATAGATTTCAGTATACTGTAGGGTGCACCGGTGCACCTATTCATCAGACCGGTTTATCAAATGAATGCAGTTTTTTCTGCAAGAATAAACAGATACATGCAGCTGGCAAAGATGTTTATTGCTGTTTTATTTACTTGTTGGGTCTAACTCAAGGAAAAAAGGTAAAGATCCATAGCAGGACTAGTTGATTCTATATGAAGCCCAGGATATTTTCAATGAAATTTTGAGTAGTAGTGAGCGATAATAGAGTGAATTTTCATTCAAAAGACTGTCAAGCAGAGCAGCTTGGAGCACAGCATATTTTCAAAATGTCTCGGTTAGGCAGTGCTACCAAAGAAGATATTCAAGATTTACATGACCAAAAAGACAGTTTAAACACCAAAAAATCAGTTAATCATTCTGTTAAGGTTGTGTTGTGAAGGAGTACTGCAGGGAGAAAGGCAGCAATGTTGAGTTTGAGAAGTTGGATCCAAAGGAGATCGATTAGTATTAGAGTTATTCTATGTTGATCTCAGGAAGAAAGATGGCAAACTTTACAAGTCTAGTGCATTTAGCCTTCATACCAAAGTGATTATGGTATAATTGAAGTAATCCGTAGATGAGAAACTATGATATTCATACATTTTGTTATCATTAAAATATTGAAATCAGCTCTGGTCTTGTCTTATGACTTTGCCCCTTGTTGTAAAATGTTCGGTATAACAAAACAGTTATTGCCTGGCTTGTTGGTGGATAGTAAACAGTTATTGCCTGGCTTGTTGGTGGATAGTGCAGATTATCACCCCGAGAAGGAATTATTTCCCGAGGGCAACGCCCGAGGGAAATAATTCCTTCGAGGGGTGATAATCTGCACTATCCACCAACAAGCCAGGCAATAACTGTTTTGTTATACCGAACATTTTACAACAAGGGGCAAAATCATAAGACAAGACCAGAGCTGATTTCAATATTTTAATGATAACAAAATGTATGAATATCATAGTTTCTCATCTACGGATTACTTCAATTATACCATAATCACTTTGATATGAAGGCTAAATGCACTAGACTTGTAAAGTTTGCCATCTTTCTTCCTGAGATCAACATAGAATAACTCTAATACTAATCGATCTCCTTTGGATCCAACTTCTCAAACTCAACATTGCTGCCTTTCTCCCTGCAGTACTCCTTCACAACACAACCTTAACAGAATGATTAACTGATTTTTTGGTGTTTAAACTGTCTTTTTGGTCATGTAAATCTTGAATATCTTCTTTGTTAGCACTGCCTAACCGAGACATTTTGAAAATATGCTGTGCCCCAAGCTGCTCTGCTTGACAGTCTTTTGAATGAAAATTCACTCTATTATCGCTCACTACTACTCAAAATTTCATTGAAAATATCCTAGGCTTCATATAGAATCAACTAGTCCTGTTATGGATCTTTACCTTTTTTCCTTGAGTTAGACCCAACAAGTAAATGAAACAGCAATAAACATCTTTGCCAGCTGCATGTATCTGTTTGTCTGGCAGAAAAAACTGCATTCATTTGATTAACCGGTCTGATGAATAGGTGCACCGGTGCACCCTACAGTATACTGAAATCTATCATTGAAGTCGCCTTATTCATTGAAGAACTTCTATAATCACCTGATAAATTTTTCGGCAAGCTAATATCATAGTTATTTTAGTTTTTTATTGATAGTTAGTTGTCACCTGGCCCACCACAAGTTTTATCCTGTTTTATGAATCAAAAGCGCCCAGCCACCATGGAAACATGGAATAGGGGAGATTATTGACTGGCAAAATTATTCACCTGCTTGTGCTATTATTCCACCTTTTCTGATAGATAGGGTAAATTATGAAATGACTCTTAATATAGGGTGAGGTATAACAATGCAGATTATCACCCCTCGAAGGAATTATTTCCCTCGGGCGTTGCCCTCAGGAAATAATTCCTTCTCGGGGTGATAATCTGCACTATCCACCAACAAGCCAGGCAATAACTGTTTACTATCCAATACGGAATATCTTTTTCATGCGCGTGATTATTTTAGAATTTGTTTACTTCGTCCAGGAAATGAGTTATGTGGAATTAGGGGACGAGTCATGTTCGGCACAACTTTCATGCTTCTATATGGCGTCAGCTACTCTTTCCTTTCTACAATGGCCTACTTCTTGACCGATTGGCGAATGTTGCAGGTTGGCATATCAGCCCCTCTTCTGCTGATTATGGTATTGTACATGAAGTAAGTTAAGAAAAAGTGGTTCTTTCTTCTTTTTTTATCAGTTTGTTGAATATTGCTAAACAGTGGTACACTTCTGGTTTATTGAAGTTTGAAACGAGTTCTCAATGATTTTAAGCCCCTCTTTTGCTGATTATGGCATTGTACATGAAGTAAGTTAAGAAAAAAGTGGTTCTTTCTCATTTTCTTTTTAGTTTGTTGAATATTGCTAAACAGTGGTACACTTCTGGTTTATTGAAATTTGAAACGAGTTCTCAATGATTTTAAGCCCCTCTTTTGCTGATTATGGCATTGTACATGAAGTAAGTTAAGAAAAAAGTGGTTCTTTCTCATTTTCTTTTTAGTTTGTTGAATATTGCTAAACAGTGGTACACTTCTGGTTTATTGAAGTTTGAAACGAGTTCTCAATGATTTTAAGCCCCTCTTTTGCTGATTATGGCATTGTATATGAAGTAAGTTAGGAACAAAGTGTTTCTTTCTCATTTTCTTTTTAGTTTGTTGAATATTGCTAAACAGTGGTACACTTCTGGTTTATTGAAGTTTGAAACGAGTTCTCAATGATTTTAAGCCCCTCTTTTGCTGATTATGGTATTGTACATGAAGTAAGTTAAGAAAAAAGTGGTTCTTTCTCATTTTCTTTTTAGTTTGTTGAATATTGCTAAACAGTGGTACACTTCTGGTTTATTGAAGTTTGAAACGAGTTCTCAATGATTTTAAGCCCCTCTTTTGCTGATTATGGCATTGTACATGAAGTAAGTTAAGAAAAAAGTGGTTCTTTCTTTTTTTTAGTTTGTTGAATATAGCAAAACAGTGATAGTGATTTTTAGGTGTGAGAAACTTTTCCGTTTATTGTCTGTTTATTTTTACCACTTAGAATCATCCCAGAGTCACCAAACTGGCAAATCATTAATGGTAAACCAGATGAGGCTCGTAAGACGATACGACGTGCATCTATTATCAGCAAAACTACGATACCCGATGATGTTCTTGAAAATATAACACAGGTAATGTCAAACTCCTATTGCAAACTCCTCCGGTTGCTAACTCCTATTGCACACCATTTAGCCTAGCTCTTTATGATTTTACTTTATTATATATGGAAGCCTGCCCCTATACTAGATAAGGACTTGTGGCCTACTGTTGGCCATTTAGTTCCCACAATTGCCACACGAGGGAGATTACTGATAATTTCCAAGTGAGATCCTAGTATACTGCAGTGCCATCTATCCACAATGGAAGACATTTAAATAGGGCCTGGGAGGCAGGCTACACACCATTGAGCACACCGTATGCGTAACATTTCTATATATTCCATAAGAGTTTATTACAAATGCAAATAAAGATTTTAGAATTATCTTTATCCTCGAATCTTCTGTCAAACCCAGTGGTGGTAGAAACCGAACTACAGTGCCGGCATTAAAATCCTGCACTAAATGCATGGGCAGCCGGGCCTAACACACGACCGCACACCTGATTGCCTCCAAGTTTCCTGGGCATGGATCACAACTGAACTTACATCCATCAAGGCAGTGATGTGATGTGCTTGGCTTATTTTTTGACATGTTATTTATAAGTTTTTGTACCACCAGGCGCTGGCAGACGTCCGGTCGTCTGGTGCAGGATTTAAATGTCTGTACTGTACACTGGATTAACCATATGTCACTGTTAACTTTCTCGCATACGCTTGAGCCAGATTTGAATCTGCACATTACTACGCATATGCCTCAAGCTATATAAAACTGGTTCTCATCACTGAACATTCAATATTGTCACATGACTTATGATGCCACGCCAGAAACTTTCGAAATACTGGTGTAAACGTATGGGTAAAGTGTTTAGAGATTTGGCATTTTGAATCTGGTCATGGTAACTTTCACTGTCAACGCAACTTTCTCTGTTTTCATGCATTTTGTTCAATAACTCACCATATTTTTTTCTTTGGTACACAGTGTCAGCCAAAGCCGAACGGGCAAAAGGCGAAAAGGGAGACATTGCTAGATATGGTTCGTTTCCACCCGATTTTCAGGCGTCTCACCATAATTCTTGGATGTCTCTGGTAAGTTCCATCTTCCTTCTTAATCGTTTAACTCATTATGAGTTCGCCTAGACATTATTCGATGGGGTTTAAAATAATTTCGAAGATTTTGCACAATATTTAAAGGAGATTTGTCGGCAATGTTAAAAATTAGATTTCCTTCAAAGATTTCGCTTGGAGCATTTTTTTCAAAATGAACAGGCTTCCTTTGGCCGTTTTAAACATTAATTGAATGAATTGAATAAAAATCATCATTTTAGCTTTCGAAAACATGAATAGAATTCGGACTAAAACGTAATAGCCCATCTCACCTCAAGAAAGAGGAAATTAAATGATTGCATTCATATAAATTGGTGAATAGACTTGAGCAAATAAATGTCATACCAATAGATGATTAATGGTTAAATGTATTAACAACGAAACCTGCACCTGAATGTATGTGTGTCTCTTCATTGACCATGTCGATTAAAACATGAAATATACATCAGAAAATAAGTGTAAAGGTACAAAAATATATAATAACGAAACAAGGAGTTAAACAAAAGAGATGGTAAGACCATCAATCAGGCGGTGTCTTAGAGGTGAAGTACTCTTAATCCCAGAATGCCTATGTGTCTGTAGGAGGACCTGGACTTAAAGGAGAATTTGTCAAATACAATTTTACATGTACAAGATGGCTCTAAATTGTATTGTCTTCTAAATTCAAATAGTCATTGACACAACAGAGCCATATATTACTAACCTATCCGTCCTGCTCACCAGAACGCGTTTATACATGTTATATATCGAGCATCCAGAGTTTTTCGGAACTAGGGTTGGATGCCATGTGTCGGCAGTAGAATGGGTGTAGTAAGGGGGGGGGGGAGGTTGACTGTAACGTGTGTGTGTTCGGCGTTCATTTACACTACAGGTCTGTAGTGTAAATGAACGCCGCTACGCGTCGCCACCGTCGCGTATTAAAATTAGCTTCCAATTACTTGTGACGTCATCAAAACTGTACAATCGCCAATATCACTGATTTAAAAAAGGTTATTTAATTTCCTAAAAGTGTATTCTTAGTACAATTGGTCCATTGAATGTATCCATGCTGTTTGACCAAAACAGAGTGGACGATATCATACATAACTGGAAGAACCAAGTTATCTCTAATGAAACAATCCATGGCGTTCCACTAAGGCATTCGACGTGTTTGAAGCCACCTATCGGCGGGTTCCGGAACCTCGCGTCCAGAAATGCAGTGTATACTGTCATTGTCCTCACTGGAGAACTCTGGTATCAGCTTTCCAAATAGCCAGGGAAGAACCAAACCGGGGCTGTTCTCGAATACAATTTTTCAATTATGAACGCTTGCATAGATATCGGCCAACATGTGGGTTCTAATGTCTTGGGTGTAAGTGCATTGAAATACAACATGTCTGAATATAGTGGTATTTCGGTAAGGCTTACAGTTGCTGTATGGTGCGCTGGGTCACTTAGCCATGGGGGCAGTTGGTAACTTGCATTTCTACCAACAAGTGGGAAATTAAGAGACACCATTGTAGCTAGTATCAGTCCCATGTATTTCACGACATATCATATAAGGGCTTAAAATGATGGCCGAGTGGTCTAAGGTGTTACCACTGGCATTACTGCTCATTACATTACATTATAACTTCAAATGCATATCATATTATTCTTTAGGTATACACAAAGTACTGGATACTACGGATTGTCATTTTTCGCCTCATCTGTGCCGATAGAAAACCCCTACCTGCGTCTGTCAGTATTGGGCCTGACTGCGATCCCAGCCAATCTGATCCTGATGTACCTCATGCCACGCTGTAGGCGACGACTGATGTTGATAGCTACCTTGCTGTGTAGCGGTGCATGCCTGCTTACTCTCTCATTTCTCCCAGAAGGTACGTATTCAGTTATAACCTATGTTTAATCACTTACGTATATATATATATATATATATATATATATATATATATATATATATATATATATATATATATATATATATATATATATATATATATATATATATATATATATATATATATATATATATTTATACACACAATGTTCCCAGTGTATATATATTTATATATATATATATATATATATATATATATATATATATATATATATATATATATATATATATATATATATATATATATATATATATATATATATATATACATATATATGTATATATATATACATATATATATATATATATATACATATATATATATATATATATACATATATGTATATATATATATTTATATATATATATATATACATATATATATATATATATATATATATATATATATATATATATATATATATATATATATATATATATATATATATATATATATATATATATATTCAATATTTTACATTTTGATCGCTTAATTTCAATTTTCCTTTTGTAGATACATTTATCATCAACCTCCAAGTTATAGCTTTTAGTTTTTCAACTCTACAACTTTTAATTTGCTTTAATGCTCAATGCTCTTTTTACTCGCGAGCTGTAATCATATCTTCATATTTTTGATTGAACCATATAATAGTCTGTCTGACTTGAGTGTGAATCCCCGCTTTTTCCACTTTGTTGGTGTCAAAACTTTAGAGATTGCCATCCAAACTTGGCAAACCTCTTTGGAGCACAACTGCGTGTATGTCTAAACATACATTTTGTCTGAACTGCACAATGTATTGATTTAGCTCATTATGTTCTTTTGTAAAATGTGTCCATTGGCCACACTAGCCTAATTCTGAGTGGGTTGTTTGGTGGACGAGTGCGTCTATAAGGTTCTTACCGCATACATATTTCAAAAAAATAATCAAAAAGGTGCTTTTGATGCTGATTTCTATATCCGTATAGCTCTCTGGGAGGTCCGAGGTGCACTAACACAAAGGCTAACACCTCATAATAGTTAGGTTGTCCGGGCAGCGTCAAAGGAGCCCCTCTGCCGTATAGTAAGAACGCAGGGAGGTCGAAGCTGAGACAATAATTAGCAAGGGCTGAGTGCATACTGTATACGGAGAAAGGTCCGTGTGTGCTGAGATAGTTTATAGGTTTGACGAGAGAGAGAGAGAGAGAGAGAGAGAGAGAGAGAGAGAGAGAGAGAGAGAGAGAGAGAGAGAGAGAGAGAGAGAGAGAGAGAGGGGGGGGGGGGGAGGGGGGGTGGAGGGTAGGGGGGCGGACGGATCGATACACAAATGAAAGACTATACACCATACTTTTATTTTGAAAATAGTTTTTGAGTAGAAATGATTAGAATTCGATATATCAGTGATATCATAAACATGCACCGCCCCATCTTTATCACAGCCGGTTAAATAACCCATACTTATATTTATCAATGGTATACCAGAGAGAGAGAGAGAGAGAGAGAGAGAGAGAGAGAGAGAGAGAGAGAGAGAGAGAGAGAGAGAGAGAGAGAGAGAGAGAGAGAGAGAGAGAGGGGGGGGGGGTAGGGGGGCGGACGGACGGACGGATGGATAGGCAGACAAATGACTAATCGATATACAAATGACATGCTTTATGCCATGCTTTTACTTTTAACACAATTTTGAGAGAAGGGAAAGGGCGGATGGATGGATGGAAAGACAGACAAACACACATAGATATATACAAATGACATATACTTTTACTTTGAAAATAGTTTTGAGGAGAAATTATTAGAATTAGATATATCAGTGATGCCCCATCTTCTTCATTAAGGCCGGTGTAATAACTCATGATCTTATATAAAAATGGTATAACTGTTTACCAAGCTTCTTGAATTATTGATACATATAATAGGTGGCCCTAAATGTTTGGTATTAG
>OZ012686.1:22564636-22579636 GCA_963942565.1 Maea johnstoni
TTATGAAAGTTAGTAAAAAACTGGCCTGAGTCTGGGCATAGAGGCTGACATTAACAGGGCAGAGCACAAATTTAAGCCCCAATTTTGATTGGTCGAGAGATATCAGTGGCAGTCACTTCCAGCCACTGATATCTCTCAACCAATCAGAAGCAGGGCTGACAGTCACTTCCTACCACTGATATATCTCGACCAATCAAAAATTGGGGCTTAAATTTGTGTAATGTCAGCCTCTATGCCCAGACTCAGGCCAGTATTTTACTAACTTTCATAAGCCATATCTGAGGAGTGCTGAGGAGGACAGACTTGCGGGGTGGTCTTATTTGAAAGGTGACATGTATGGGCACATTTTGAACCTAAATCATCATGATGGTGCATTTGCCCTTTAACCATTGTTCTTATTCCCACACAATCATATGAAGGTTTCCAAGTTTCAATTGAAGGTTTTCAATAATTTGATTCAAAAGGATAAGATAACTAACAAGCATGTAATCACACTTAAACTAAATTTCACGACAATTGCTAAAACACATTTGTAACCTCACTTCACTTTAATCAAGTGATACACCTCTTAAGACAAAAGCCAACTCCTGTACTATGTGGCCCTATTGTAACCCTTACGCCGCTGATGGCGAATTTAGCGAATACAAAATGATGCAAAAAAACTGAAAAACAACTGTAACCCTGGCACATGATTTCTCATCTGACAGTACTCAGGGAGAGCTTTCCAATGAATACCAAGATGACAGGGTTTAAATGGTTTTCAGTTATCTTTGAGTCCTTGTGCTTTGGACAAAAGTAGCCTCAGCATTGGAAGGGTTAAGAAGAAATTCATTTCCTCAGCCTCTATCATTAAAAATGTCCATTTTTTCATTTGTTTAAAAGAATTATTTTTACATGAATAATAGATGGGAGACAGTTACCCTGACTTCTCCTATAAATAAACTCTTTCATGGCCATGAGTATTGCCTTGATATAATTGTTTTGTGTACATCAACACCAAATAGTTTCTAAGCATCTTACAATGTAGTATATTTGTCTTTATATTTCTTGATTCATATTTCTAGTTGTTTCTATAAATTAGCCGCATGAGAACATGCACAATTGGCATTCACTGTAGGAGCCGATTTGTGTGTTACAAGATATTTGAGGTCTGACTATGTGATATGCTAGACTGCATTTTGGTATTGTATAATTGGTTCATTATGATGCATATAGGTGGCAGCACCTTTTGGACATTTAGTTCATCTAAGATATAAGGTGAAATTTGATTGGTCTATTTGTTGTGTGTCTAGCCAATCAGAGCTTGTGTAACAGATTTTCAGTGTTGTGGAGAGAAAACACATGGTCATGGTTGGAGCAGTGGTCCTTTGTTTACTTTGAGAGCTGAAAGGTGAATAGTTCTGTAAGTAATATTTCATTGCAGCTTTGATTCTAGAGTCATGTTAAGCAATCTGTATAGGGCCTAGACTTAGTACAGCTACCTGTCAGGTGAAACTTCATTGTAATTTTAGAGATTTGTTGGACAATTGCCTTGGAGAATTTCCTAGTGTGCTGCGCCTATTGTTTACAGTTATCTAGTACTTAAGAATACTGTTGATGTCTGTTTTCTGAGGTTTTGTTATTTTGATGGTTTATTCTTGGCCAACTTTAATCTTATTTGGTCAGTCAAACCTAATTATATTGGTATTAGAAATATTTGGATGGTAATTGAGAAATGAGTGTTTTTGGTAGATCTGTGTCACTGAGACGCCTATGTTATGTATACAGATGAGTGATTTGAGTTTCTTATTATTTTCAGTCAATCGCAAAAGTGATCGGTGTATCGTGGTTTCGACATAAATAAAGTTCTGTGTTTCATCGTTCATATGGTGTTGTGTATTGATTCCACCAACCACAGTAAACTACCAGCAGTAAACTCCCACGCTCCACATGCACATTTGTTAAAACCAGTTACTTCCAAATTCAATCAAGAAAACAATGCATTGATCATTACCCTATAATGTTCAAACGTAAATACAATAAATCTAACAAACATGTCATTAGTTGTGCGACAATAAATCATAAAAGAATTTGCAACAAAATTGTTGAAAAGATGTTTATAATTCATTTTGGTGGTCCACTTAAATCCACATTTCATTAAGTATAATACTTACAGAGTCTATGACCGCTGTCTATGCATTCTTGCCACACTCAACGTACGAGAAGCACTTTAAACCCCACTGTGATGTGAAACTATCACTTAAAAGTGTGAAATTGTGGGTGCGTATAGGAAGCTTGGGAAGCTTTAGTGAGACCGTGGGGTCCGGATATTGTTTCTTATATTGAATATAAGGCATAAGGCAACAAAGAGATGTGGTGCATGAGATGCAAAGTGGTGCATGAGATCAATGAAGTTCAATGAAATTTTAAATTGATTTCTAGTGTTGGCTTGGTAGAGTCAGCAGGGTATGGGCTATCTGAAATATCAACAAATTTTAAATAGTTGTAATTGTGCCCTAAATTGTCATTTGTCTAAGGGCCCGAAGTCTTATTAAGCCAAGAATATCTGAAATTTGGTCTTCTAAGTTACAAGTTCCGTTATTTGAATCACTGCAGCTTTAAAATCCTGACGTCCAATTTCAAGGTACATCAGGGCGAATAGTATCCAACTGTCTCTCCAAATTCTGACCACCATTTGTCTCAAGTAAGTTAGTGTACCGGTTTGTTCTGACTCTCTTCATCCTCCTCCCTGAACTTATTTTACCACTCAGCCTTTAAAAAATATACATTGCCTAAAAGGTCTGATGAGGGATCCACTAAGCATCACAAAAAAGTAGCCTTCCAGCAAGGGGTGAGATGTGAGTGGTGTAAAACCGCCGCAACGTGTGTTTACACATGGAATCTGAAATTCGCAAAGATAAGGGAGAATGAATTATTTAGGTAAGGTTATCTCATTTTAAATTTTTAAAAAAATGCCCCATTTAATTTTGATAACAATTGATATCTATTGGAAATGGGATTGCTTTCGTACGAAGCCAAAAATTTGAAAAATGATATATTATCTTTACCATTTTACTACTCTTGCTATAAATGTACCAAATTTAAAGCAATCTATCCAAACCTGGTACCCGAAAGGTACATTTGAAGCGGCCATGTTGTGGTGAATTTAAACTTAGAGAAAAGAGCCGAAAACCATTTCTGCTTGCATCAAAGTCTATGTTAAATTGTATAATACTTGGTCTGTTTTCGCCAAGTGAAGATGGTTAGTACATATGTGAAAATCCTAAAAATGACCCTATATTCACAAATCAACCCATCAGCTACCTTAATAACGTATACTGAGCATCATCCTGTAGCAGACGGGTGCTGGTTTCTGTATATGCAGCATTTGGAAAAGGTTGTTCTTGCTGCATCTTGCATTCAACTAGTCAAAGGATAAACCTTCTGTACAATGTATTATGTAATTGGTAAATGCAGAATTCCTCTCAAGTGGCCCGATTGTTCCACAAAGCCGCTAGCTTTGCTCCCAAATGTAATGCACCAGTCAATTGAATCCCTGGGAGGGGGGTCGGAACTTGGCCGGGAAACACGGTGCTTCTGCTAAATACTGCTTAAAATAGCTGCCCGGTGTACCGGGATTACTGTGATTATATTGTTGCTGTCCGTCGAGGCGGTGCATGATAGGCGGGGATTTGAATAGTGACGTCATACCCCGCGGGGGGCACTTGGGTATTTAGGGGGCGCATACGCTCGTTATCAAAATTAAAAAATACCCCTAAAGCACTGATTTCTGGCCAAAAAAGCACCCTTATTTCATTAAAACGCTGATTTTTTCCACTAAATAAACACCCCTTCTTTTATCAAAACACTGACATTGGATGAACGGGAACACGTATTTCAACTTCAGATTTATAATCCTCTGCGTGTCTAGCAAGTGGCGGCAGCAAACTCGTTAGCCAGATACTTCGGGAGTCACTCGGCGTCAGAGCCGCGTATGTTTCCTGGATTGTAAGGGGATTTTGACCCCCATACTTCGTACCTGGGTACAAAAAAGTACCCTTCTTTTACAAAATCGCGGACATGCGGAGGTCTTAAAAAAGACCCCTTCTTCCGCGAGATACGTAACGCGGGTGCGGCCCCCCCCTCTGAACCTGAGCCCCCCCCATCCCCCGGGCGTCATACTTTGCTGCCACGATTCCAGTAGGCCTATCAGCCGTGCGCACCCGGCATCTGCTAGGTCCACTGTGTTGACCAACTACGGACCTTCACCCGGGGGACTGCCCGGCGCGGAAGAATGAGTACACACAAGCAGAATTTTCACAGTCTTGTGTATTCTTGTTGAGCATGCTCCGGGGGTGGGGCATACTGCCACAGAATTGGTCCCTGCCAGTGGGGATGAGTGCTATTTATTGATTTTTTCCTGAGCAGTATCCCCGCATGTCCTGCCCCCCCCCCCCCCCCCTCCCAGGGATTCTGGTGCATAATACGCGTAATGGATCATCCTATCTAACACAATCATATCACTAATATTGTCAGTTGCAATTGTTATCGCACATTATCTGAAAATGCATCGCATGAGCAACTAAAACAAAGACCTATGTTTCCATAAGAATATACAGTAGTTTGGGGTCGTTCATATTTGCACTATTATTGTTGAACAACAATGAACTACTTCATACATGTATATTGAAAAAGCAATATGCGTAATGAAAGCATCCTAGCCCACATATCATAATACTAACATTGTTATTTTCTATTGCACACTTTTCCAATCTATACACAAAAATGCATTATTACATACATAGTTTGAGGTCGTTTATATTTGTACTATTATCGTTGAACATCAATGAACTAGAATATATATATTGAAATTCAAATATATATACAGTATATCGACTTGATGGATATGGAACGTACAGAGTACATGAAGCCTTCATTGGAACAGTAATTCAGTAGTAAGCATAGTGAATTATGAGAACCACACAAAGCGGTCTTGGTCGACATGGCCTGTCGCTTGAGAACCCTCCAGTGTGGCGTTGAACCCAGCTGCCGTCAATTCAATGTTTGGTTTCTGGGTGCACTTGCCGGACATAAGGTACACAGGCAAATCGAGCGATCCCATATCATCGATATACATGCCATTGATCGCCTTGAATTTCTGAAATGATATGGAATTATACTTGTTAGAATTGAACAAAAAATGTACTTTAATGAAAGAATATGGAATCTTATTTGTGAGAATTGAACAAATGGTTTACCATTTATGCATACAATTATTCTGGTGCCCAGGTGAGAATAAGATAAATACATTTCTCTGATACTTATTCCATTACCTGTTATATATATATAAATATATATATATATATATATATATATATATATATATATATATATATATATATATATATATATATATATATATATATATATATATACATATATATATATATATACATATATATATATATACATATATATATATATATATATATACATATATATATATATATATATACATATATATATATATATATATACATATATATATACATACATATATATATATATATATATATATATATATATATATATATATATATATATATATATATATATATATATATATATATATATATGTACATATATATATATATATATATATGTATATATATATATATATATATATATATATATATATATATATATATTTATATATATATATATATATGTATATATATCTATATATATATATCTATATATATATATATATATATATATATATATATATATATATATATATATATATATATAAGTATGTATATATGTATGTATATATATATGTATATATATATATATATATATATATATATATATATATATATATATATATATATATATATATATATATATATATATATATACGCATTCCTTAGGTACGCAATTGATTACTTACATATTCCGCTTCATAAATATCTCGTAGACCTTGATAAATGACCCAGTAGGGGTGTTTGGAATATTCCCCTCCTAATTTACCAGTACTGAATTCCAACCAGCCATATCTGAAACAAATATTTTAAATCATGATGGTCAAATCCTTCAAACATGAACATTCTATTTGTATTTTTTCTGATCTTCTCCACAGTTATGTCAGTTTATTATTAGAAAGTATGCTATAACGTATGTATAATGTATAACATAACGTTGCAACAGTTTTAGCAAATTTATACCATGATGCCTTTTATTCCTACCAATTTGCATATTCAGACGAGAAATACTTCCAGGACTTGTCACGATTACAACGACAATGTGGATTGGTTCTATGCATATACCATATGAACGCTTAGCACGAACCTTTAATGCACGAAATTCTATAGATGTATAGGTTTAATTAGGACTCGACACCGAATGTTCTGTGTTTTGGTACACGGACAAGACAGCAATGCCTAACTCAGCTTGTATAGCACAAACGTATTGATGAGAATTTTTCCAGGATATAGTTTTATAATCACTTTTCTGCAACACAAACAAACAAACAAACAAACAAAAAATTAAACAAAACAAAATCCAGGCCGGAGTAAACCTATAGGTAGACGGAGTACCGTATTACCCCGCGTACACCACGCACTTTTATACACCACAACCCCTATGTCAAGAAAGGGGTGCGTGTTATCAACGGGTACATAAACAGAACTTTTTTACACTTGGGGAGGGGGTGCGTATTATCTATGGGGTGCGGGGTGTATGCGGGGTAATACGGTACTCGAGGATACCCGTTGACTACCGTACAGTCACTGGTAACTTTCTCACAAGCCTTAAGCAGAAAAGCTTACCTCTCAGGTAGATGTAAGTTGACAGCATATTGTGGAGACCACGTCCAATAGGTGGCATCCGTTCCGGGTTTCTAAATCAAGAACATATAGATCATTTTGAGGTGCGTTTAAGGAATAAATACACAATAGCATTGGAATGCAAATGATTGATTATCGAATATTCTGAAACGAGCAATAAAGATATAGATTTAAACGTGTATTGCTTATAGGATTACAGAATGTATTACGCTTTAGATAACAACAAAAAGTGTATAATGGCAGTATCACTGATAACTAGATGCTTTGATTTTATAATGTACACGTGTATACGTATATAGACTTCTTTGAATCACAAACAAGTTTGTAGTTTAGAACTTTTCAAAAGTACTATGGATTCGGGGAACTCCTGGCGTGAGAGTGTTAAATGTTTAAGAGTATTTTAAGGTTAAATGTCAGATGGTGGCTTATTTGGCCATTACAAAATCATGCAAAAAACCCTAAAAATAACTGAAACCCTGGAATATGGGTACTCATCTGAGAGTGCTCAGCGAGAGCTATCCAATGAATACCAACATGACAGAGGTGAGATGTTTTTCAAAAATCTTTGCATCCTTGTGCTTTTCCCTCACCATTGGGAGGGTTAAAGGTTAAATGTCAGATTGAGTACACTACCTTGTGGTATTTTCCGTCAGCTACGATCACTTCATATTGAACCCTAGGTAAGAAGAGGAATGATATTAAGAACAAATAATCGATGTTGCACTCGAATACTTATTCCGGCTGTATATTTGAGTTTTGATCGACACCACGCAAATGTGAGAAAGTTGCCAGTGACTTGGAATTAGGCGGTGGTTTTCGCCGGGTACTCCGGTTTCCTCCACTACTTACAACTGGCTAGTCTCGAATTAGCCATACTTGGCATAAATGCGACGAAAAACGAAATTCCAAATACCAAATACACCACGCAAACGAGATCGTGTGGTTAGCGATGAGTGCAGCGTGTTAGATTGGTAACATGTCAACTTGAAGGTGGTTAAGGCAGCTTATGGGTTTGATACTGTGTATGTAGCTTTTCATCTTCCGTGCTTTTAGTTGACTTTTTAGCATGAGTAAAATGTATATTGCCTGAAAGGTCATCTGATGTGAAATGCATAATAAGGATCAAATATTTACATATTTGTACAGCAGTCTGCCAATATAGCCATCCCCTTGGGAAGTAACGAAGGAAGGAATTGGGTTTTACGTCACTTTCAACAGCTTAGGCCATATCGCGACGAGATAGAAACCTGGAACCGGGAAGAAATTCCCTACTCTTCACGAATAGTTCCAATGGGTCTTTTTGTTACAGAAGGATCATAGGCAGTCCTCCACAACGCCGCACATTTATATAGCGACCAGGCCAACCTGCTTGGGGATCCAGCGGAGAACTCACGCTTGGGAGCCCCATCCCCTTGGGGCAATATGTTCTAGATTTCTGGACTTTCAAATGTGTATGTTCCTGTCATCATGTTTACCTAATACCAAGTATCATGTGGTCAAGGTGACCATAGTGCCCAAATTAGTTCGCATTTATCACACCATGTGAATAGAGAAATCTCTAGAGAGAGCAAAACAAAGTGGTGCCACCTATCTTCCATTGCTGGTACTTACACAACACTGCTTGGTCAACTAGGAAGGTAATGTCAACATTTTAGGGACCACGAGCCTAGTATAACCAATAACGTAAACCGAGATCAAATATGGAAATAGCGATTACTTACTTCGTATACTACTGTCAATTACTTGCATAGGATAGTAACTGTGGATAGCCTAGCAACTAGGCTTTATGGCATTTTACTTTATCATACATAAATGTATGCCTGCACTCATACTACATAGGGACTTATGGCTTACCGTTGGCCATCTAGTACCAACAAATACCCCACTAGGGGTTGGACTGGCAGTACCTATTTCCAACTACCCTTCTAGCATACCATAGTGACACCTACCTACAAGGGACGACATCTAAATATGGCCTGGGCGGCAGGTTCCTTTTCAGAGTAATACGAAACCAAGCATATATCCATTGTTATATTGCCAAAATCAAAGCACATATTAGTAGGTTGGGCCAAACAGGATGGGGATCGAAGTGGTACCTGTTGCACTCTATTAACTGTACTCCTATGTGGTGCATTTAAACATTAAACGCATTCATTTGAGAGTCTGCTATTAAAACACTTAGGTGCGTCTATGTCTGAGAAGAGGTACGTGTAGTGGTGCCAAAGAAATGTTTGTCCTGAATACATTCCCAAATTGGGGGACCAACTAAGTAGAATATTTAGGAAATTCAAAACACCTATGAGTAACAGTGCTAGCTTTATCCTAAAACAGTGGGAAATGTACAATAGATGCATGGTAGTACCGCTAAGCCCTGAGAGACTTCTTCGAACAACTTCTAGTCATTTCTACATATGTGTAAGGGCCACCTGTGTTGAACTAACGTAAACTTTCAAGTGTATTTATTATAGAACTGTTTGTGGGTGGGATAGGGCTATCCGTCATCCGGGACTGAGTTGGATCAAGTTAAGTAAATAGAAAGACGGTGTTGCTACTTGAATTGACATAGTACCATAATATAACTGCTGCCTACAATAGATATACTGGAGTAAGTGATGGAGAGTCTATAATAAAAACGCTTCGAATAAGCCACTATTGTAATGTATTCTGTGTTATCGTAGTTGACTTTCGGGGCAGTTTACTACGTACTTTCAAGGTAATCCAGCTACTAGGCGTTGCTGTGTTTTAGCATATTATAAGTATAAATATATGCATACACCTACATAAGGCTTGCAGCCTAGCTACTGTTGGCCATCCCATTCACACAATTGCCACACGAGGGGGTTATACTGGCAGTTCCTAAGTACCTCTTAGCATACCGCAATGCCATCTATCCACAAGGGATGACATCTAAATATTGTTGGGGGGGGGGGGGGGGGTTCTTTTATGTTCCTGCACGTCAGCTATGACAACCGCATTTATAAAGGTATACACAATAAACAGATTAAGAAGCATGATTGCAACAATATGCAAGGAGACTTATGTACTGCACAATGTTTGTAATTGTTTAGGATAGATAGTTTATATCGTATAATAAGGTCTCATTATATAGGACAATATGTACTGCGTTTCCTTTTAATAGGAATATTATAAACTCTTTAGGAAGTAGGACTCGAAGAATCTTTACTTTTTGTTAAACAATTGTATCTTACTTTTTAAGTATACCTTGTATCTTTCCATATAATCTCTCTATACAGTTGTTGTAAAATTGTTTTTGTTATCGTTATTTGCATTATAGAAGATCTCCTTGGACGCCGGAATTATGTAATTGATAACAGAACTGTTAGCCAGTTCCCCTAGGTTTATTCCCCTCAGTGGTAACTTAAAATTCGGAAAGCCCATCTCAGAAATCCAGTTTTGAACATCAAGCCAGAATATTTTCATTATTAAGCAATATAGTACATGTAGCATGTGTTCCTTACTATCTTCTTCAGTTTTGCATAGGGAGCATAGTGAAGAATCGCATATACACATTTAAATCAAACGATGAGTGGATGTTTTACCTGCTAAGGTTGATTCGCCATTGGTCTCCATTCCTTGGAGCTGCTGTTTTAGTTGTATTCTGGATGAGACTACTGAATGGAAGCGCCAACTCTATGCTCCAGTAGCGATCTAGACAACATGCAAATCAAATAGACAGAAATTAGACATGAATCAATTTATTGATAGTCTCTCTCTCTCTCTCTCTCTCTCTCTCTCTCTCTCTCTCTCTCTCTCTCTCTCTCTATATATATATATATATATATATATATATATATATATATATATATATATATATATATATATATATATATATATATATATACTGTAAAGTTTGAAATATTGGCGAGATTAAATTTAGCGTTTCGATACATTTTTCCATAATAGCGAATCGTAATATTCGCGTGTGAACCATCTCGAAAAACGCCATCTGCCGACAGATATTAAAACTAGACCTGGTTCGATAAATGGTCAAAATGTGACGTATGATTTTGGCGGACGTGACTATATATATATATATAATATATATATATATATATATATATATATATATATATATATATATATATATATATATATATATATATATATATATATATATATATATATATATATATATATATATTTATATATGTATATATATATATATATATATATATATATATATATATATATATATATATATATATATATATATATATATATATATATATATATATATATATATATATATATATATGTATGCATGTCCTGAGCAATTTCGGAGAAAAATCTGAATATTGTTGTTCCCATTGGGTATAATATTCTTTGTTTTCATATATATTTGTAATACTTAATTCACTAGGTTATGTTCAACATTGACAGAGTACATGAGCAATCCAGATGCCAAATCTAAACACTCAGCTTCACATACTCTCAGCTGTAGGCTAGGTTATAACTACGTTCCCAATACAAATCTGTTTGGCAGACGTTAAGCCTTAATGCAGCAGTATCAAACAAAACGGATTGAACAGTACGTTTCTGATTCAGTGGACAACGTAGACATTTCAAGGTAGCTACTGTATTGATAAAGTAATCCCTCCACTCTCTACTTGCATATAACAATGCTAGGGTGGAAGTGGTCTGTATTGTTCACTAAAAGATAAGATGATTAGCTACAGTGCTACTTGCTATTGCAAAGGCACAGGTTCTTTGTATTGCTTTTTAATCTTGGGCTTAACAACGTGAACAGAGGGAACAAACAACTGCTTTATCAGGAGGAAGTGTGTAGCAATTTCCTTATTCAATGAAACAAGTATGTGGTTAATGTATGTACATACGGTTGTGCACACTCGTGCATATGGCCTCCAAACACGCGCGTCTTGAGGCCTGTGCACAGTTCCGGCCGTTTTTTAAAACTAGATACGGATGTTTTGGACTACAAGGCGACGAGGACATAACAGTACATAGAAAAAGTGTTGAAAGATGGAACAAATATGAACGGATCGTAATATTAGCGAATTTGACCCACTCGCTAAAGTCGCCAATTATAGTTCCGACGTTAATATTTCGAACTTTACAGTATATATATATATATATATATATTATATATATATATATATATATATATATATAGTATATATATATAATATATATATATATATATATACTATATATATATATATATATGTGTGTGTGTGTGTAAATATATATTTATTTATTTATCTATCTATCCGTTACAAATGAATCTTTCCTATCTGTGTACATTTAACATATGTTGTGAACTCGAGACTGTATTCAACCCGAATCTGGAACCAGTATATAGGTTTACTAGTTCCAGACCAAATTACATCTATGCGTGTATGTGTGAGTGCATGCATGCATGCATGCATGCATGCATGTATGTATGTATGTATGTATGTATGTATGTATGTATGTATGTATGTATGTATGTATACATGCATGTATGTATATATGTATGTATGCATGTATGTATGTATGTATGTATGTATGAATGTATGTGTGCATTTGTGATATCAATGACACAAAAATATTACATGCCACCCCCGATTCTTACCTGTGTCTGTTGGGTCATTGACTGTACCATCAATATACAGAGCCAATTTGCATGCCAGGCATCTCCCACGAGCTGTCCGGACCGCACCATTCAGGTATGGCTGTTAGAAATGACACAACCCTGTTTATTATATTACATTATATTCGAAATTTAAAAACGTAAGTATTCGAATATTTGAAATGAACTGATTTTTTAATATCTAGGTCCGATTCTATCACCCTTTTCCAGAGAAGTTACATTCTCCTTCGGAATTGTATATGATCAGCGTGATTAAACCAGGAACTATTTTATTGAGATCACTGTCAAAACAAATCATTCTATTTACACTGTTTGACCGAATGTAAATGTTCGCGTGTGATGTTTCAGATAGGACTGTTGACAGTTGTACTTTTACATTGCTGTATATTTATTGACTGTACTTAAAACAGTATGAAACCATACAGGTCACAAAATTGACTTATTAAAATATATATCATACTGTGAGCGGGAACGTCTACACTATATATCTTAATTCAATAAATCGAATAGAAAATTCAATCAAAATTACCTACATATAATATATCAGAAACATATCCCCTCGAGTTAACCCTTTCAATGCTGAGACTACTTTAGTCTAAAGCACAAAAACTCAAAATATTTTGAAAATCATCCAACCCTGTCATGTTGGTATTCATTGAAAAGCTCTCATAGAGAGTACTACGGATAGAGTACGCGATTTTACAGGGGTTTCGGTCATTTTCAGCCTTTTTTACGTTATTTTGTATTGACCAAATTAGTCACCAGCAGCTTAAGGGTTAAACGGTTTGTAATAACCTCTGGTAACGTTGGATTTTGCAAGATGACCTATCTATCAAGGCAGATTCCTTTGGATAAGAGCAATCGCATTGATAGACTAGTTATTTGTCAGGTAATGAGTAACGACTTGTTAAGCATTCAAAAAATGTACATTCAGTATGATGGTGTGTGTGTGTGTCACCAGGATACTTACCTTGCTCATCATTAAGTCCCAGGTTGTCTTTATTGCATTTATCTGGAACTCTTTGTACCTTTAAAAGCAATCATTCATTAAGTGTTCATTATATATATATATATATATATATATATATATATATATATATATATATATATATATATATATATATATATATATATATATATATATATATATATATATATATATAGACATAAATATATGACAGGGTTGAGATAATTTCCAAACATTTTGCAGTATTGTGCCTTAGACAAAAGTGGCCTCAGCAAAGAAAGGGTTAAGTGTATAACCTTAATGAAGAGGGTAGGGGCCCAAGAAAAGAAACGATGTAAGAGTTGTACGAGTGAGAGTGGAAACGTCAGGAGGGGAAAACCAGAAGAGGAGGGTAATATATATGGAATGAATATGTATCTGTATACTGATTTATATGATATAAATATGAAATTAAAAAAAAAAATCCACCATTGACAAATTAAGAATTTATGGAAAACTATTACGTATTATTTTGAACTCACCAATGGTTACTGCTATCACAGTCTACGAAGATTTCGAAAGCATTGTCCAAGTAAACTGAAAGGTATTACAAGAGTGTTATCAAGCAAGTGTAAGCATGCATATCATAATTGGGTCTAAATCCTTTTTGGAATAACAAGGTCAGAAATCGGAAATAGTTGTACTCAATGATATAAATCTTCAACGAAGACATCTGAGGTCATGTTCAAAGAATTATATTATTTAAAATGTGATGATTTCTGTTAACACACTTGTGTCAGCTATAGTGACCCCAATAGGCCTGACTATTCTGATGGTATCTTTCTGTCTAAAGGTTCTTCAGCAAAATAATTGAGAGATATGTTGAGCATGGTAGTGTATAAGGAGCTTGTATGTATCTCTTTGCCTCATTCAGACTTTCACTGGGCCTACCCTGATTGCCATGTGGTCTTAGGCGTTGTCACTGACTGCTAGCTGTCTCTCACCACCGTCCGGATTCGTATCCCGGCTAGGGCTTGTGAGAAAGTTGCCAGTGAGGCGGTGGTTTTCGCCGTGTACTATATATGATATTGCCTGAAATTTTTTTTTGTTAATGAATACATATTTGATTAAGCATCACAGATGTACCCTACCAGCAGAATGTAAGACGTAATAAATGAATAAAAATGAAAATATTCAAATTGAGTTCTTATCCACAGTTAAAGACCCGGGACCACAAAACGTCACGAATGTGAAGTAAGAATCAGTACGGATTTAGGATATTTTTATTCAATTATTTTTTGTTCCATACAAATATTCTGACCATTCATTTATGATTCTTTTGTTAAAAATGGGAAAAGTGCTATTTTTCCAATCTCTGTATTGCATTTTTTTCGTATAAAGTCAAAATTGTAAAATGAATAAAAGAAAGATGACTTCCTCTGTAATAAAAGGGCCTTCAAACTATTTGCAAAGAGAATTAAGTTCCTTCCATATTGCAGGCTCCTACAAATGTGTACACAGTCGCGATATGATCTAAGCTACTAAAACGAGGTGATTCCCAGTAATCGATCTTCTCATTGAAGGAATAAATAGGTAAGGGGATATTCTGAAGATGG
>OZ012686.1:22584636-22589353 GCA_963942565.1 Maea johnstoni
CTACTGGCATTCTGAGAATGTAAGTCATGTGATGTTGAATTCCCGTTTGAAATAGTATAGAAGTGATGCAAACACCTGTGGAAGATGGAATTACTACTGCTCATGGGTAACTTGATAAGAATTATACCACACATTACTTTACATGGCATTCACCCTTGATATTCTTATAGGATTATATGGTGCAAAAGTCTATATTGTGCAAAATTGTTGCCCTGTATACGTGACAACGCGTGACCCAGGAAGCCAGTGTTGATTCTCTAAAACTAACAAGTATTCATTGAATGCGAAAATCTGCCAAGTGTGATTTAAAGAATATGTTATCGTTTCCTAATGGTAAATTTGGTTTACAAAAAAGTTATGGTGCCCGATGGCTGGATTTGATGATGTTGCGTAATGTTGATTTGGTTCATTAGATATATTTAATGCCCGATAATTGGATTTGATGATATACCTAAAGTCACGTCACCTAATGATATGTAAGTTGCAAAAGGTTGAAATCGTAACTTTTATGCCATTATTTTTCGGTCAATCTGAATGCCTTTCCGTGGGTCTATTTTATTGCGGTATAGATCGTTAGAACCGCCATAATTCATTCCACATGCCATCTAATTCTATTTATTCTTTTTCGAAACGAAGATTTTGAAAAAGTTTGAAATCTTAGTACTGTTTATGCCATTTTTAGTAGCGTGGGAAAAGTTGCCACATTGGTGGGTTCAATGTTCGCAGTAAAAAAAAAATACTCGCCCTTCCATGGTTGGATTTAAACGCGACTTAAAATGTAAAAACTTCACAATTTATTCTACTTGCCTTTTACCACTCTTCCAACCCTGTTACAAAATGTTGATATTGCGAAAGGTTGAAATCGTTGTAATTTTATGCCATTAATCTTTGGTCAATTCATGCTATCTTTTGGTCAGAACAAAAAAAGAATGAAATCCTCCGAAGCTTCGCGCTCGCTTCCTGGCCACGCCAGCATCATATTAGAAGGAATACAGTGTGTGTGTGTGTGTGTGTGTGTGTGTGTGTGTGTGTGATGTCTTTACAAGAACTGGTGCTGACCTCTATATTGAGCCCAGGGGACATTCTCCCAGGCAGGATCATCCAACTTGCCATCCACAGTAATGTTTTCCCCTCCGCTAGGTGGTGTGTGATGTATGCGCTGGGTAAGGAAGGTCACAGGTGGCGGCAGCACAAGCGGACGGTTTTGCGACTTTATCCATATACCTGAAAATAAAGTAGTTAGTTTCCCTGGTAGCATTTTGGATAGTATGTATGGTCGTTTGATAAGTTTGGTCCGGGGTAGAAAAAAAATGGATTGAGTGAATGTATTTGTGTGGAAACGTGGTTCATCAATTGACTTCGATATGTACATGTAGAAACAAAAAAAAAGGTTCAATAAGTTCATTCACGAAATAAATATTTAAACAGATAAAAGTGCTTTGCAATCTTTCAGAATTTGCAAATTTTAGTGTGACAAAGAAATAGCTTTCTAATTATTCCTGGTGTTTAGTGCCCCCATCAACCCTGGCCATATTGCTGATATTTTCCAATCAATCAGACCAACAGATCTGCATTATGATTTAGCGAAATCCTGTTTTTAACCCTTATCTCTTTTGGAATTATTAAATTCCATGGACAATGGCCAAATACGTAGAATCTCCAATGAATATATGATGGAAATAGATCAGCAAATTTTAGTCATTTGGGTGAGACAGCCTCAATAACGAGCGAACTGATGCATTTATTTGCTGCCGGATGGGTCTCACAACTACACAAATTAGTCTCCACCTTGAGAATATGTTACCCTTGACTTGGTATAAATCGGTGGTTTCCTCAGGCACTACGGTTACCTCCACTATTACGTACCTACTAGCAAGTGACAAGTTAAACTAGATTGGCAGAAAAGTGACAGTTCACAACATTGCAACGTGCATACTTACTTGAGTATTTCTGGATTCTCCCCTGGGTCATAGTCTGTCCCACACTTGCCGGCGAGCCACCACTGTCCAGCAGAGCTGTGGCAGGGGTGGGAGAAGTAGCCTATGAGTACACCTATTCCCAGGGCGAACAGCACAGCCGTAACGCCTATCAGCACCACGGCAGTCACCTGCTTAGCTGCCATCACAACCTGAAAGTTCATCACACAGTACTTCATTACTACTACTACTACAACAACAACAACAACAAAAACTACCACAACAAAAACTATTACTACTACTACTACTACTACTACTACTCTACTACTCCTGCTGCTGCTGCTGCTGCTGCTGCTACTACTACTACTACTACTACTACTTCTCTTTTACGTCAATCAGATGTGGTCAATTTTACTGCTACTACTACTAGCAAGAAAACGTCACTAGAATTTTTTCATTAGTGAAACGCAAGTGAAGGTAATGGAAAATCACTAGACAACTAGAGAAATTTATCTCTCTCGTAAAAAGCAAAGTTCCACCAGTGATTTTACCACTACTCAGTAGATTTTTCACTTGCGATTTTCGGTACCGTGGCTAGTGAGATTTTGGACAAAATTTTCTTGTGGGAGCGGATCAATTTAGTACATGGGTCATTCCATGCCAACTCACTCACTTTTTTCCCGGCCCATCTCCGATTTTGATGAAATTTGGCAGATGCAACACATAACCTGTCCCAAAGTCGAAAATTTTGATAAATTTCAGAAATCTTTGAAGTGCTGTAGCTTCATTAATAATGATGATAATGAGCTGAAACTTGGTGTGTGTTAGTCTCTCTTGAGGGTCAACAAGTCTGCCAAATTTCATCAAAATCGGAGATGGGCCGGGAAAAAAGTGAGTGAGTTGGCATGGAATGACCCACATGCATAACGAAACAGAGGCGGCTTTAGTAGCTATACCTTACCAGAGAGGTCTACTTTGGTGTAACATTTATACGGGTGGTTCTAGTCAGTCATATCTGGTCTCTACTTTTATACCCTTCTGCCGTCTCCAGCTCTAGGATTTCAACCTAAACGTATTTCTTGGTGTCATGGGTGATTATATACATTATCATGCTTAGAGAAGAAGAGGGACCCTTTTCATCTATGGTGCCTTCTCTGAGCACACAGTGAGTGGCAGTACTTGTTCAATTTGTTTACATATGGAGCAAACACATGGTCCATCAACTTTGAGTAGAATATCGAACAAATAGACTAACATTTTTTGTGAAAGGATTTGGGAAGTGGCGCATTCCTGTAGGCCATGTTTTATAAAAGTGGTTTGCCCCATTACAAAATAAGTTCGTTATCCTTAGTGATTATTGATATATGATTGAACAGTGAAACTTGAAGGTCATCATTCCATTATTGTGGGTAGGAGCCTTGTTTGAAAACACTATGCATGTTTTTTTCAAGTTTTTCTCCCCAAAATATATTGCATCCTGCTGTGAAGGTACTTTTGTGATGTTTAACGATTCCTCATCAGGAGAACTTTCAGGCAATATAAACTTTGTAAAGGCTAAATCGTCAGATAAAAGCAGGACAGGGTGTCACCAATGACCCGCCATTTTACACTATAGCGGTTGCTAGGAAAACCTCATTTCACTAGCGGAAACAGCGGAGCGAATTTCCTTAAACATCTCCAGTGAAAGATCACTACTTGATTCGTGAAGTTTCACTAGTGGAGTAGTGGTTTTCCAACCGTCAACGAAGTGAAACTGCAATCACTTTCAACTAGTGACTTTCACTAGTGTTTGCTAGTGTTTCATCAGTGAAATAGGGTTTCACTAGTGAAATAGGGTTTCACTACTAGTTGAAATAGCGTTTCACTAGTGAAATAGCGTTTCACAGTGAATAGCGTTTCATAGTGAAATAGCGTTTCACTAGTGAAATAGGATTTCACTAGTGAAATTTTTCAACTGAAGTAGTGACTTTCCACTTGTGACGTTTCGGTTTTGGGGTACTACTACTACTACTACTACTACTACTACTACTACTACTACTACTACTACCTTTTCCTCGTTTTAACTTAGCTTAACTCCCACCCCTCCATCCATTTAAAATCGCTCTGAGCATTCCCCAGGGTCACCCAAGAGCAAGCAGTGATATACCATACCTGTCACGGTATGGGCTATCCATTACGGTAGCTAAACTCATACGTCACTTTACATTATTCCTACATGATTGCAAATGAATATTCATGTGCACATTGTCATTGCCAAATGGGATAGTTAGTTTCTCGGTTTGGTTTTGAAGCAGTAAACAAGATGCTGGCCTACAGGATGGCCTATATAGTGGAGCAGCAAAGGACCAGATTTTGGGATGGACCCCAACAGCGGCGGTAGACTAAGCGGCATCATACATCAAATGAAAGCTTACAGTGTCTACTTTCTGAAAACGTATATTGTGTGCCTGAACAAGCTCATATAAGCCTTTTATAAAACTTTAAAGTCCAAAATACTATATTTTTACCGTTTCTACATATGTACCCTAAATGTGAGGTCACTTAGTGCAAACACTACTTAGACATTTCGTTTCACTTATTTCGCTAGACAAGGACTTCACTAATTACCATGAGCATTTGAATAAGGAATATTGGTAAGAGGCCAACAAATATGATTTAATTGAAGAGTAATTTGTCAGTGTTTTCACTATTTCAAAAGGTTGCATGGAAACGGTTCGATATCTCTGCTTGTACAACTTTTTGGTTCCGGATCACGCAGTTTCTGAATCCTGAGATTCTTACGTTCTATTGTATATCGTAGA
>OZ012686.1:22589553-22626553 GCA_963942565.1 Maea johnstoni
TTGAGTATAGAGTGAGTACCGGTATGTAGCTATAATAATTTCCCCGAACAAATCTAACCCTGATGTGTGTCTATCTCAGCCGTCGCAGCTGTGTGTTAATTAAATGGGTGGTGGTGTGATGGATGGAAAGTGATTCTCGTATCGTCCCTCCCTCCGTCTTGGTCCGCACATCATCACGGCGAGGTCAGAGCGGATGCCATATGATTATGTCCGGTAGCCACTGCCCAGATAACCATGGCCACTGCAAACTAGGGGAGAGAAAGCCTAGATTTCTAGGCTGTCATATGTATTTTCTGTTATGTTTTTTTTCTGTTACCTAGCACCAAATATTCTAGGTGGCCATAGAGGTCCATTTAGTCACCAGGATTCAGTTTGCGTATGTCTAAATCTTCTAGAGATGGGAGGAGCAGGTTGTGCCATCTATCTATCATACCTGGTACTACACCACTCTGCTTGGTCATCGCAGAATGGAATGTCAACTGTTTAGGGAATTTATGTAAATGTATGTAAACGAAGCTCCATAATTAAATGTCGATTGTAGTTTTGCATGTTGGTTGATTTTACCATATATGGCTGGTATGAGTCGTGAACTACCATACTCCTTTTCCCTCGAAGAATGAACATAAGGGAAAACAAACAATTAACAGAGTAACCATGTGTATGTACATCATAAATGCTTATCTCGTTGGTGAAAACTACCCCCTTCCCGCCGTCCCTTAACTCACCTGTTACCACACACATACAGAGGTAAAGATTGTGTTCATACAAGCAATAAGTAGACATGTTAATTAGAGAGATAAAGTAATTTTCAGGTAATCACAGTAGTCAACAGATAGCTGTGTTATGTTTGTTTATAGGATGAGTACGGAGAAGTGGTCAGACTGTCACCTGGTCTCAGCTACAAATAAGCCCTATACCTGTCAGATCATAGATGTCATACATAGTTGGAGATAGTCGGATGTGGTGACATCCTCAGAAATTATGTTGTTGTTGTTGTTTTTTATTTGCTTGGGGTCGATATTGCATCATTTTCCTCATCAAACCGGCCGTTTCGAGCCCACAAATCTCACACAGAAACTACACACTACAGGTGTGATACTTTTCTTACGACTAATACAAGCGTGTTGCATCATCATCTACAGTTTATCAGACAGAAATCCTAAGAAGCTTAGCTATAGCCGTGCCCTTTGCCCTTAATCTAAACATGTAAGCAAAGAGTAAACACCTGAAATCATGATTACCTAAATGGCGATGGTGTAACACTGTACAATGAGTATTGTCACTTTGCTCTCTTACTGACAGGTCTGCTACCGTTTAACTAGCCTAGATTTCTAGGCTGTCACATGTATTCCCTGTTATGTTTTTTTCTGTTACCTAGCACCAACTATTTTAGGTGGCCATAGTGGTCCATTTAGTTTACACTTATCTCACCAGGATTCAGTTTGAGTATGATACCTATGGACCTTATCTTTCTTAGAGCTCTGATCAATGAGTGTCGTATTGATGTATGCTAGTTTGGGAAATAACTTGTTATTAAAGCGAAATAAACTGAATTAAAGATGTGGATAGAGTCCTTTTCAATCTTTCTCCTTTTTCGAATAAGTGATTTCGTTATAATCTTTTAACATAGTTGTATATCATCTTGTGAATGTACATCTCTGCTTATAATGAAAATTGGCAGGAAATTATTGGCTGTTATGGGCGGATTTAGAATTCCTGCCGAGGGGGTTCTTTCTGTATACCGGTAGGTGTCTTTTAAAAAGAGAGGTACCTTTTAAATACCCCAGGAAAATCTAAAAGAAAGATGCAATTCTTAGCCGGCAAATCTTCACAATTGGTTATGAAGTGGGGGGCTCATCGAGCCCCTCAAACCCTCGCCGTATCCGCAATACATAGGTGTGAGAGGGTTAAGCATTTATTGGGAATGCTGGGCGTCCATGTGTGGATTGCACAGGTTTGTCACACCTGCCATACCTGGTGCTAGATCGCCTTTGATCTCCTGAGAGCGCATCATTTGCCGGCCACTGATGTCCACAACAGTTGCAGGTGTATACCACATGTAGTATCTGAGTGTTGTCAAGAGTATAGGCCGTGTATTTATTCTGACACTGAGGTCCCCTTTTCTCTTACCGTATGCTTTTAAATGCAGTAAATACTGAAGAAGATATCACTGTATCTATGGCTTAAAATTGCAACTGGACTGTAGTAGCTCATTAGTTAGGTGCCGATCAATGAAAGGCGTTTAAACGCTGTACACCTTTAAGCCATTTAATCTGCAGCTGGTCGTTCCAGAGAAATGAGTTAATTTCACTCTTATCTCAGGAAGTGTGAACCCTATTGAAAATCCTAGACACCTTTTTCTAGGTACATACATGGACTTGCAATCCATCCAAGTTAAGTTGGCGCTCTGACCTGCTGCTGCGGGCTGAAAGTGATTTAATTGAAACAATAACATTTTACATTTTTCTCAATAAAACTCTGACATTAAAGAAAAGACAAATCAAAGTAGCATTGAGAGGTAGGTAAAAAGGTCTTCTTTAGGAAAATATATAGTTTACTGGGTAGTACCATCACCTACAAGCTGTAAATGAAGAAAACGCTAGCTCATGCCGGAAATGTCCTAAGTGCTGGACCCACCTTAAGTGATTAATCAACAGGCTTAAAGTACAGTAGTCCTTAAAATGGGTAGGGATCATGCAGCATCTTTAAACTATAGTTGCCCTTAAAGTGGTTAATCAACAACTTTAAACTACAGCTGCCCTTTAAGTAGGTAGGGATTATTCAGCAGCTTTAAACTACAGTAGCCTTTTAAGTGATTTATCAACAGCTTTAAACTACAGTAGCTCTTTAAGTGATTTATCAACAGCTTTAAACTACAGTTACCTTTAAGTAGGTAGGGATTATACAGCAGCTTTCAACTACAGTAGCCCTTTAAGTGATTTATCAACAGCTTTAAACTACAGTTGCCCTTTAGGTATGTAGGGATTATACAGCAGCGTTAAACTACAGTAGCCCTTTAAGTGATTTATCAACAGTCTTAAACTACTGTAGCCCTTTAAGTGGGTAGGTATCAATCAGCAGGCAGATATGCATGAGGCTTGAGTGACGTACCGTAACAGCTGTCAATTAAAAGCAACGGGGCGTGAAACGAGACGGCTACTGATATGATAAGATACAGTGTGACCTGTATGACCCTGCTTAGTCAGATCTGTTAGGTAATTGCTAGACAAGCGCCTAGTCTATGATTTCATTAAATTATGGCTTTTTCGGTTCTAATCTCTATATTTCCCTTAATGCGTATGTGCTAGTTCCCGTGGCTAGTGATTAAGGGCGCCAAGGGTGCTGAAAATGGTTAGTTAGAATCATATGAAAAGTCGCTACTCTCACAACTAAATTATGGTAGGCACAAGTATGAGATTGTATCATTTTTTCAAGTCAAATCTATCACGAGATAAAAATAAAATCCTTGGCTTCGTGCTTGATTATTACTACAAGATATTGTACCTGCCTGCCTTCCACCAATCACAGGCCTGGACGAGTGTTCGCTTTATGACATGATACGCACCTTTATAGCCTTTGATCTCTAAACCGTCTGAACCATAAAGTGTTACCCAAGGGTTTGTTGAACAAGTGTGGTCGGCAGCTGTGGTGTATGTGATACCGAAGGTAGATCATACTAGTAAGATCTACCTTTGGCGATACCCTTGGGCTTACTCGGCTTCGCCTCCTACCACCTCGGGTATATCACATGCACCACAGCTTCCGTTCGGTCTTCCTATGACTTAAGTACTCAAAGATATGTAGCCTAGTCATCTACTACGCTATTGTTTCATGTTATATATCCAGATAGGGCCCCGTTGAAAGAGGTACTGGGAGGACAGTATAATTACAGAGAAGGGGGAAGGCAAGTGTTGCGGCAAGGCGCTAAAGGCCGCAGGAGGAATAGAAAGTGGCAGTGTAGTAAGGATCCGTGCGCCCAAAAAGTGAGTGGCGGGCGCACGGATCCAAGCCCAAAGTACAGGTGGAAGGTGCATGGATAGGGCACTGATGATCACGTGGGGACGTGAAAGGGCAGATAGAAGGTAGATGGGTGGGAGTTGCATAAAGTAATGCCTTATAGTTAAGTGCTGGACTCATGTCAGGAGTACCACATAAGCCATCAGCACGGGCTCACGTGGGAACAAGGACCAATCAGGGCTCTCGCATCGATTACATTACTGAGACACCTTATCTCCACCACCAGCTGGGGGTGCCCAAAGCACCAATTTCTGGCCTATTAGCGGCTATTAGTTGACATTAGTTGAGGCTTGCATGTTCATGTTGACCGGCTGGTTTCGAATCCACTTGTGTTTGGTGATCTAAGGTAAAGTCATGTGCAGCAAGTGTGCATGCAAGTGTCCTTCATCAACATATATAAATTAATACTTACACCCATTAAACTTCACATATCTCAATTTTTATATGAAGGCTAGGCGTTACTTGCATCCAAACTATATATTTTCTCGAAGAAATTCCTAACTTCACAACTGTGGAAATGTTTATTATAATAAATCAAAGATAAAAGATTGTTTTTAGTCTAAGCCCAACATAAAGTCATCGGCCCTTATAGCGAACGGCAATTCAGGCAGACGTCTTTTCTGGGATCAACGGTTTTGACCAACAATTCATTTTAGCAAAGTTAAGTTAAAAAAATAATAGAAATAAAGCCACCGTTATTTTGAGTATGAAATATTTCTAAGTACCACACGAAGCACTGGGCGGGTGGAAAAAAAAATTGCACGATCGAGAGATGGAATCGAACCCGCGACCCTAGGATCGGGAGTCGGACTGGGCTATCAATCAAGCTATTCCTTCCATTGTGTGAGATGGAGTGAAAAGAGAACCATATTGATGAAATCCCGTAACTCTATTTGGGATCGTTCCTAGTATTCCGAGTCATTCTTGTCATTTACGTGACTGACAACCGTAGTAGATCTTTGTTAGGTACATGTACCACTAAGCCACTTTTATCAATGACCCCACACATTTACATACGGCCCGAAACTGATTATGACCTACCTTCGTCACCTTTGGTAAATAACCAAATCAAATATGGCGCCTGTTGTCTAACTACTGCCAGACGGCTCGCCATCACCCGAATGTCGTTAGAACCCAATAAGGAGCGCCAAAATAGCTGAAAAATTGTATTTGATCTTTTAATCTAATGCCTTTTCAAATAAATAAACAATAATAACTATATCAATACGCCTTTACATGTCGTTAACTTTGTGGCATCGCCAGTTTCGCAATCAAATTTTCCTAGTGATATGAACTTGCTATTCTGAGGTTCAATTAGTTACATCTGCTGCCGTTTCACTTTTGGGGGCGCTTTGCGCTGCATGAACATTTGCGTCTAGCATTATAAGTAAAGATATTAAAGCCATTCTGGTTTAGTTTAACACTTATTCACCAGTTGGCTTTTTTACACAGTATGAGTATGATCCGTATCATATTACACTTCTAGGCGGTTTGGACCTATCAGAAACCAGCAGTGGTATGTACTACAAGGATAGTTTGAGATACCATACAACCTCTTTGCATCGCTATGAGAAGTTATAGCAATACATACGAGGGCTGAGTCAAAATTGTCTTCCCTATTCTCACCGCGACAACTTTCACTCCGTCCGTGGGAATCTAACGCCTAGGGGTTTAATTGAAAGCAAACAGTTCATATAATGCAGAATGCCTTTTGGCCGGCAACCCTAGGAGGGGGAGAGTTGGCCGGACAGTGGGTCACATCCGTCCTTGTCCTGCCCCCTGGCGGGTCTCCCAGCAACTTAATGAAATGGTAATTGAATCATGAAGGGAGCACAGTGGTTATGATTAGCACTGAAAGGGAGCAGTCAACGCCTGCTCTGTTGTTGGGGGAAAGAGTAACATTAACACTTTCATGTCCTAACCACTGGAACTCTTATCGATAGATTTGTGTGGGTTCTCTTGTGAATAGTTGAGTCACCATAATACTCAGAGATAGTTTGACTAGAGGGTTAAGATGAAAAGCTTTCATTTCTTCGCGTTTTTCTTAAGTAGCTATACGCTATATTAGCCTAGCCACCGTGTCCCTTACATTTTGTTGTCAAGTACCTAACCATAGACACAAAGACATGAAGTTTAAGTGCCCTCTCTGTAAGGTTTATTTTTGTCGTATATTATGCCTTTTTCAAAGTCTTTTTGTATTGAGTATATTGTTATAATTAAACCACATTTTAGGAAAGTATCTCAACTCAAGTGTATATCTAATGTTAATCAGAGTGTCGTGAAGAACCCCCCAGCAAATATGTTGCGAATTTATGCTCCATTCCGAAATTATTACAAAAAAATGTAAGAGAACCAGACGACATTGGTCAACATAAAGACGTGATTGGTGATCACTATGTTGAGGAACGCGAGAGCAAGGAAGCTGCTTGCGGTGAAATGGTATAAGAGTGATATTTCGTGGAAACGACTGAAGATTATATCATTCTTCTCGCTAGAGCAGCAATTCCGCATATACATAAGTAACCCATTGATTCGTTAGCTCAGGATGCTATCGAGGCAAGCACTTGAACATAGTTTAATTAAAGTAAATGCCAACAGCTTGACAACAACTCATTCTGAATCTTTATGATTTAAGGGAAAGTTGGGGATAGCAGGAATAATATATGATAATTAAATAATTCTACACTTCCGGAGGATACAGAGGTCTTCAAGGCGTTTGACGAGTCCCCTTTAAATTTCAGAATGACGCTATTCTTACTTAAATAACGTTCATTTTTTAGTATTGCTTTAAAGTAATGAGGAAGATCTACCCTTTTTATACGAATCCCCAACCCCCCCCCCCCCCCCCCCCCCTTCAGACAGAAAACCCCTTGACAGACTCCCGCGTGTGGGTGCTACCTCAGTGGCGGAGCCGCCCGATGAACTGCACACCGACCTGGCTCATTGTCGCATCGTCGCACTAAGTGTGCGACAGAGGGCCTCAAAAAGGGTGCTCGTCTATCTTCTGGCCAGCCTATATTTCTAGACGCGAGGTTCCGGAATCCGCCGATAGGCGACTTCAAACACGTCGAATGCACTTCGCGGAACGCCATGGATTGTTTTATTACCGAAAACTTGGTTCTTCCAGTTATGTATGATAGCGTCCAATCTGTCTTGGTCAAACAGCATGGTTACATTCAATGGACCAATTGTACTAAGAATACACTTTTAGGAAATTAAATAACCTTTTTTAAATCAGTGAAATTAGCGATTTTACAGTTTTGATGACGTCACAAGTAATTATAATATTATAATACGCGACGATGGCGAGGCGTAGCGGGCGTTCATTTACACTACAGACCTGTAGTGTAAATGAACGCCGAACACGAACACGTTACAGTCAACCTCCCCCCCCCCCCCCCTCCCTTACTACACCCATTCTACTGCCGACAAATGGCATCCAACCCTAGTTCCGAAAAACTCTGGATTCCCATATGTACTTATGACTTTTTTTCTGTAACCAGGCACCAAGGGATTTAGGTGGCCAGCATGACCAAATTAGTTTACATTTATCTCACCAGGTGAACAGAGGACTCTATCGCTCTGAGTTTGAAACCACTAAGAGTTAGGAGGACCAACTATGGGCCATCCATTGCTGGTGCTACGCCGCTCTCGTTAGTCAACTCAAAAGGAAATGTTAACTTTTCATGGGCTATGAGACAGTATGAGTCCAATCTATCCTCCGGCATGTGGTTCCACCGATACCATTAGCCTCCATCTTTCAATCCCCCCCGACAAATGAGCACATAAATATGTCCCATAGAGCACGCCCTGATAGGCATAAAGCACGGTGTAATCCCTACTGGTTATCAGTCCCAGATAAGACAGCCAGTGGGTGCCTGTAATAGATTATCCTGTCACAGCAGGTGCGGATTCCAGGGGAAGGAGCTGTGAAGTAGCGCCCCCAAGAAGCGGGATGACTTATTTTGTGTTTGACTTATAATCATAATAACGCCTCTATGGGGGGTCTTGAGAATAAGGCCACGTTGTTTTGTCCCCATTCAAGGTCACATCCGTCCAATGCACGGTATAGTGATGATGAAACACAAAACATATTAATAGTTGTACCATACACTTATACATGTACTTTATCTATACAGCTACACAAAAAGTACTTGGCCAGTCTAAATCAACCAAATAAATTCTGTACTGACTAACTAATCAGACTATTAAACGTAAATTTACGCTGTAAATATTTCACTATGCATCAAGTGTCCTAGGTGGTCAGGCTTACTCACATTTCCCTCAACTGGTGGAGCCAGCATGGCTCTGTGTGAATATAACTGTGATCGGGGATCAGGGCAGGGACAGTTCAGAAGGTGCCACCTATAGGTGATTGACGGTATTACACTTTGGTTGGATAACTCTTAGTGTGCAGTGGTCACAGGGGCTTTGCCGCCTATGCCTCCAGCGTGTCATTTAGACACCGAGAACACTGTTTTCTGACAGTTTGGACACCCAAAAATGTATGTAAGAATTTGCTGATGATGACTTTTCTTAGAAGATAGAAGATGTAGAAGCTGCAGTGTCACTTTTATAAGACACACAAGGCAGTTACTGGCCTAAAAAAGCAAAATCTGTAAATATATAGGGTTTATTTTATTAATAGTATGTACTTTGAACCACACTTTGGACACGCAAAAGTCTATGAAACCTCTATTCGGACACCCTGTTTCCAAATATTGGCTAAGACCATGGCAGTGGATATTTATCTTGGACGAGAAGCCATGTCTATCTACCAGTATTCGCTCCAGACCATCACTAGCACCCCTCCCCTGACCACCCGATCTGCCGGGTCATCAGTCATGTTCAATTGTGCGGTCAGTTATGAGGCCAGTTTAGTTAGAAGCGACCAACTTTCTGTCAAGCTATGATGGATGTGGGATAGAAATATACAACTGTCAACTTGACGAGAAAGCTAGACATGCTACAAGTCTTTGATAGATGACTATTACCTTAGGCTCAATCCCGGGGGGGGGGGGCACTCAGGTACAGAGGAGGTCCGCACCTTAGTTACGAATTTCGCGGAAGAAGGGGTCTTTTTTAAGACCTCCGCATGTCCGCGATTTTGTAAAAGAAGGGTACTTTTTTGTACCAAGGTACGAAGTATGGGGGTCAAAATCCCCTTACAATCCACGAAATATACGCGGCTCTGACGCCGAGTGACTCCCGAAGTGACTTGGCTTCCGAGTCTGCTGCCGCCACTTGCTGCCGCTAAACACGCAGAGGATTATAAAATCTTAAGTTAAAATACGTGTTCCCGTTCATCCAATGTCAGTGTTTTGATAAAAGAAGGGGTGTTTATTTAGTGGAAAATATCTGCGTTTTATTAAATTAAGGGTGCTTTTTTGGCCAGAAATCAGTGCTTTAGGGGTATTTTTTAATTTTGATAACGAACGTATGCGCCCCCCTAAATACCCAAGTGCCCCCAAGTGGGCTCAATGGTCTACCTTGAGTTGACTTCAGTCCATGTTTGGTTCTCCATTAGTGCCCATAGCAAGGGGAGTCAACAGCGATGTTTGATACATACGTCATATGAGAACTGTGCTGCCATCTATAGTTTGACAGAGACACAACATGCTAACCGTCTAGTATATATTGTGTAATAAGTGATAATAATTATTATACTATTGTCATTTGATACTGCGCCCTTTCCATATAAACATGCTCAAAGGCGCATTACATTCCATTGTCAAAGGATAGATGTTGATATCCACATAATTATTGGATAACACAACTTTGAACAGATGTGTTTTCAGTTGTCGTTTGAAGATTGCCACACTCCCAGCTGCCCGAATATTATTTGGGAGCTGATTCCATAGTTTGCGGGCACAGGCACTAAATGATCTGTCACCGTAGGTGTTCATGTTGGTTCTCGGCTCGCAGAGTAAGTTTTTTGATGTGGATCTCAGTGCCCATTGTGGGACATACTCTTTCAGCATTTCCCTCAGGTGAAAGGGTGCAGTTCCATGCAGTTCAATTGTGTATTGAGGTAGAGTTATACATATCAAATTCGTCTTGATGGCCATGCTACGAAAAAGCTGGACTAGAACCCCACCTACACCAGTCCCCAGAAAGTTGGCATTTCCTTCTGTGCAGGATAGTACCAGGTATGACAGATAGATGGCACCACCTGGGGCTCCTGTCTCCAGATACTAAAACCTTGGATGAAGAAATTTTCCTTATGAGATAAGTGTAAACTTAATCGACCATTATGACCACTCAGACTATGTGATGCCTGGTGACAGAAGAACTTGACAAAGAAAATACATATGACAGCCTAGGAATCTTTTGAGAAAAGAACTAGCACGTCATACTCAAACTATACTTTTTTGTGCCTGATAACAGAAAAAATAGATATGATAGCCTAGATATCTAGGCTAGTGTTGAGGATGTCACCCGACGAGGGGGTAGGAGGCAGTGCAGGGGGAAGGGATACGGACAGGAAGCAGAGTGAAGGAACAGCTGTCTACTGTGTATACACAGTAATGCCACTAAAACAGATTCCTATGACTCTTACATAAACACTGCAACGGCCCTATAGTAACAACTTCCGCCTTTCTGAGTAGCCTGGTCCTCAGACAGTTAGGTATAATGTAGACTAGGTTCCTAGTCCCTAAAAAGTTGACATTCCCTTCTGTGCTGACCAAGCAGTGTGGTGCAGTACCAGGTATGTAGATAGATGGCACCACCTGCTCCTATCTCTAGAGGAGACTAAAACTGAATCCTGGTGAGATAAGTGTAAATTAAATGGACCACTATGGCCACCTAGAATATTTGGTCCTAGGTAGCAGAACAAAAATAACATCTAGGCTAGGTATAATGCCATTACCACTAGATGTATACTAGATGGGAAGGTGTGTCCCCCTTGAGGATTAATACAGAACTAAACTAATGATGAAATCTACCCAGGGTAGATATATGAGACTCTTGAAAGTGCCAGTTAGCTTAGACATATAGCAAGTATGGTTTATTAATTGGGACGTGCACAGGCAATGTGTACAGATCTGTACTTATTTCATTATTTGCTTGATAACTAGGTATATTTACATGTTTTGCAATCAGGTTGGCAGTCAAAAAACATTCGTTCATACATTCATATCATCCCATATACATGTTCAATAGTATGACTTTAATAGTGTTCAATAAGAGCAAAACAAAAGAAAAATGCAAAAGTAGTTCAAAAACTCAATTTTGACGTTAACGAATAATCTCCTGTACATTTTTTTCTTGAACGCATGGAATTATCACATGAAAGTAATGGTACAATGTTCCTGTAAAACATAAACAGTGATGATACTAACTTAATTTGCACCCTGTATGACAGCCAATGAAGACGGAATTGTCTTCACGCTTGATGTCGATCACTCGGCTGGGTATTATTTTCCGAAATTGTAATTGTTCAAAGTTGGTTAATCTCTGTCCAGTCTTACATTGTCACTACTAAGGCCTTAAACAAAAGAAAAGATGTTTCTCCCCCCTCTCCCACCGCATCTTTATATAGAGAGGACAATGTAGACAAAACCAATTTGTAGCCGTAGCAATGTTGCATTATTCAAATGCTTTTTCCTGTTGATAGTATTTTCTAATGATTTCACCAGAAGAGTTCCAGCAATGTAAAGCACCATTCCATAAATGAACCTGGCCTAATGCATTGCCTATTTGTTTTCAGATCAATGTCAATGGACACATTTCCTTCGACAGAGCACTTCCTGATTATAGCGGGGACTTTGAGATACCAATAAGCGAAAAAGCCATCATACCATTTTTTGCCGACATAGACACTAGGGGCGCTGGTAATATATTCTACAGGTAAGTGAAGATGATGATGGTGATGTTGTTGTTGTTGTTGTTGTTGTTGTTGTAGTTGCTGCTGCTGCCGATGATGGTTATGGTAATGATGATGATGATAATAAATGGTTAGCAATGAATATTGTAAATATGAATCAGTAAGTATTGCTGAAGGATATTAATTTTGCGTACTTTCTCGAATGGTCATATTCGATAAATCAAAAAATGACACCATCTGATGCCTGACATTTGATAAATTATGAGACTAATACACCGATAATGTGATTTTGCAGTTTTATGAACGATTTCTGTCAGTTGCAGATATTAGCTAAAACCAACTTTCTGTGTAGTTCATACTTTAAGCAATAGGTGGCTCTTGATCATATACACCAATCGCTAGCACCTTTAGATAATGGCAGTATCAAACATTCATGTAGTTTCGCAGAGTTGATCCTGTTGACTTGGGATATTTATATCTAACATTTTTTCGTCTTTCGTTTTCCTATTGTGATCCCTTTGATTTGTGATACTTGAGATCAAACTTCAACGGTGAAAGTCAGCGGCTTTATGACAAGGTCTTGAGTGTTTTAATAGTGCTGTGGTTTTAGTAATCACCTCATTTTTAGCCCCTTTTTTTAATTCGGCTTTGTATAATCAGACTTATTGTATGTATTGTACTGTATTGAATTCTGTATTGACCATGTCAGTACAACACGAATATACACATGCACAAACAAAACATACAGAACAGATAACATATAAATACCAAACATAAGCTTAGTCTGAAGTATTTAGTGGTAAATGCATTACCACAAAGTTCAACTTCTACTAGCTTGACCTAAAATCTACAACCCGTGTTATCTACTGCACACTTAGTCCATACATTTTGCAACACTAGCAAATGAAATCGACAATGTACTTATAGGATCCTTTTTATGAGTTGACATGTTGAATTTTGTTGATTCGCTCATTTCAGAGAAGAGAGCGCAGACGCGGAATTGGTCCAGAGAGCCACCAATGAAATCAAGGAAAACTTCGCCCGGTTTTCAGAGTTTCAGGCCACGAGTGTTTTTATCGTGACGTGGGAGGATGTAGGATATTACAACGAGAAAACAGACAAGGTGAGTTAATATCTTAACCCATTGATGCTCACAGCAGCCAAAAGCAGCCTTACAAATCTGATGCAAGCTTGCAAGAAAAAGCATAATTAGGAAAATATTTGATGGAGAAATGTTAATTGGAGCGATACCAACAACTCTCCTTCAAATATTCTGTAAAATCATCATCGATTCCAAAGTTATTGTCAAAAGAGTGATAGATACAGACGTCAATTTTAGAGGAACTCTTGAGTACTAATGGCTTCATGGAGTGCATAGGAAAATGTTACTTTATATCTTCATGGCCTACATTTGGAATTTTCTTTATCGTCACCTTTTTTCTGTCATATTGAGGCAAAGTCGTGACTAGCTAGTTGTAAGTGGTGGAGGAAAAAAACGAAACTAGTTTATTTCTTCATGGAGTACATAGGAAAGTGCAGTTAATTTCTCTATGGCATACATAGGAATTATGTAATTTATTTCGTTATCGAGTACATACAAATCTCTGTAAATTCCTCATCTGTATAGATAGATAGATAGATAGATAGATAGATAGATAGATAGATAGATAGATAGATAGATAGATAGATAGATAGATAGATAGAAAAGATAGAAAGAGATAGTAACCAAAAAGTATATTTTTTACTGAATAAACTCAATTCAGAAAAAAAATCCAACAATACCTCCTGCTGTGAGTCTGCGTGTGTAAGAATCTATATGGTATCTGATAATATACGTGTCTGTTTCAGGTAAACACATTCCAGGTAGTCATCGTCACGGACGGTCGTGAATCGTTCGCCTGCTTCCACTACTCGGATAGTGGCATCAACTGGATCAGGAGTGACGGGAAGGATTTGAACGATCCCGACCCCCCGGCCCAGGCTGGCTTCGACAGTGGAGATGGCAGATATTTCACTCTCCCTGCTAGCAGACAGGAGGAAGTGGGCAATATCAACGCGTGAGTACCTAACATATCCTAATTTGTCAACTTTTTCCTTAGATGACCAAACACAAGTGGATTCGAAACCAGCCGGTCAACCTGAACATGCTAGCCTCAACCAGTGTCAACTAATAGCCGCTAATATGCCAGAAATTGGTGCTCTGGGCACCCCATGCTGGTGGTGGAGATAAAGTTTCTCAGTAATGTAATCGATGCGAGAGCCCTGATTGGTCCTTGTTCCCACGTGACCTCGCGCTGATGGCTTATCTGGTACTCCTGGTATGAGTCCAGCACTTAACTATAGGGCATATAGTAATTGGTCTCTCGGTACATATCCATTCTTTTCTTCATACAATTTCTTCATACAATCACATCAGGCCCAGTGCGCAATCGACGTCACGGTATACGAGTGTGTGCAGAGCGCGGCTTTAATTAGTTATGTTGTCGTTAGTGAGACCATGTACTTGCTTTTTCTCAAAGCAAATCAATGACAACCAAAGGGCAGAAGGCACCTTAAAATATCGTCATGATCCATGATAGGTTTGTGCGGAACATCGACAAATTCGTAAGTCGAAATACATGTACACAAAGGTTAATAAACCTTTGATGTACAGGTATACTCATTTGAGAAATCCCTATCGCACTGATTCTGTCAATCGTCATATTGTGTCGACACCTAGCGGTCACAAATGCAATCACCATCGGTCGGTCGAAACGCACGAATTTGTTCTAGTATCACTCGTTAGATGGCAGCACGTTAAGTTTCCAAACCCACCACATCACAGTATATCACTAAAACGATAAAGACAAAAATAACATATTCCATTAGGTATCGTGTTACGAAGGAAAGTCTGACAAGTGTACACATTTTTCACAAGCCAGAGAAACAAACAGGTTCCTTATGATAAACTGTTTAACTGGTGAGCAGTGTTGACGGAAAAATCTACAAACGTACGTAATGTAGTTACCAAGGGAGATGAGGTACTGTCTGACTACTTCGGTGATATCTCTCTAACGATAACATTATCCAGAAAATATTTGAAGGAGAGTTGTTCATCGAAACTATATCTACAACTGTTCTTCAAATAGTTTGTGAACTAATGCTTAATTCTGAAGTTATTTTCAAAAGTATGAAAGGTCCAGTCGAGACTGATCAGATAGATCTCTAGGCATGAATGGGTTAATCAATTTACATCTGAGAAAAACGTCTGGTCTGACAAATACAGAATATCTTGAGAACGTGGAGATACTTCGAGAAATATTTGACCGGGAGTTTTTCCCGCGGGGTTTAACAATACCCTTTCAAATATATTATAAAGTTTCTGCTTCTTCATGAGCCGAGTCCAGGGTTATTCGACCATTTGTGTACTCTATACGTTATCGGGTTAGATATCTGTTTAAGTCATTAGGATTAAGAACAGAAAAAGAAGTTTGAAATCGCGTTTGGTGACATTGTGGCCAGAACGTCTTGAATGATACCCTGATGTTATCGAACTTATTGCTATTTATAACATGGCCTTTTAAAATGATAATTACACAAAAATGGATTTGCAATGATAGAGGAAGTGACTGATCATCTGATGATGGGATGGACACGTGATGAGCTTAGAAAATTTGGATGTTGTACGTGTTTATTGTCCCTTCTTCTGCCATTGTGCGCCCGGGTTGTGTGCTTGCTTATATAAAGACTGGCTAGTACTATATGATAAGTAAGGCTTATAGGGTTGAGTTAGGTACACTGCCCCTACCACTATATATACTGGGTGATAAGAAGGTTTGGTGTGTCTCTAAACTATAGATGGCAGCACAGTTTTCATGAGTTGCAGTTTGAATTCCATGTGTCACCATAGACAGCTCGTGTGTCCCCCTTAAGGATTAATTCAGAACTAAACCTGGAGTGATTCAACTCGTGGCAGATCAGTGAGACTATGGAAAGACCCAGTTAACACAGGCTTGTAGCAAGTCTACACATTTAATGCTTGACTCAGATAGGACATTTAACTTTTCAGGAACTAAGAGCTTAGTTGGACGCGTGATCGCGGCCAATTGTTAAACTATATCTCCACCACCCTAACACCCAATCATCTTGGTAATTAGACCTGTCAGCACTATATTTCTGTGATGGTCTGGTCAGCAGACCACCAGACCCCTTAGGCCATTCCCTGGCCTATGACAGTACTATATATCATATAGCAATAACCTCTGGATGAACATATGTCAAGGCCATGGCTAACCCTTTTTGACCGCTAAAAATCTACACTTAAATGGTTTTGTTCTGAAATTATTATAACTGCAAGACTCGCCGCCAGCAGATCTCGACTTGTGACCAGGTGTACAGGTCACAGCATGGTATCAACTGAGATACCCTGCTCGCAGCCAATAGGTGCAGGGGAGGATGCGAGGGCCAGCCGTTGATTATCCGACGTCAGTACTGATTACACTGCAGGCGTGTTAATCACGCTTGGCAACATATGTATGCGGCTTCGGCGCACTGGGTCAATGTAATGATCATTTGCCCTTCGCTGCATTTCCCTGGTATCTACCTCTCTGGTTTGATGGAGAATTACCTGGCGCAAAGCAAAAAAACAGTATGCGACTGAGTGACGGACGCGGATTTGTTGCTTTACTGAATGCGTCCCAGTTCATGTGACGGTCACGTGCTTGTGCCGTGTTGTATTATCATATTAACGATTTACATTACCTAGGTTATTGATATCTCTAAACATAGCTGCATATTGACACCGTCAACGCATGATTGTCGTTTCCATTATGGACGAAAAAAAGACACGTAAATGTCAATTCCTCATAATGAAAATAATTTTGAAAAGTGAGTGACCGATATCATTTTTTGTGCTTTGTTATTCGATTTTGTGTCTTCATTCTTTAGATTTATACGAATTTTCATATGAAGGGGAATTTAAACGGTTTGATGTGTGCCTGTCATTCATCTTGTAGAGTTCCCACGCGGTATAAGATACTAGTAGTTGTTCGTGTTCCCAATGATAGCACGGTACATTTATAATCGTACTAACTATCGCAGTGAATACCACTGGGCTGTTTAGTCTGAGAGTACTTATATACTTGCTTCCGTTCCCTGATCATTTGTCTGAATTATAGAAAACACACTCCAGCCTTTTAACTTTTTATTGCATTTTCGGATCACAAGGCTATTCGCTTTTTACTGGGCAATTTTCGCCAGTATGTGCATGGGAATATATTTCGAAGTGGTGTTTTCATTCCAAATGTGTGCTCCTTTGACCTATTTCAATCTAAAAGATGTGTGATCGATTTTTGAAAACTGGACTAGACTAATAAAATCGAGCAATGCTTTAAATGATATTTAATGGTGACTTGTTCTGATCAACGGAAACATGTTTTAGTCGAATATTCCATAGAATATGTTTTGTGTAATCAGGAACGTTCATTGAATAATGAACATTCCTGGTGTATTTAACTTATTTTACAATGTGCCTGATCGTGTGTTCTTAGGATGTCAATGGGTTATGTGTTTTGAACATGGTCCTCATTCGTCTCATGAATAAAGCAGATACTAGGAGCCGGTTAGTTACATCGTGTTCTCAGCATTTTCAGTCTCATAACTCACCATATACCAGGGCATATAACTCACTAAGTAAATACCGTTCAGTGCTATATTTCTCTCGACGCTCTCCAATGCTCTCCGTCATCCTGTTCTGCAGACTTTCTGGGAGAAAAATGCGAATTGTTTTGACGGGAATCGTGTTCGGGTATCAACGATTAAATGTTTGGAATTGCCATTGGAATGAGCAGGCCCAGCCAGTCACGAGTTCGGAGATGTACCCCACTATCTCATGCATTACTGTTTTGGTCTTATCTTTCTGACCGGAGCATTTTTTCTAGGAAAAAAAATTGAGAGGAATGTTAATCAGAACCTAACCAACAGCTCTGCTCCAAATATTTTGCAAAAACATGCTTTTTAGGAAACTTATTTCCAAAAAAATCCTAGCTCCAGACGATAATCTACAATCCCTGACTCTTGGCAGCGCTACTTAGTTAAGAATACCCTTTAAATTATCTGTAAACAGTTTTAGTATTCAAAATCATCCATTTCAAACCATCTATACATACCTGAGTAACCCAACTTATGGTATTATCATTACACACGAAACGTAATGGATCAGCTACAATGGCAGTTATACACAAGCGTGCATATGATAGGAAGAGTACATATATTTTTCCGTATTGTGATATCACAAATCTTTGACACAGCGATCTCATTTCTTTGAAAAGAATTCCACTTCATCACCAAGAAGTGCCCGGACTGTGAGTTGCTCAGATGGATAAGTTTAAAGTTTTAGAAATGAATATTGATATACATTGCGAAATAATTGATGGGGAAAAACTAAGAGAACTTAGAATCACAGACAGAGTAACATAATGAAAGAGATAGCCAATTAGAGAAAAGAAATTGAAATAATCGTTTTTGTCCGCGTCACATCTGGCTGGATGCCAGCTTCCCGCGCTGTCTAAATGTTCACCACGCACGTGGTAAACCAAGCGGTCATTCCTGACATCACTACCTCACACACACACACACACACACACACACACACACAAAGCCTAGATTTCTAGGCTGTCATATGTATTTTTCTCTCGTTTGTTTCTGTTACCAGGCACCAAATAGTCTAGGTGGCCATGGTGGCCAATTTAGTTTACATTTGTCTCACCAGGATTCAGTTTGATTATGACACCTGAATCCTATAGAGATAGGAGGATCAGGTGGTGCCATCTATCTACCAGACCTGGTACCACACCACAGTGCTTGGTCAACACAGAAGGGAATGCGAGCTTTTCAGGGACTAGGAGCCTAGTCTTACACACACACACACTGAATGTAACCCTTCCCTTGCTCGTCATCATTATGGTATGCATCCCTCATAGACTTACTACAACACGTCTGTGTTAATATCCTGCCTCCTTCATCTATCATGAGTTCTGGCTATGCCCTCTGGGTGGAGCTACGGGGGTTCCGATATAACTACTACTACTACTACTACTACTACTACTACTACTACTACTACTACTACTACTACTACTACTACTACTACTACTACTACTGCTGCTGCTGCTGTTTCTCCTGCTGCTGCTGCTGCTTCTTCTACTACTACTACTACTACTACTACTACTACTACCACCACTACTACTACTACTACTACTACTACTACTACTACTACTACTACTACTACTACTACTACTACTCAAAGTTATTTTACTTCTATTACTATCACCACCACTACTACTACTACTACTACTACTACTACTACTACTACTACTACTACTGCTGCTGCTGCTGCTGCTGCTGCTGCTGCTGCTGCTGCTCCTGCTGCTGATGAGGATGCTGCTGCTTCTACTACTTCTACTACTACTACTACTACTAATACTACTACTACTACTACTACTACTACTACCTATAAGTCTTTATTTAGAGTAAAGCTTTGTTTTGAATTATAACGCGGAATACCTGATGACGTGTCAACACTTCCAAAAAACTCGCATTGATGTATATGAGGTTGCCGAAACTGCTAAATGTCAATTTGTTAAGCTTTTTCGACCATGTTGTAGGATTCTCGAGTGTTGATATCACGGAAAAACCTCCCTTTATAAACTAAACAAACATGGTTTCCACACGTAAGAACCAGATTAGCGGCTGTGGCATGGGTATTGTTAACCCATTCATTGCTAGAAGTCCTTAAAGAGAGTCTGAAAGGTTTTAGCATATATCTCTTATGCCTTATTCGGGGAAATCGAACTTGTCATCTACAGATCAAATATGCATTCGGTAACAGAAGGATGATTTTATGAAATATTTTAGTGGGAGTTTTTAATTTTTTTTCAAAACGCACGTTTTTTTTAATTTCTGAACAACACATGCACGCAAACAAACACCTACTGGTACCTATAGCACGCATCAAATGCCAATTCCCGTCCGAAATTGAAGGATTATGTATTATGAGACGAAACTCTTAAATGCTATGAAGGGGAGATGTTAGTAATGTTCTGAATAACACATTTCCTTCCAAAATCTTTCCCAACTTAGTTTTTACCAGTACGATTATATAAAAGCACACTGTCCGGCTGTTTTTTGGCCATTGTAGGCATTAATGAGTTAATATAACCATATGCCTGCCAGCCTAGCCCCACACCATGACGCTGTTGGCTTAGTGCACGAGCCGCAGCAGCACATTTAGGTCTTTATCTCACAGATAGGCCCTATCACCTGAGTCAGGTTTCAATGGAAACAGCTCTCTGGCTCTCAATGTTTGGAGTAGTGCAGCAAGCTGCAGGCCTCCTGCATCAAACATTGCTGCTGATCTGCCTCCCCATCAACGCTCAAACTCCCCTCCCAGGAATGAAAATAAGAACTGGCGAAGTAATCAACGGTAATGAGAATAACCTTGCCACTAGGCCAGAATATAGGCTGAAGATATATCGGTATTTGCCCTGTGTGTGTGTGTGTGCTTGTTTGTGTTGATATATATATATATATATATATATATATATATATATATATATATATATATATATATATATATATATATATATATATATATATATATATATATATATATATATATATATATATATATATATATATATATATATATATTTATATATATATATATATATATATATATATATATATATATGTATATGTATATATACATACATATATATATATATACACGAGTCTCAGACGTGAGAGTCAGCCTGCCTTACATTCCTATTCTATCCTTAACATAAGCATGTCTCACAAACGGTTTTTAGGACAAGTCTCTTGTAATTTCCGTAGCCTACACAGAAAAGGCATTACTGACGCAGTTGGGGGGGGGGGGGGGGGGGGGTTCCATGATCGACTGAATGTTCCACTGGCTACAGGGAGACCTACCCGGCAATAACCCGTTTCCATCAGATGTAAATTCGTGATCTAACCCATGTTAACAAAACATCAAATACATAAATGTACAAAAACATTTTGAAGGGGGATCACCTGAGAGTATGATGTACACCAAGTCAAATTATTTTGATGTATTGCCTCGCTTTTAAAATAGTTCATTGTGGGTTAGAACGTGTGTACGTTAAAAGCGTGATTCGGTTAGGGCCATAACAAATACCTTTCTTATCACCATTTATTTAAAAAAACACCTGTCGGCTATGTTCTTATTTTTGTTATCAACCTGGCAGCAAAACTCGTGAAACGTTAACTCTTTCTTGGCCGGATTTCCTCTTGGAAAGTGAAATCTGGAATATATGATACCTTTGTCAGAAGCTAAGAAATAAAGCGTTTTAAAGAATGTTCAGCATTCGTTGGCATTAGTCCTTTCAATTTTTCCGAAAGCTATTTTGCTAAGATGTCACCAGTGAGCACAAATAAAATGTGAAATACGTAAACTTACAAATAAAACCACATTTATAGTTCAATTATTCAGTCGTGTAGGTAATGAAGCCATTTTGTTTACAATGAGTGTTTATACATGCCACCTGATCTGCAGATCTCTGCCTCGAATCAGCCTAATAATTGGATTATCGAGCGATTTTTTGTTTGCTATACATGTTTACAAATCAGAACACTACTTGATTGTATGATATGATGGGGTGATTATGTGTTTGGATAAAATGTATATGGCTTTGTCGCTGGAATGTGAAAACCTCTCACTATGATTGCACAAATAAGTAGAAAGGTGGATACATCAGTATATTTGAACATTTCTTTTATTTTCAGATGGTCAAATATAAACATTCCAGGGGCATGGCTTTTCCACATTGGAAATACCCGCGGTGATAATATAGGCGTGCCTGATGAGAAGATTCCTGATGGTAAGTCTATTACTTTACTTATTACATCTTCTTTGCAAGCACACGTTGCCAGTGGTAAGTGATTTAATTGCATTGTATTGCATTGTATTGTGTTGCATTGTAGGTCATTGTATTGTAATGTATTATTTCCTATTGAATTGCATGCTATATTGTTAGTTACGCCTTGTTGGAAAGTGCAATCCGGCCTGATATCCAACCGAAGTCATCCAGATCCCACGAGGCGGAGCCGAGTGGGATCTGGATGACTGGTCAGAACGAGGCTGATGGCCAAGTGGTAATATTGAATTCTGCCGAATTGAATTTAACATGGAGGTGCCCACGATACTGTGGAGTCAGTCGAAGTTGAAGAATATTCTTGCAAATCAACATAATGTATGATTGTCTTTATTGTTTTCTTCCGTGGATTCGTGTGGATCAAGCGTTAATGCTTAGGATTCTAAATTGTTAAACAGTTACTCAAATGGTTGTCTTGGTGCAATTTCTCAACATTCCGTCTACTTGAAATACGTGTATATTACAAAACATTTTTAATCAAAAGAATTTCACCGAGTGAACTACTAACTTAAATATTCAGTGTAGTTTTCCGAGTAACCTCACTCACCTCATTATAAAAAGACTACATTTAATGTATATTAGTGCTTTTTATGAATTAGATTCCGCTTGATAAAGCTGACTCCGAGTTACTACGAGTATTAGTGTATTATTGCGTGAAGTCCCAATAAGGTCGTGTTTTTTTCGTATAGAAAATTGTCGATATCAAGTTGAGATCGACGCCAGAATTAATTGTTTCTCCCTACGTACACGTCGCTGCCCGGCTTCCTGGGGCGAGCATATTTGTGGTAGCGCTGACAGGCTTGGGAAAACAAGCCGCGCCAGGAGGCAAACCCAATTTAATACTGTCCAGTCTCCGTATAGGTCTGCCCAGATACCATTACGTTACGGCTTTAAGTCTTTAAGTACAGCTCCTCGGATGTCATCGATGTTTCACCTGTCACTCGAATCGCTAATATAGGAATAGACTGTATAGTTTCATTCTCCAGATACCGTTACCTTACAGCTGCGGCCCTAAGCCTTTAGATGGATATTTTCACAGGTTTCATTATGGTAATTCAACATGGGTTTGGGGTTGGGGTGGATTTGTCCTACCCAGGTTAGTGGTGTCATCCTAGGATTTCACAAATGTACTCAAACCATGTCCCAGTTTAAGACTGGGGTGTCCACTTTCCACTTTCGAGGATTTCACATTGGCAATTAAAATGTCCTAGTCCCAAAAAGAGGTGCCACTGATATAGGGATATTTACTATCCAAATGTTAACACTGGTAAGTAAACCATATCCCACATGTAGTACTCGAGCATAAAAGGTTCTCCAATAAGAAATACTTATTTCCCAAGATATCACAGTGACAATTAAACCATATATTAGTTCCAAGGGAGAGGTGTTCACAATATAGGGATATTTTCTCTTCGGTGTGTTACAATGGTATTTTAACCATGTCCCAGTCACAGGAGAAGTCGTAATTATATTGGGAAATTTGCTTCCCAGTACTTCACAATGGCAATTAAGTCCCAGAACTACGATGGACCAAGTGTGAAAGAGAAAATATTTAAATATATTTTTTCACCACCGTATTTTGGGGGGAGAAAATATATTTAAATATATTTTCACTACCGTATTTTGTTGGGAAAAAATATATTTAAATATATTTCACCACCGTATTTTGTTGGGAGAAAATATATTTAATTATATTTTCTCCCCCCAAAATACGGTGGTGAAAAAATATATTTAAATGTTTTCTCTTTCACACTTGGTCCATCGTACAGAACAGAGAAGGTTACGCAAATATCTCAATATTTCACAATATAGAGATATTTCCTTCCCAGGAGTTCATAATGGTAATTAAACCATGTTGTAATTCCAGGCCCGGGGTGTCCTTGATATAGGGATACCATAATTTTCAGAAAGTGACTGGTGATTTAACCATATCCTAGTCACAGAACAGAGAGGGCTACATAGTTTAGGGATATTTGCTTCTCAGGATTTTACAACGATAATCAAATCACGTCCTAGTCCGTGAACTCTTGCCTCTCAGGATTATTCAATGTATGTATGTATGTATTTTATTGACTATAGCTACAGCTATAAAATTACAATACAACAAAATAATGCAATACGAGGTATACAAAAGAGAAGACAAAAAAACAAAAAACGTATAAAGGAACAGAAGGTTATGATGGTAACATTAAACAAAAGAACTCAAAAGGTGATGATGACTAAATCATATCCTAGTCCCAGAACAGAGAAGCCTTTACAGCGTAGGGATATTTGCTTCTCGTGATTTTACAATGGTAATTAAACCATGTCCTAGACCTAGGACAACCTTGAGGGACTGGCCCTACCAGTGGATCACGGTGAAACTCATATCTTGGGAACATCTGTAAGTATTTAACTGACAGTCATGTCAGTGCGGCTCCTGGCGCTCCCAGAGATGTTCCCCTGGCCGGGAACGAGGTGAAAGAGAGATGTTTTCACAGAAACTGTCAGTGGAAGTCTGGGTTTAGCCTATAACATAATACAGTGATCGTCTATTTGGAAAAACGTACCGGTTACGTTCAGCAGCGTAGCTTGAGTTAGTTTGTAGTTATCGATCATGATTCCAACGTTTCCACGAATCGAAAATATCCAACTAAAGTTAAACTTCCCGAATATCGATATAGATATTGACAGAAGTACAATAGAGAAAAAATAATCTCAAGCTTAATAGGGTTTATATTTTTGTAGAACTTAATTCGATATGCTCTATGGCCACATGTTCCTAAAATGTATGAGAGGATTTTAAATCTTGGAAAATGGAGTTAATTCTCTTACGTACATCTTAGGGTTGCTATTTTATTTACTAGTATATCAGGCGGTCTACAAGGAAATGTGTGGTACCAGGGTTAATTTCACAAAGCACTTTATAATCTTTAAGAACTCCGGGACTTTAAACGCTGCGAATTGTGTTGGTTCATAAAAAGGAAATGAAAGCGTCACACGTTCCGGTAAAAAAGAATCTGTCAAAAGGATGTTTTTCTCTGAGCACTCGCCTAATCTGTATGAATAAGTGTCACTCTAGTCGCCCCCAACCTAGTAAATCACACCTTTCGTGACAGAAATAAGCACTTGTAAAAACCTAAATGCACGACACGTTTACTTCGCGTATCTATCGAAAAAAAAATGAATGGCACCTTTTTGGATGTTTCTCTCAATCCAAATCAGCCGCTATCTGTTACCACACTTTAACTACATCCCGCCCTAGAATTCATTCCTAGCTGAGAAAATATTTGCAATTCCGTTTAATTAAATTCATTGAGGCGAGTTGTTAGATTTGGAGCGATTAGTCTAGTGGAGACGAGACGTGGTTTTCGCAGTGCAACTTGTTGCAGTTTTCGCGACGGGGAGTTGTCAAAATTAACCGAGCAGAAAACATTCTGTTTGACACTCTCACGGGTTAGTGCGATCGTGATATCTTGCCAAAACTGTGGTAAGTCACTCGGAATAGGGAATATTAATTATCGTCATTTTTCTCTGCCATATTTGGCCTAAATCGCAAATAGCCAGTTTACATAGGTGGAGGAAACCGGAGTACCCGGCGAGAGCCACCGCCTAACGCCTGGCCACTGGCAACTGTCTCACATTCCCAATCCACTTGAGATCGATGACAATTAATCAATTGCAGCAAATCGTGTGTTTGTCTCTTCGTAAAATAGTGATACAGAAACAAATCGTAGGTTAAAATGATACTATATTTGGGATGAAAATCAGAACATCAAACATTCTCCAGTCGTAATGCAATCATCTTATTGAATCCTTGATTCAAGATGGAAATTTCAAAAAATGATTTGTTTTCTAGCTACTTAAACTACGAATATAACATCATGTGCTGTCGTGCATGTACTTGCAAAACAACAACATCTACTTGCAAAAAGCAGTTTTGGTATTCCATATACCATGTATGAGTTTTGTAAATGTCTTACAAGCAAATACACATACTACTACTACATGGGCTTTTTTACCAATGTAGAAATGTTCTCATTTGCTACAAGATTCCTGTTTCCAGTGCGGGAAGGGGAAGTGGTACGATTCCTGAAACTTCCTGCGGCTCAGGGAACTCAATGTGGTCCGAATTTCCGCACGACGACGTCGTCGGACGTTAACAAGTTAACATATTCACGTCCCGAACGCACGATTCGTCTGCCACGAATTTCGTTATCTCACGAACTAAAATGAACCTGATCAAATTTTTGAATGAAAGTTGTCTTTCTTTATAATAGTGACAATTCCCCTTGAACTTATTCTAAGATACTCCCTTGAATGTCGAGTTATTTCTTAAGTTGTCAGAGCGCTCTCCGGGCACGAACATGTTATCCCGCCGTTGGGAACTGTGGCCAATCGTCTGAGTGTCCCTAGTATGCGAGCCTCGTCGGTGTGGGCTTATGCTTCGACGCCTGCCGTTGCCGCACTGAATGCCGGGAGTTTTAATATCGGTAACCCGATCCGGTCCCTGCTCGAAGCTTGGACGGAGAGACGAGCTTTTTTGACGGCTGGTCGGCGGCGAGAGCGGACGTTTAAGGATGGAAGTTACAAGGGTGTTCTGTTGGATGTTATTCTGTGCGGTGTTTTGCGGTAGGTTGAGATATTTGCCTTCATTGTACGGGATGTTCTCTTGCTTCTATACAGTGAATTCAGCAAGTAAGAAATGAAGATATAACCAAGGAGAAATATTATCATCTTCATGTATTTAATAGCCATTTCTACAAGTTTGCGAAAAGTGAAAAAATCAATCTTTTCTTGCTTGAGTATTTTCATATGCTAAAAACATGGTTTCTGAATATGCACTGAATGCGTTGTTAGAACCGCTGCATATGATCTGTATCGTATATATATAGAGAACGCGCTTTAAATTGATGTAGGACTTGCCTTGGCACATGGCGGGTGTCTTTAAGCTGTGATATATATCCTTGTTTTACCTTCAGTCAGCCAATCTAGTATTCCACTAGCAGCTATATGCCAGCACACTGCTAGAAAAAACATCTGCTGTAAACATATATTTACCAACCGCTCTACCTAAACTTCTCAAACAGAGCGGCGTATGGCCTTCTTCTATTTCACCTTATCTCAGGGAGAAAAGGAAAAAATAGATTTTTAGCTTCCATCCACGGCGCCGGTATGAGTTATCGTGGAATATCTGATCTCTGAACTCTACGCGCATCATAAGGGATAACTGCTAGCTTTGCTACTCTGCTGCTTTAAGAAAAAAATCATCACTTGATTCTTTATGGCTGACATACCTTTCCACCTGTTGAAGTCCTGAGATTTCAGAGGCAGTTGCCATGACGACCACATGGATTTCATTTTTCTCTGATTATTTGAAAGGTCTATTTCCATTGAGTTATAGACCAACGGTATCTTTATTGCTATCTCTAGTGGTGAAGTTTTCTTTTGGCACTACGTATTACTCTATCACGGAGTATTTGGCTTCAGTTGGTTTACCTCAAGTAGTTGAGCGAAGTCATTGGCCAGTTGTGTGAACTGTCTTCATTTTGGGGACGTGTCTTAGTCCAATGGTTTCATATTGTTTCACCCTCAAATGCTTTGGGTCAAACTCTATATTTGATCTTTCATTGCCATATATACCTAATAGAGGTGATTTTTAGAGAACTGAATATGTTGTGACTTGGGGAAAATGACCATTCAGTTTTACTCATTCAGTACACTCGACGGTGTGTTCTAAATAACTTAGTTCCTTAGTTTCATCAATAAGGTGTTATTTTCTAGTACACGTTTTTTTTATATTTTATCTGATTGAAAGGAAATCTCAAATCGAGATATCATTTTGTCACTTTGACTATGTCATTCATTATATTAAATTCCTTTTGAACATTTGGCTTCAAACATTTTTTTCGGCCATGGATTTCTCTTTCAGCTGACTGAAAGAAATTCAAGAAATTAACAGTTACTTAAACAGTGTCATTTAACATCTTCAATGATCGACAATGTATACCGTTGATAATAGTCAACAACAAGAAAACAATAAGTATGTTATAGCTAAGAGGACAAAGATAACATCTAAGTAGACGTCATATAATAAGGCAATGCTTAGAGCTTGTGCGCTTTATGCTGCCAACTGCTCTGGGATATCCCTCGGGGGATTGGAATGGTTTCCGAGTGTACATGCCTGCTATGGGGAGGAAGGTCGTGTGACCACTTCGGTGGATACAAGACTATAAACCGAATATCTTTATATAGAGAGATTCCTTGAAAAATATTTTGCATTCTAGCTATAGATTGTGAGTTATTGCCAAAGTTGCACAATTCATTGTCTAAGGTATGCTTTATATAGGCGACCAACAAGGTGTTGAAGTAGTGTAATACCCATTTAGAAATTAGGATACACCTCAATTTGAACAGAGTATGTCATTGTATTACAGATTGTAAGCTTGCTGCATATGCGTTTTACGAGTCAAAAGGTTTAAACGGCCATTATTTAGGGTTGCGAGTACGGTTTTCAAATATGTGTATGGATCTACTATGAATACACATATAGTATAGGGGGCCGCCTTGATGGCCTAGTGGTCTGCCCTGCTCGCTGCATTAGAAGGGTTAGAATCGTGACTGTGGCGTGTGAGAAAGTTACCAGTTACATGGGGTTAGCCAAAGGTTTTCGCCGGTTACTCCGGTTTCTTTCACCACTTAATACTAGTTAATCACGACTTGGCCCAAATGTAGCAGGAAATCTGGCGATAATTGAAATAGAATACATGGGCAAGCTAGTGGCCAGTAGTTTTGGTTGAAATACGACGACAACCTTCTATCTTTCTCTTATTCAAGTGTTTGAATATTATCGACAATTTGTGCTAGGAGGTGGGAAGAAACAAATGCCAATTTAATTAATCTACCGAGTCTGATTTTAATGCATGAAATGATCGATATTGCACTGTGAGGATTTCCATGATCGATTTCCATGATCGACTTCTAAAACAGGTAGCGACCTTTCAATGGGATACCTATCGGCTCGAAATTGCATTTACATGTACATAGTCTATCACATATACTTGCAATCAGTTTAATTGCTTTATCGCAATCAACTGTCAATATAAAGCCACACTCATTGCCATTGACACGTACAGTGCCTCGTAGACCAAAGTTTGACAGTTCAATCAATTATCATGAATTGGAATTAGCCATCAGTCACCACAAAGGCTGCCTTAAAACCACACAGATTCAGTATGTAAAGATCTGAACTGGTGTTCAACATATTTCCAGTAGGCAGAACACATGTATTGATGTTCCTATTTATTTCTTTTAGAAATATCATGATATGTGAAATGTGTTTATGGAACACAACATGTTTGGTGTTCACCGTATTTTGCTTATATACACTTGGAAAATTGCACTTATGGTTCTACAAAGCAATGTTCAAAAATGGAACACCGGTGTGAATACCCTCGAACCAGGCCAATGCTTGAAGGTCAACTTCTCAATTTCAAGGTGAAAGCTTTACTTCTGTGATTGCATCTATTAGCAGCGGAATAGGCAGGCGGACTTTAACCTGAGGCCTATCAAAGTTCTCTAATTGATTCAATGACCTAAAGGTATCTCTACCAAATTGCACAGGCTTGAAATTGGACAAGTGTACCTGTCACCTCCCCTGGATTTACGTATAGTTTATTAGCTGCTGTTGTGTTTCAAGTCATTTGTACACGTGTGGCACATGGCCAGACATAAATTACTTGCTTCTCTCTTGCATGAAGGTAAGAATGGATATGTAGCGAGAGACCAATTACTATATGCCCTATAGTTACATGCTAGACTCATGCCAGGAAACCAGATACGGCAAGGACCAATCAGGGCTCGCACATCGTTTACATTACTGAGAAACCTTATCTCCACCATCAGCTGGGGGTGCCCAGAGCACCAATTTCAGCCTATTAGCGGCTATTAGTTGACACTGGTTGAGGCTAGCATGTTCAGGTTGACCGGCTGGTTTCGAATCCACTTGTGTTTGGTCATCTAAGCTTCTCTCTGTCAAGTCAGAGCGCAACCTGTTTGTATTCAGCATACCGTTTCATTGGTATGAGGTAATTATCTTGTGGCGAAGCTAGTATATTACAAAGACCCATTCACGGGTTCAACAACAATCATTTGCTATGAACTTCCCATCATTCAAGCTCTTTGATAGTCGAAGAGACCATCGGTGAAGTTGAATTAGCAACTCTGCACATATTTCCATTCTGATACATCTTAAGATTTCAATCATACTTGACAGGAGTTAATGCAGCATCGATAATATAAGTGTTTGAAATGATGAACTATGTTGGTTATTAACGATAATTGAAAATGGACCTTTATTATTGATACTCATAAACGTATCTTGACATACTGCTGTCTACCAATATGTAGGTAATTCACTATACATCGTGTGCTTGATTTGTGTTTTGTATCTTTCTATTTTTGACTTTTTATTCAAGACACTTTATTCCTTCAAATCACTTTAGTTTACACACATCATAATATGATATGATTCAGTTTCACCAGTTCTAACCATCAATTCAACCTTAAGAAAATATAATTTCGAAAAGGCCACTTAACTATTTTGTTATACTAGTATTTCAATTATTATTTATCTTTAACTGAAATGTATATCTTTAACCGTACTGAAGAGATAACAAAGACAAATGCATTGAATTCAACAGTTTTAATATGTTAAAAGGAAACAGAGAGGAAGCTTGGTAGCAGTTTCTGGGGTTTCAGAGATGGATCTTTGCGAGCACATACTCAGAAATGATACAATACATAGTATAGACCTCAAGCTCTGGCTGTTCATTGTGATTCCGTAGCATTCACCAGAGGGCGTCACGGTGTCACTGAGCCCGAAAGACCACGTGACACCCGCACGTAGCATCATACGCCACATATGTTTTGCGTTCACCAGCCGGAACCATTAACCCATTATAGCCCAGATTACCGTCATGGTATGACACATATGTATGCATTTCTTTATCAAGAGAATTTTCACGAAATCACTTGAAACTAGCTGCATGTTAGATAATGAAAGTAGGATAACATTAATTGATTTATCGTTCATGAAAGTTTTTCATTAACGAATGCCATTGAAACCTCTTATATCTTAGATGACTTAACACTAGATGTAAACACCTAAGTACTGGGAATATGCCTACAGATTATGTGATGTTGTTCACCTCTCTGCGCTTTTTCCAATTGTTCCCGGATAAAAAGTAACGTGAAAATACTGGAGATAGTCTCGGTTAGGGTGTATACGCATTTTAAAGATTTTACACAGGTAAATGCGCATGCATTACAATAGGCTAGCGCTATCAGGACGTGAATGAGTTATATAGGGTTATCTTGGCTACTTCTATTCAATTATTCAATTTTGTGGTTTTGAGTGTTTAACTCTTTTTTGGTGGTACCTTACACTTTTCCATATGAACCTAAAAAGCTTTTCAACTGCCAATCATCGTGAGGGGCTCTTTCTTTACAGCATATTTTTGGTTCATTGATGTCTAAAACGTTTTGACAAACGTGGCCACCCCTTCAAAACAGGTCAGCGTGTGTCTCGGCCTTTAACTATATAGGAGGGAAAATCACCCTGATCTTCATCTTTACCCCCTTTCCCACCCACACCCACACACGCGCTATTTGCAATTTGTAATGTTTATTCACCATATAATGAAATGTGATATTACAAATACATCTGTCATCAACATAGAACAAAATATAAACAAATAAACAGAAAAATAATTTCCGAACACAAATGGTGCACATAATTGATTTTACATTCACATATATACTTGCAGTAAGAGAGGAGATTTATTTTAACAAAAACTACATATACTGTATTTAGCAGTTAAGATACCGTATGAACATTGCTCATAAAATACCTTCTAGAGGTTATTGTTTGTCGCTTCTTCTACTCTTCACAACCAATCTATACATACTTTACATAGCCTTTCCAGCCACTATCCAAAATTGATTCAATTCGTTTTGATACTCCATCCCCTCAATGTTTTCCCCAGCTAGCACTGTATTATTTCATTAGGGTGTTGAGCTACCAATAACTTGTCTATACCTCAACACTCTTTTCACCTGGTACCCTATCTGTAAAATGTATACGTATACAGCTATATATATATATATATATATATATATATATATATATATATATATATATATATATATATATATATATATATATATATATATATATATATATATATATATATATATATATATATATATATGTATATATATATATGTATATATATATGTATATATATATGTATATATATATATATATATATATATATATATATATATATATATATATATATATATATATATATATATATATATATATATATATATCAAACATCAAATGTACATGTTGTGTTATGATGAATCCTATCGTCGTGAACTCACGAGGCAAAGTCACAGAGAATGTCACACTTTTTCACAGAAGAGAAAATCATTTTACAAAACAAATATCAGAGAAAACCGCATTCGACAAGTTGACATAGTAAACCCGAAACCACCACTATCTTGTCACTTTGTTATTCAACTTCAAAAAACCCCGCAGCCATAAAGAAGGAATTTGAGATTTACACCTCGACTTACTCGCCCTGACTAGAAAAGCTTGACATTTGAACTTTCACGCCAGAGGTGCGATGATTCAACAGGCCGCCTGTATGTTGTGAAAAATGAGGATGACTTCTCGCGGGTGGCGCACCTACCCTGTTTACTTAGTACAGGGGCCTCTCTGGTTCGTCTTTCAACGTAAGGTTAAGGTTGCAGGCAGGCTGTCTTTTCATTCTGCTGCTGCATGGGAGAGGAAAGACTGACCCACGACCTTGGCCATATGTATATATATATATATATATATATATATATATATATATATATAGAGAGAGAGAGAGAGAGAGAGAGAGAGAGAGAGAGAGAGAGAGAGAGAGAGAGAGAGAGAGAGAGAGAGAGAGAGAGAGAGAGATTTGGAATAAAGGTCATACCGTTAAGTTCTCCAATATCAAAACGAATTTTCCCATATTTCTCATTTTGGTTCCTAAAAGAATCCAAAAGAAATCGGTAGAATATTATTAATTCAAAATTTCAGTACCAACAATATCCTAGAAAGTTTTACCCAAGATAGTAGTTTAGGTAGGCACTCGGAGAATTCAAGCTAAACAATTGGTCAGAAATACAGGTTAACCGCAATTTGGGTGAGAGCATTGTCAAAATTGATAATATCATGCGTTTAATTCACTTACTGGCAGACGTAATTTCACTAACGTCCAAAGCGTTTGCAAAAGCAATAAAAACGGTCCTTCGGCCTTATTTTCCCTCCAAGATGAGCTAACCCAGAGAAAGTCCGATACAAGGTGATAGGAGGGGAAATGAAAGGAATGGAAAGTAGTATGAAGCTAGTGGCGCTGGGCGCAACACAGCGCAAAGGTTAGGGAGGTATGGCAGAGGAATGGATCCGTGCGCCAAAATATGTAGGCCGGCGCACGGATCCATGTCTCAAGGGGAATGGATATAGATGTATTAGTTATATGAGGAATATGGGTAGTGAGGAAAAGCAAATTAGTGATCGTGTAAATATTTAAAGCTATGTTCACCTGGGAAAAAAAGGTCTGATTTGGAAAATATTTGTTACTGAAATACCATAAAGGTGAGAATATGGGGAATTCAAAAACATTAATCAGAATTTGCCCCCCCCCCTCCCCCAATATGATACTGACCACCTCTGGGTCATGGACTATTATGATGTATTCAGTTCAAAAGCAATCTCTGTGTGTTTCTCATAACTGGGAATTTGTCATCATGCTGCAAGTGTGATCTGCTACATAAAATTAAAGTTATTTCATAATCATACTTGTATGGTTATCAATTTGCCAACACCTGTAAAATATGATAGCCCACTCCTAAACTAATAAACTAATCTGACCCCTGGTGGCCAGGATTGGAACCGCATAAAATCTCCTGATTTTGGATGGTTGAATGTTAACAGGTATGAATTATATAACTTGGTCAGAAATCTTCAGATTAGCTACTGATTTGCCAACTTTCAAAAATCATCCACAATTCCTCAAGAATAAATTCATTTTCTAGCAAAGAGCCAAGAATTTCATAATATGCTGAACATAGTAAGTATTTGATCTTGAAAGATCACACAATGTCTGGAAAGATCACACAATGTAAATGTTGTTGATGACGACATTTTCAGTTCCAAAGCTATCTGCGTGTTTTTTAAAACTGTGTGAATATTATCATGCAGCAATTGTGATCTGCTAAAATTAAAGTTATCCTATTAACATATGTTTCCATGATAACCAACTCTAAAGGCCCGCTCCTTAAGCAAAAGTACTAACCTGGCCCCTCCCAGAATTGGAACTAAACAAAATGAAACCAAAAGACGTCGCAGTAACCGCCTGATAAGTGATATATCCTGATTTTGGATTGTTGAATGCTGACGGGTATGCCAACGTACGTGCACAATATCAATTGAAGAATTCATAACACACACGTACCATGATTTAAGAACTTATGGCCAGTTTAGCGATATTCTCAGAATGAGGCATCTCCGTAGTTTAATAGTATGCCGTAGGTGTACGTCCTATACATATTTCGCTGTCTCGCTATGCGCGGAATTACAGTAAAGTTGTTCCCCTTTTTCGACATATTAGCTAAAAGTACACGGGCGCGAAAATATGCCAAAATTTTTCCCATATATAAGCTTCAGACAATGTTTCAATCGCACGCATGACTTGATTTTTTGGCCGCTCAGTTTCATCAATAAACTCCTACCATAAACCGTTATTGACGACGAATTTGTAATCGTCGATTCTCCCTATTACCTAGTAATATCCCATCTGGGAGAATGCTGAACCTATTAAGCCCTACGGGCAGTGACGTGCTTGGGCACTTCGAATCCCGACTCGGTCAAGATTGCAGCGGTGAGATAGCGAGATTGTAGCAAATCCTTTAGACCTGCCTTTGTGTTTGATCAGTAGACCTTAGTCAGCGTGTCGCGTTTCTAATGCTCTGCTCTTCAGACGTTTCATGAACTTGTAATTAAGCTGTATGACACCTGGTGAGAAAAAGCCTCATAAATTAACCAAGATGGCTTGCAGTAATGCCTTGCAATCTGTAGTAGTAGTAGTATTAGTAGTATTAGTAGTAGTAGTAGTAGTAGTAGTAGTAGTAGTAGTAGTAGTAGTAGTAGTAGTAGTAGTAGAAGAAGAAGAAGAAGAAGAAGAAGAAAAAGAAGAAGAAGAAGAAGAAGCAGTAGAAGAAGGAGGGGAAGACGGAGTAGAAGGTAGAAGTAGTAGCAGAAGCAGCGGCAGCAGTAGTAGTAGTAAGAGTAGTAGTAGCAGCAGAAGCAGCAGCAGTCACAGCAATAGTAGTAGTCGAACATGTAGCTCGTGTTGCAATGCTAAATGCTTGGTATCTAGATTGATAATGCAGTGTTCACTTCCATGTCGTAGATATCAAAATACAAACAGGTTTCCAAAGTGGAAAACAGTTGCTGTATAAATGTTAAAAGAAGGTAAAGACTCGAGCAAAATAAAATCTTGGATCAAAATAATCAAAACCCAATCAGCATCTGTCTTTAAACCACTTACTTAATGTTCGATCCATTCCGAGATTGAAAGAATCGCAGATAACATGGTACTTGCCAGGAGGAACTCGGCATGAATGGGTTAAAATTAAATTAATATTAAAATCGTTTTATGAATGAATGAGGCTTTAGAGGCACATTAGCAAGCGAAGGCTATAGTGCCATGAAATTATACCAAAATGGTACTTATTTTGTCATGCTAGAAAAACAATGACAAAGTGCAATAATTCTAAATGAAAGAACAGAGGGAGAATAAGACCAGACCCTTCAGATCCGGAGATGACTAAGGGATCTTTTAGATGCATGGTTTCCATAGACAGATCCACATATCCCCCTTCTTTTATAAGGCAAGCAGGGTGCCACACCAGCCTAGGGTTCCCCCGGAGGTGCCAACCCCTATTGCACACCATTGAGCAGGCCAATTCATTTAGGGTGTGCCACTTGCAGGGTCGTTTTATGAGAGATTTCATATGTGGGGCAAAGTGATATACATGCCCCGTGCACCCTTATAAGGGCAGCCAAGCTTCACGTAGCCTATGTATACACTGGTACATGTTACGAGTCTTGGAGTATCATACCACACCTGCGAAGGGAGTTAGTCAGGTGTTTTCCCGGGGTACCCAGGTTTACAACTCTTGTGGCTCGTCAGATTTTGCCTCTATTTGGCTGAGGAAAGGCCGATAAAACAAAATCTTAAATCCAGAGGCTATTTTAACTGTCTAACATTTATTTAGTATATCCATTGGTCTATACCACGCTAAGCCGATTGATGTAATGATTACTTCAGCAAATTTTGGGCATGCGCCACGGCATGTGTTTCGGTACAAATTTTAAATATACAGCCTTGAAGCCACTTAAACGTCGCCCCAAGACATTTGGGCTTTTTTGATCGCCTATTGTGTCTATGTATGTGGTAAATTGCAATCTCGCATGATTCGTCACGTGACGTTATGTAAACGTCACCGCGAGAAAGATGATATTTTGGATTACCTGTTGCGCATGTAGGCAAATGAAATCTCGCGTGGTTTCCCACGTATCATGAGGGGAGCTGTTTAGTTCGCCTGGGGCGGGCAGTAACAGTGTGAGCTGTGCGCATAATAACCACGAACGTTCTGTGCATTCCCAACCACTGAGCCGCAGAGCATCCGGGAAGTCTCACAAGAGGCCACCTATTCTCTCTACCCGAGTGCAGTATATATATATATATATATATATATATATATATATATATATATATATATATATATATATATATATATATATATATATATATATATATATATATATATATATATATATATATATATATATATATATACATACATACATACATACATACATACATACATACATACATACATATATATATATATATATATATATATATATATATATATATATATATATATATACATACATACATACATACATACATACATACATACATATATATATATATATATATATATATATATATATATATATATATATATATATATATATACATATATATATATATATATATATATATATATATATATATATATATATATATATATATACATACTGTGAGTATATATATAC
>OZ012686.1:22626753-22667269 GCA_963942565.1 Maea johnstoni
CTTCCTGTTTGTATACAACCCTTTTAATAAATGGATACGTACTAGTAATGAATTTAGCCATATCCACTGTCCCCCAAAACACGCAAACCCTCGTGTAGTAGTGTTTCACACGCCATCCTATATAATAACACCTATTTGCCTGATGACTACCAAGGTGTGTTGAAGTCACCCTTTATTGCACAATTTAGTATCACTCTAGTTGCAACAGTTTATCCTAAATATGCCCCACCCTCCAATACACACCTATGGTACATACGCACCCCATCAGGTAATAGTATTCACAGTGATTGACTTCAGATTTCATTAATGGATATAAGGAAACAGTACATAACATCATGAAGTATTCGGATTAATAAAAATGTTAAAATAAATTGTGTATTTTATTGAAATTCTTCTTTCACTGTGAAAGCTGGGAATTTTAGCCAATAGGGACATCAATCCTATGGAATGCAATACTACATCTAAACAATTTGCTAGTGTGACGTAACATAGTGTATGTTATATAGTAGTTCGCATAATGCATGTGTAGTAAACATCAACGCATGGTGTATACCTGTTCGTGATTTGCTGAAATGTAGATACTTAACAAAACACGCTTTATATTTTGTAACCTTTTCTTAATTCTGAACGAATGTTCCTATGTAATTGCATGTATAGGAACGTGACGAAATGAATGTCATCTATAGACTTTAAAATGCTAAGAGTAATGTTTACTAAAAGTTAATCCTAAAAACAATCTTTGTGGACAATTTAGTATATTCATGATATATTATCTGAACATAATATATTCAAATAGCCCTTATTGAGGTTTCATCTTGTAAAAGTTTACTAGATGGGAAGGGCTAATAAAAACCTTCATAAGGACAAGTAGGAACACAAGTTGATAACTATTTCCTCTCATCTCCATGCCTAATTCAAATGGATGTTTTCACAGCCCTTTATGCATACCTTATCCTCTGCTTGTAGAACATTTTGAATGGCTCTTAGCCCAAATGCTTTTTATGCTTATTGTAACTTGTCAAACTACCCCGTTTAATTCCACCAGTCGTGGCATATGAGGAAGTTGCCAGTGACCTGTGGTCTTTGCCGGATACTCCTGTTTCCCCCACTACTTACAACTGATAGTCACCACACAAAAACTGGCGATAATCGAAATCCAAATGCCCGTTGAATTTTGCATATAAACTTTATTATCATATCTCAATCCTTTAGACGTTTTGAACTTATTTCAAAGATGACATTTAGTGAATTATTTTCATAATAAATGTGATCATTCTAAAGGATTTGGTACGAATGATGTGTCCTTTAAACGATTTTAACTGCTGAAGTATGTTCACTGGCACACCTTAAATCACTTTCAATAATGCTACATCTATTAGATACAGAATTGGTATTGAAGTGTAATTAGAAAGGAAATGTGTGTGTTCTGCTACAACCACTCACTTGTTTGTAACTCCATCACTCCCATTGGCTGCTGCTTTTACACCGATTTTGCTACGTAGTCCGCGCCCTTTGCAAACCTGTTTTTGATTGGTTGTTCGTTTGTAAACCCCTTGCTGATTGGTTGCTTCAGCCTTTAGCTGTAATGAGGTGGATAGCTGTGATGAGAATGCGGAGTGTATGCTAGACCCAGAGACCCAGAGCTACAGCTGTGAGTGTAATGATGGATTCAGCGGTGATGGACTGACCTGCACAGAGACCGGAGAACGTGAGTAACAAATACTATGCAAACCCAGCGCTGCCCAAATGAATCCCAATTTTAATACTATAAAAGAAAAGGGACTTTATGATTTAATTTGCTCCAAGGAAAAGCTTAGCAAATATATATACAATATTTTATAAACTTATATTTGAAATGGACCTACTCCAACGAGAAAGTCAAAATAATTTTACTGACATTTATCAGATACTGTTCAGGTGAAGTCCAAATATAAAGTAATTAAAATGGACTGATAACAGAAGTACGTTCCAGGGAAAAATCGTGTTCGGTTTTCATCACATTTAAATGTTATAAATTAAAACGCATTTGTTCAAAAATCAGAGACAAAAGTATAGGCGTGGTATTTTTTTACGAATATTGACCTTGTGACTTGTGCAAATTTAAAAAAAAAATTATTTCATGAAAATAGAAAATAAGCCATTTTTCAGATTTTGTTCAAGCGCCTCTATTAATTACAACTTTTTCAAATTATTAAATAAGCATGAGAGGGTAGCGATAACATAACCAGACATGTGGATATTGTGATTTCAAGTCTATAGTTCTATCTCGGAACATTTTTGATGTTAATAGAGAGGTTGGGCTATCCCGTTTCCGACATCGAGATCGGGTTAGCATATCACCTTCTATGCCGTTCCCGATGTCGATGTTGGAAGATCGTATCCAAGGTTGGGCTATGCCGTCGGGATAAGAATCTGTCTAAAATGTAGTTGTCGAATTTGTCAATAGATGTCGCCATTGTATTTCAGCATAAATTTAGCATGAAGCTACGACGTTCAATACTTACGTGATACAGCTAGTTTATCTCGGGTATTGAGAACGCCGCAGAGTCGAGCTATGCGGGAAATGATGACGTCAACACATTCTATGGTGACGTCATCGTCGCCTATCCCGATCTCGATGTCGGAAACGGGATAGCCCAATCTGTCTATTGTTCCTTATTTTAAGCTCAAGATAAAAGGGCCAAAATCACACGAGTAAATTTGCCCTTAAAATGGTGCTAGTAATTGTATTCTCTCATAGAAAAAAGTTCCTAATGTACTTTTCACAAGGTATTTATTTTGTTTAAATTCTTGTGACCAGGTCAATTGGGCATCATGCGATTGGATAGTTTTAATACGAATTTGAACTAACTGGCCGATGTTATAATGCGTATAGTATGTGATTTTAGCAGGTAGACATGTCATGATATAGCACTGTTTTAGTAATTTTAGACGTATAAATACAGAGTCTGATTATAGCTTTAGTCTGCTTTTGTGATAAAAACTCATTAGAAGATGGAAATTTATATAATTCTTAGAAATTCTTAACGAAAGAAGCTTTTAGTGACTTTTATCCGCATTTCCGCCATCTTCGAGATGAATTAAGACTATTGTCCTAACAGAATATATAACATTAAAGACCTGTCACAAACCAAACGACTATGACACTATCTGAAATGTTTTTCCTGCAAAATAATGACGACTATCTTCCAAGCAAAGAAAAAGTAAGATATAGAATACATGACAATAAAACATAGATAACAATACAATCATGTGATAGTTATACATTTGTCTTGGGCGAAAATGTTTTTAGGCGAGGTCAATAATACTATATATATATACATATATATCTTGCATTTCGCGTTCAATAGATCTTGTATGGTTCATAGTCACCGTACGATGGCACCGTATCGATGATGAAAAGTTTGCGAATATGCAAACTCGCCATAATGTATAAATGGTTATATAGCGTAATTCTCATCGAATTTCATTAATAATATAGTTTGGAATCCAGGGTAGTGCCAATACATAACAAGAGATATTTACATCTTTGTAAAATAATGAAATGTTTGTCGACACTTTAATTTATTTAATAGATTTTTCTCCTCAATTCACTCGAGTTGAACAGCTGTTTTTTTCAATATTTTTTATTTATCTTTTCATTTATTTACTTATTTATTCATTAATTCATTCATTCATGAATTCATGATTTTTTGGAGGGAGGGGGAAGTTCTGGGAAAAATCTATACAATACAAAATGGTCCATTTGCCCGGTGCAAGTGCATCGTTTGCATAGGTCTTGATCCACCCCTAGGAGCTTGGCATGCTTTTGTGTTTTTTCAGCCGAGATTAGCTGTAGACATTGTGACGCCAACGCACGCTGTGAGTACGACGTCAACCGCTTTATTTACCGCTGTGTCTGCGCGGTGGGATACTCCGGAGATGGTCACACCTGTACCAGCCTAGGTAACTACTTTTCTACACACCACTATGTATTCATACGCAATGTTTGATATTGTCATCATCACCTTTGCTCTCTTTATATTTTTCAGTTGGTGTGAATGAGTCTAGGATGGATTGTTTACTTATTAAAATTGATATTGTGTTACAAAGTGACAGTATATAAAACATATATCTCAGCATAACGTGTATATAGGTATATAGACGATATATATATATATATATATATATATATATATATATATATATATATTTATATATATATATATATATATATATATATATATATATATATATATATATATATATATATATATGTGTGTGTGTGTGTCTATATATGAATTTATATATATACATATATATTTATATACATATATATATATATATATATATATATATATATATATATATATATATATATATATATATATATATATATATATGTCCTCTTATTATAATATATTATTGTATTTACGTTCATATACATCAAATGAAACTGTCTCTTTTTCTTGCCTCAGCACTACGTAATTTCGCTCCTACCGCATAACAGATAAATACGATGTTAATTATTTTCCGCAATGTGTGATTTTCTAGCAGCTGATTGTGATGATGCGGCCTTGTATTAAAGTGGCAAGTAGAGTGCGTGTTGGCTTTTATTTTTGGTCGCTGTGCTTTGGTTTATTGTTCTCATTTGGCTTTGGGTGTTTGGGCATCCCTACCCTTTATGGTATGTTGGTGCATGCTTTTCATGGTGCCTTCCACCCAGTTGGGTTGGAGTTTGTGGTTCTCGTTTGGGAATGACAACGTATAACATAATCGTCGGAGCGTCGCTACATATGATAAGCATTTGGCTCTCACGCCACCTATTGGACAAATATGAAACTAAAATCACCAACTGGAAATCTTTCATTCAAAATAACAATGTGGGCGTTGTTTCTGGGAGGAGGCGTTCTTTAAGACATGTCTGGCATCGCTATTGAAAACAAAACAAGTCATTACGTAATGCCCTACATTTGAAAAAGGCCTTTTGAATATATTGCAAGTAATTTAAATTGAATTCAATTCAATTGAAATCTAAATACATGCGTGAATCTTATTTAAATGTAATGGCACTTAAAAATCAACTTCAGCCGTATTTAGTCTGCATTTGAAAATTAGACACATATTTTAGCCTATTCAAGTGTAACACATTTTCCGTGGGATGACGCCCTGTAGCCTTAAGTTAACAGTGTCATGAAACGTTATCTACAAGGATACATTCATTTTGAAAATATCTTTGAAGAGGCATTCTTTTAATCAGTGTATCAAAGTTGAATCCAGAAAAACAGAGTAATCTGATTATTGAATCTTCTTGTTTAGGTAAATGATTAACGGCAATCTGAGTTAAGTCATTTTATCATTTTAAGTTATATGTTGTTGTTGGGTCATTCAAATGTTATACTTGTATGTACTTCAAAAGTGTGACGAATTCACCAAAATACATATATTATTGTTCGTCAATGATTGATATCTAAAGATTCATCAAATACTAGTATGTTGTACAGCAGAAAAATATTCAAATGCAGAGAAATGTTAGCATGGGATTTTTAGTTCGAGTGTCGTTCACTTAAATTGATTTTGATATTTCTGTGGTTTTAGGTGAGGGTGGATGTAACATCGTCAACAATTGCGACCGTAACGCCCAGTGCGTGTATGACGGCAGCGGACGTTACGCTTGCCGCTGTAACCCTGGTTACCGTGGTGATGGCAACCGTTGTGACGCAGAGACGTGTGACGTACGTAACAACTGTGACGGCAACGCTCGCTGTGAATATGACGCAAGCCAAGGAAGGTACACCTGCAACTGCAACCCCGGCTACAGAGGTAGGTCAATCAAGGTGTAGAATGATCCAATCCGTATATCTATGAAACACATTTAATGGTAGTTCGATAATTGATAATGTACATATAGAATGACCCAATCCGTATATCTATGAATTTTATTTAAAGGTAGTTCAATAATTGATATTGTACATATAGAATGACCCAATCCGTATAGCTATGAAATACATTTAACGGTAGTTCGATAATTGATATTGTACATATATCGCTTGTTATGGGGCCTGCCCTGATGGTTGAGTGGTCTAAGGCCTTGCCTCTGATTGCTGGCTGTTTCTCACAACGTCCCTGGTTTTAATCCCGGAAAGGTCATGTGAGAAAGTTGCCAATCATCTGGGATTAGGCAGTGGTTTTCTAAAGGTAGTACTATTTCCTACACTACTTGCCTCATGACTGTGCCTGAATATGGTGGGAGAAGTGACGATAAACAATAAGACAAACTTCCAAAGTCCACCTGTGATGTTTAAGTTAACAATTAACATTCACTATGAAAATTTTATGTTGATAACATATCGCCCACGTGTTCAACATTCACAAAGGTTATGGGTGAACGTATTTATATTTATGTGAGTATATTTACAAGAGATATATTTATTCACATTACTAATATAATATTCAGTTGTAATGTTTAAAACCCAGATGATAATGCACATACATGCTTAAGGTTATGCAAAAGTATGTAAATTTGCACCTTTTTATGATGAACACATTCTCTCACATACATATTTAAACCTGCAGTCATGCTTATAGCCAGATATGATTTTCACGATTGTATGTTTGACTGCTATTCTAGGAGATGGATTAAGGTGCGTGCCGGAGAGAGAGGAGACACCCTCTGACTGCCGTCTCACACGTGACTGTCACGTGGAAGCCGAGTGCATTCTGGATGAAATCAGCCGCCAATACATATGCAAATGTCGCCTCGGATTCGAGGGAGATGGAATAACCGAGTGCAGAAGATACGGTAAGGAGGAGAGCTATGTAGTTCCGTATACCATCGGCAAGCTAGAAAACAGATGTGACGGATAGTAGGGTCTGCCCCAATAGCCAAGTGGTCTAATGTATCTCGTACTATGAATGATACATACATACATACATACATACATACATATGTACGGACTGGACAGTCGTGCTAAGTTTTTACAATGCCAAATATATGTCCCACTCAATGCGTGTAAGAAAGTTACTGGTGACAACAGGTTAGTTCCCGATAATAACTGGCAAATCAATATTCAACAATAAGATGGCAAATTAAGTGACAATGAAATAGTTTGCAAACCCAAATCTGACACAGCCAAAAAAAACACGATTTTCACTGGGTGATTGAAAGTATTCATATAAATTGTCAAAACTTTCGTCAAATGTTTCTTTTGTCAGAAAGAAAAAAGAGGAAGAAAGCATGATCTATACCGACAATGATACAATTACTCATCTAATACTATAGATGACTCATTAGCTTTAAATTTTAAAACGAAGCTCTGATGACTTCCATCGCAGCTAGGAACCAAAAAGTAAAATCTCTCGATGTGGTCCTATACAATATAATCCTCCATGACTCAATATAATGCCCAGGTCTGCTGAGTACAGTCCTACAACAAAGTGGACGGACGCTTTATATACGATTGTCTGATTGAGTGTATGCACTCTGTGTGCCATGTAGGCTAGTTAACATTGATGCGTTCACAGGCAAAAACGCACACTGACAAACAAAATCCTGACAGCTCTCTTGCATGTAGCATATTTTGTTCGTATATATATATATATATATATATATATATATATATATATATATATATATATATATATATATATATATATATATATATATATATATATATATATATATATATATATATATCTCGCTATGTGGATAAGTATACTAACTTATTCACATCTTTGTTTTGGCATGCATAAAATAGTGAAGATTTAATATTTTGAAGAATAGTTGATTCAAAATCGTTGCTGTTCTCATTTTAGCTGTCTTCTTCACTTATTTTCAAATATTTTCACAATTTCTTCAAATATTCTCTGCAGGATTTTTATAGTCAACTATTCATGCTCAATCTTGCCAGACTTTGTGTGTACCCCAGACGCAAAAGGGTTAGTAAGTACTAGGGGTTCATTGCGCCTCACTTGATGGCTCGACTATTATGTAAATTGTCTTTAAGATTTGCTAGAAACAACAAAGACGCATGACTCATGATTCGCAGGTCAAATTATTTCCTCTGGCCAGATCTGGACTTTGCTGTTGTTGGTCATGGGGTTTCCTATAGAATTAAACTTAGAGGTCCCCATATCCCTAGGTCACTAATGGTCAATGAATTAAGTCGCTAAGTATATATTTACGTTTAATTTGTGATGGATGTTTTGAGATCGGGCTTAGGGCTTTCACGTAGAAAAGGTACCATGTGGGGCATGTATTGTTTTCTTTAAAATGTGGAATTTTCTCGCCTGTGTGACTCTCATGGAATTATCCATTTTCATAAGTGTTGACAGATCCCATGTGCCCCGTAACATGTATTTCGCTAACATTGTTTTATATTGCTGGAGGGTACTTCCCATCATTTAACCCGTTCATGGTTATTGCTCCCCAACACGACTTACTTCTTTGGCTTTATATTCTTAATAAAATCATAGGGAAAATGTCATTACAGCAACACTTACAACTTTCTTTCAAATGTTTTGTGATTTAATGACTTATTTTTTATTAATTTTTTAGAAAGTTTAAATATACAGACGACATTTTGCAATGGCAGCTACTGTTTAACCTATTCATACCTGGATATCTTCTTGACAATTGTCGTCTAGAACTAAGTTAGTAGCAAAATAACTTTAGAATAATCCATGATTTTACAAACTATTTGAAGGGTAGCTGTGGGACCAGGTAACGTTCTAATTAACATTTCTTTTATGAATATCTTTCGACCAAAATGTTCAGATCGTACTACCAAAGAAACACTCAGGGAAGTTTTGAACGCTACATGCTTGAATAGGTTAACACTTTCATGCTGAGGAGTTCCTGTAGAGATTTACTTCTGCATTTATGGTACCTTTAACCATAACTTAATAATTCAACAACATCTTTGAAGTTTGAGGGAGAGTTGTTGGTTGCGTTTTGATAAACATTTCTTCTTTAAATAGTTTCCCAACCATGCTTTCGCCTAAAGGATTTCTCCAAATTTGCCAGTCAGCTTTTGCCTGCTGTGAGCATTACTGGGTTAAGAAAGATGTTAACCCATTATTGCTCACAGAGGCCAAGACTGCCTGACAATTTCGGTGAAATCTCTGAGGCAAAAGCATGTTTGGGAAAATATTTGAGGGAGTATTGTTAATCAAAACACTACCAACAACTCACCTTCAAATATTTTGTAAAATCATTCTCAATTCATACGTTATTGTCAAAAGTATCTTAGATCCAGACGACAATTTTTGGAGGAACTCATAAGCATTAATGGGTTAAGCACGTGTTCTTTGAAGCAGAAGCTACCTGTAGCTGCTGTCCATTCACCTGCACAGGTAGCTAAGTATCGTCTCTCTCACCACACCGGGGTCGTGCAGTTTCATATATCACCCCACGCTTTTTCATAACGCACACATAAGCCATAGACCTGGCCCACTTTATGGGTATTAACAATGCCTTGCCTGTGCCCAATCAGGCGTGGACGGGCTATAGTGTCTTAGCAAGGGTACAAGGGTGTTTGGCACGCAGGGGTTTCATTTCACCGTTGGGGTATTGTGTGGTTACCTGTACCACTAGAACCACTAGAATCCTTAGTAGGTGAAGTAGCTAGGGTGCTGCCAGCTTCGCGGCTTTGCCCTCTTGAACTAGCAAGCTCTCGAAAGGGCAATTGGTAACTCGCCATCTCAGTGTTCTACGTGCGCTATTTGTTCGCCAGGTGGACTTATTCGTCTCCCAGACTTATAGGAAGTGATTGAGACGTGCGCTTACACCTGACTAGACAGACACACCTGATGTGGAGAGTACCCAGATAGAGTAAAGGGGCGGCTGAAGGTCACATAGGACTAAACTTGTGGCATCATTCATACCCGATGATACACATCAAACCCCGCAGCATGGCCGTATTACATTTACACATAGTGCTTGTTATCATAGCTGCTTCACTACAGGTAGTACATTCACAGGTAAAACCTCGGCTACCTTCGGTGAATATACATGTTGTGTCGTACTATGGCCAATCGCGGAATGAGGATTTTTATGAACCTGGCCGTACTGATGCGAATGTTTTCTCTTCCAATCTTCGTCTCCCTCCAGCACTGTCCTGTGACGTCGTCAACAACTGTGACATCAACGCCCAGTGCGTCTACGACCGTTCCCAGAACACCCACAAGTGCCAGTGTCGTCCTGGATACGGCGGTGACGGATACTCCTGCAGACGAGAAGGTACGTTACACCTAAACAGTATAATACCTAACCCTGCTAAACCACGCCATGTCGTCTGCACCCGTGATAGTTTTGAAAATAACTTTGGAATTAAACATCTATTCACAAACTATTTGAAGAAGGATTGTGGTTTGTTGTTTGATCGATATTTCTCTATCAAATATGTTCCAACGTATGCTCTAGTTAAAAAGACATCACCATAATAGTCGGCGTTTTTTAACCTCTACATGCGTATTTTTATGGGTAATCCCTTCTACATGTACTGCGCTAATCCATCCGCAATGACAATTGTGTACCTAAACACCAATATTTTACTGAGTTTCTGGTCGTCCATCCTGCTAGACCCCCTTTTTATCAAGCTCCTGGTAATCCCATTATACTTAAGGCAGACCAAAACCTACTCTTCCATAGTAAAAGTACAAACGCGAAACTCCATATTACCTTAATGCCATAATACATAATCCTGTTAAACACTTTTACTTTGATTGTCAAACTATGATGGAACATGTGAACTTGAATACCACCTTTGTTATCGACTTTCTAGAGACCCACAGGAACCTTTTTTATCTATTGAATACGAATGGATACGTGTACTTAAGTGATAACTACACATAATAGTACATGGTCCTGCTACACCCTTCACCTATTTAAAGTACCACAATGTAATATATGAACTCGAATATCTCTTAGTAGTGTCGATCTATTGGAGATAGATCCAGCTAAATTCCTTTTTACTTGGGTAGAAACTACTGTTGTGGAACCTGTAAATGTTTGCACCCCCACAAGTCGTCAACTCCATGAAGGCACATTGAAACCTATCTTCTGCTGTTGAACTACCATCGTGAACCTACAATGTGCCACAACAACTTTGCTTAAAAGCTAACTGAAATATTCCAATTCTGAATAGTATCAGAGATTTTGATTAGATAATAACGTCTCTGATAGTATATATTAAGAGAAATCGTGACAAAGTTATGAAGAGAAAAACGCTGATAAATATGAAGTGTTGCTGTCCAATGAATGTGTATATATGGTGTGTCACTATAATCGTATGAACATCAATTGCTGGTTGACTGCACGAGTTTGACTTTTCAGAGAGTTGTCGTCGTCGTCCTTACATTTGTCATGAAAATGCCAAATGCGTCCGCAAGGGGCGCAATTTCGTGTGCAAATGTAAACGAGGCTATCGAGGGGACGGGAGGTTATGTGTACGAGGCAAGTAGAGCCTGGTACGCCATCTGGTGGACGAGCATGGTATTAGGCTTGTTTTTTTTGAAAAATTCGCCTCCATGATGTTTTGGCTATGATCAGTAGCATCTTAGTACATTTTATTTCTGCTATAGTACATTTTAATAGCCTTTATTCACAAAATCTTAAGCGTAAATCTGAGCATTTCTGATATATGAGACCTAGTTTAGATCCCCTTTCCGCTATATTACTCGGCCATGGGGTGCGCCATTTCATGCTTAAGGCATGTCAGCAAGTTGCCAGTGACTTTAGTTAGGCGGTAGTTTTCCCAACACTTACACTTGGCCAGTTTCTACTTAGCGGCACTATGGCAGATACAGTAACAAAAAAACGAAATTCCCAAGTACACATTTATGCATACAACGATATTTATGATAAATCGTGCCACGGTTATTCGGTGCGAAACGCTGTCGTGTCACACTTAACATTTTCAACGACCGAGTGTGTTCCGTATACCTATTGCCTGCCTAATTCAATAATGAAGGACAGACAAAAATAGAATCACAAATTGAAAAAAAAAAAACTTTTTTTCACAAAACACAATGTGTTACAATACAACAATATGAATAAACGAAGGAAGTGTACGGCTAATCTGTATGCTTTTATTTGAGAAAAGATCCCATGACCAGTGATATTGTCATAGTCGATCAGGATCAACTTGTTAGAATGAATATGACAGTGAATTTGAACATGGTCATACGGAAAGCCGTATTCAAACCACAATGTTCTGCCTAGTCACGTGAGAAAGTTCCCAGTGACTTGGTATTTTGCGGTGGTTTCAGAGGAAGGTCACCCAACTATTATCTTATCGGCCGCTGCAGGTCTGATCGGACTTAATGTACATTTATGCACCATGGTTTGCTTTAATTTGTTTTTAAAATGGAGGCCATAGTACTCTAGTTTGCTTTATCTATATGTTTCAGTATTAAATTATACAGTATTAGTGAATTTGCTGTTCGCAATTATTCTTGGATGGCTTAATGCTACTTTGAAACCATGAACATTATTTTTTCTGGAAGCACGCTTATGTTTTACAATTTATGTAGTAGGATAGCGCAGTCATTCTTTGTAACATTATGGATGTCAAAAAGTCATCGTGAGGAATTTTCCCCATAAGCTGATATACATGATACCTTATATGAGAGAGACAAAGTACCAACAATTGCTCACAAGGCGCATTTTACTTTCATTTTATTTCAACTTCAATACACTTCACGTGCTTGAAACAGAGGTTAGCCATAAGTTGAAAGTATGTGTTCTGTCGAGTATCTATCTTTACGTGCTACCAAGAATACAAAGTCTCGATGTATACTATATGCATATGATATGATGCCATTATGCATGGAAGGACTGCTTCAGAAAAAAACGAGAGGGTGGACATAAAACATAGCATACCATAGTTCACATTCATCATAAAAAACTGCTGCAGTTAATTAATTACCCATTCAGGGAATACCTGTCTAGCCCATTATTTCTTAAGGATTCATTGACGTCTGGAACTAGGACATTTTCTTTCAAAATATTTAAAGGAGCGTTGTTGGCAGTGTTCTGATTAACATTCCTTCTTCGTCTTTTCATAATATGCTTTCCCTTGTAAGATTTCATTGTAAATATCAGGTTCCTTTTAGTTGCTGCGAGAATTTCGAGTTAATGCGAACACGTTGTCTTTAATAGAAGTACTTCAATTTCTCCATCATGTGATACCTGTTATCAAAGATAACCTGCGCCTAAAGGCCTCTTCCTAGCCATTTAGTAAGTGATCTCTCTTAGAAGGTTTGTTATAGAATAAAGTACTTGTATTGCAAGTATGCATTTTGCAATCGGGGTTAGTTTTTAGTTTTTGGAAGATCGATGACATAATATCTACAGTTGATGCAAGTAGACAATTTAGTTGGCTTTAAGTGATTAAATTGAAAGCTTTTTTGTGTTTGCACTGAAAGCAGCTTTAAGTTAGTAGTGATAATTCCTTTAAAGTTAGCCTTTGTTTATTGCTAGGCATCTGCACCAGTATCCTATTCATTTAGGCACGGAATTCGGTGAAGTCATACCTAGAACTGGTTGTCAGAATGTTCACTGTCATCATTATCACCATCTTCATTATCCTTATTGCCAGAAATGACTCCTTAGGAATAAAACCCGGGTAGTTTGATGAGACAATGAGTAAATACTGCTTCACCTCCCATGGCCTTATTTTTGAAAATAACATCCGGGGCCTGACACTGTTAACAGGATGGCTTCTATAGCAAACGTAGAATCTGTCCACTATTGTAAACGTATATGAATAATCATATGTGGCTTTTATGTGACTCGTCTCGTTAAAATTTACAACGACTACTGACTCCCAAGCGCGTTTGAGTCTCTGGAGGATCCCGGAAAACAATCGTGTATGGTCGCTATACAAATGTGTGGCGGTTTAACGGCTATCATTGGTAACTTTGCAACTGGAAGAAATCTGGGGGTATTTGTTAATAGAAGAGAATTTCCTCCCGTTTCGGGCTTCCATGTAGTGGTGTGACCTAAGCAGCTAAGAGAGATGTGTATCCGTCCAATGCGAGGAAAAATGGCTGGCTATTACGCCTGAAACCACACGATGGTCTAGTGATGTTTTGAGGACTTCTTCTTCGGAACGTTTTGAATAAATCTCCATTTCACCTCGATGGACAATTCACACGCGGCATTGAACAGCATTTTGTGAAGGGCCAAGCTTTAACAACAAATCAGCCGCCCTGTCTGTTTGCTAATCATTGTTGACGTTTAGTGTTTATTATTGTCGCTCATGCGCACTGGGCGGGCAAGCGATCACGCCATATTTGCCTTTGGCGTTGATTCAAATACGATGATGGTAGTGTGGTTTGCAATGTACATCATGAAAGTCTTTACTGTGTTGCCCGCGGGCAGACAGACTGACCACCCAAAAACCAAGACGAAATGAGTCATCCGTTGGAGTGAACTTTTCCGAACATGTGTACATAAATCCTTAACCCATTAATGCTATGGAGTGTTTTTTTTCGAAAACGTCGTCTGGATCTGTAATAATTTTGGCCTTGAAAATAATTTTACAACATATTTCAAGGAGAGTTGTTGGTAATGTTCTAATTTACATTCCTCCTCGAAAATTATCCCAACTTTTCCCTTGAGCTTAAGAGGATTTATCCAAAAAGTCCGACTGCTTTTGACCGCTTCGAGCATTTTGGTCAGAATCGTACACGCGCGGCTCAACAGATACAAATATCTTGTTAACAGATCCATGTCTAGAGAAATATTTCATGAAAAAGAGTTTTACCTTTGTGTGTAATAAAACCTTTTTTTCTTTTAAAAGTAACTCTATATGAGGCGATAAGCAGGTCTCTTCGCCGGGCAATTATGGTTTCCTCCACCATATACAACTCGCTAGTCCTGACTTAGCCGCAATATGGCAGAAAAATTGACGATGATCGAAATTCCAAACTCCATGCATCCAATATGGCAGAAACAAGTGAAGAAAAACACAATTTCAAAAATTCCCATCACGCCAATCGTTTGCCTGTTACAAAACTTACCTATAATTGGAGTTTTCATAAAGTACAATTGAAGCGTATTATTAACAGAACCAATTATTTGGTGACAAGCAGCATGAACTGAACAGCGTGCAGCATAGGTTGCAAAACATTAATTTCTGAGCAGGGCAAGCTGCCCTTAAAGTTGACTTGCCCTGCATGCACTTCCCCTTGCCCCGCCACTACATTAAACAAATGTAAAATTGGACTTTGCCAAAAAAAAATTACTTGCCGAGCAGGACAAGTCATGATCGTGTTCAGCTTGCCTCATTGCCGTTTTTTGGCAAAATCACTTGCAACTTACAACGGAGCAAGTGGTTATGTTGCACGCAGCTGAATGCTGTTGCTAATTAAATCTTAACAATGAAGACAGGAAGGGCAATAGATTACCAGTTGATTAGACAAAAAATAATTGCTTGTCAATCAAGCAAAAATAGGAAATTGGAAGGGGCCAGACATCAGCTGTTTTAGCCAGAAGGGCGTCTGGGCGTCAATTGGACACCCAAACCCTAACAAATCACCTTTCATGACAAATTCTTTTCTGAAGAATTTCCTTAAATGTCAATTTAAAGCATACATTTGATTTTTTTTCCTCAATATGATTCCCATGGAATTGAATATGGACATTATACATTCTTTCTTTAAGAAAATACCGTTTGATGTTTTTTGGTTGTAGTTTGAGTATACTGTGGTCCCCCTTGAAAACTAGTATGCCCCAAAATTTAAAATTTGCCTAATTTTGAGCACCCAGTTTCTAAACCTGGGCTAAGACCCCAGACAGCAGGCATTGTTGCGTGTTGGCCAATGGTACTCTGTATTGATGTGTATTTCCCATTGTGACGCTATTTAGTTGGAGAATAACCATTGTTACCCTGTATTATTTAGTGTAACACATTTTAACCCTGTATTTTGTGTGTTGCCCATTTTACCCTGTATTTTTGGATAATACTCATTTGCTTGAGTATTGTCCAATATTACCACATATTGTCCATTGTTGCCCTTTGGTACCCTGTATTGTTGAATATTGCCCACTGTTACCCTGTATTGGTGTGCGTATTGTGAGACGGTTGAGCCATGTTTCTATGTCTTATTGTAGGAGGAGGAGGAACAGATGATGGCGACTACCTTATCTTCGCTCAGGGCATGTCCATCATGCAGATGCCCTTCAGCCCCTCGGCCAGAGACAGAGGAAGACAGACTCTCTACATCCCAGGTGGGTTACTACCATCAGCATACAAGTGCTTATATCAACTGGAAATAGGTCATCACTGAAAAAGGGCTAGAAGAGCAGTCGCAGCATCAAAATTTAGTAAAGAAGTAGCAGATGTAGTAGTAGCAGATGTAGTAGTAGCAGTAGCAGTAGCAGTAAAAGTAGTAGTAGTAGTAGCAGTAGTAGTAGTAGTAGTAGTGGAAGTAGTAATAGTAATAGTTGTTGTTGTTATAGTAATAGTAGTAGTAATAGTAGTAGAAGTAGTAGTAGTAGTAGTAGTAGTAGTAGTAGTAGTAGTAGTAGTAGTAGTAGTAGTGGTGGTGGTGGTGGTAGTAGTAGTAGTAGTAGTAGTAGTAGTAGTAGTAGTAGTAGTAGTAGTAAGCACTGGTGGTAGGAGTAGTTGTAGTAGTAGTAGTAGTAGTAGTATCAGTAGTAGTAGTAGTAGTAGTAGTAGTAGTAGTAGTAGTAGTAGTAGTAGTAGTAGTAGTAGTAAAAAATACAGGTTGGAGTAGTAGGAGGAGTGAAACAAGCAGGAGTAGTAGTACAAGATGATTTGACAACAATATCTGACTAGATATACCTATATTTGTTTTTCCAGGTCAGACTGCTATTGGTATTGATACCGACTGCTATGACAGAAAATTCTACTGGACAGATGTGTCAGGTCGACTCATCAGCAGAGCCAACATGGACGGCACAGAGTCTGAATCACTGGTTACAGGTAAAACACACATAATATACTACCTCATTATCATAAGAAGGTGATGTTATTGATATTTGCTTGAATAAAAATGTTTAATGGAAAGATATATTAGAACTAGGTTTTTCCAGGCGATGCTGATGATATTGATAATAATTATGAGGATAATTATATTAACCTATTATTCAATGCTTTCAGCAATGATAAGCAGTTGGACAATTTTGTCAAAACTTTCATCAATATAATAGGAGTAGAAATAATGATAGAAGTAATATGATAATGATAATAATAATAATTATAATTATGATAATAATGTAATAAAGATGATAATAATGATAATAATGATAATAATAATAATAATAATAATAACAACAATAATAATGATAATAATAAAAATGATAATAAAAATGATAATGACAATGATAAGTATAATAATAATTATAATTATAAGTACAATTAAAAGTATAGTAATAATAACAACAATATCAATGAGAATATAATGATAAGAAAACTAATGATAAAAAGGGTAATATTAATGATATCTCCAGTCTAATTATTGCAATGACTTTTTATCTTTTAGGTCTTAGCTCCCCAGAAGGTGTAGCCATAGATTGGGTATCTAAGAATATGTACTGGACAGACTCCGGTCTGGACCGCATTGAAGTTTCTCGTCTTGATGGTACCAAGCGCAAGACCCTTATCTCCACAGGATTGGTCAATCCAAGGTCCATTGTGGTAGACCCTGCAAGAGGGTGAGTACACTACTTAACCCTTCCACCCAGGGAGGGGCAGGGGGGGGGGGGGAGGGGATTCAGGGGCTTATACAGGATCTCTGTGTCGAGGGTTTGTCTGTATAATAGATGTTGTTTTAACCCTTATGCTGCTGGTGGCTAATTCTGCTAACAAAATAATGCAAAAAAGCTCAAAAATGACTGAAACCCTGATAAATGGGTACTCACTTGAGTACTCAGCGAGAGCTTTCCAATGAATACCAATATGACAGGGTTTAGATGGTTTTCAAAAATATTTGCATTCTTGTGCTTTGGACGAAAGTAGCCTCAGCATTGCAAGGGTTAAAGTGATTGATGTACCTTATCATTTTTATGAAAAACTAAAGTCAACTATGACCATCATTTAATAATGGATGTTGTTTTAATAAAGAGGTTGATGTACCTAATTGGTTTTACGCAAAACTAAAGAAAAGTGACAATTCTTCATAAGAAAATCAACATTTTGAATTATTTGTATCTGTATCCGCAACTGCTTCAGGGAAAGTTGGGAACATCCCACATCCATAAGATGTGAACGCAATATCAGAGACCTATATACTCCTAATATATTAAGAGAAAAGATCCATAAATAGTTATGTATGAGATAACCATGGTAACCTATTATTTCAGTGTGATGTTCTGGACGGACTGGAACCGTAAAGCACCTAAGGTGGAAACCGCTAACATGGACGGGACAAACAGACGAACCATCGTCGACAGCGACCTGAGTCTGCCCAATGGCCTCACTATAGATCGCGTCATGCAGCGTGTTTGCTGGTCAGATGCAGGTACGCTACAAACTTTCTGCTAGTCACATAAGAATGAAGTGAGAGTACTTCTACTACATAAACTTCTTATACAGCTGCTCCTGCAACTGCTACTACCACTATTACTTCTGCTGTTACTACTACTACTACTACTACTACTACTACTACTACTACTACTACTACTACTACTACTACTACTACTACTACTACTACTACTACTACTACTACAGTACTACTACTGCTGCTGCTGCTTCTACTACTGTAGCAACAACATATATTGCTAGCTGTTGCTACTACTACTACTACTACTACTACTACTACTACTACTACTACTACTACTACTACTACTACTACTACTACTACTACTACTACCACCACCACCACCACCACCACCACCACTCCTACTACTACTACTACTACTACTACTACTACTACTACTACTACTACTACTACTACTACTACTACTACTACTACTACTACTACCACTACTACTACTACCACTACTACTACTACTACTAATACTAATACCTCCCAAATTTCTGTTAAATACTGCACTATTCTCTGATATTCTGTGTTTATTGTACTCATAGTTTAACAAAGTAAATTCTAATGATTTTACCTTTTTGAAAAGCCAAAAAATACACCTTTTTTTATTATTAAAATCGATAAAAAAAATTCAGCATTTCAGTTATACATACCATCTAATGATTTTCATTTTCACCTTCTAGGAAACCATCACATTGAGTGTGTTAATTATGATGGCAGCGGTCGCCGAGTGATCTACTCCCTTGCATCCTATCCCTTCGCTCTAACTCACCATGGCAACCAATTCTACTGGACTGACTGGGATACGTAAGTATGGTGCCAGTAATGTCTATTAGATGTCACTGGTAGCACTATTTCTAAGATGTATCTTTCTAAAGATGTCCTCCTATGCTGACATATATGAAAACTCCTGAATCTGTTTTTAATCAATAGCAATATAAAATCCCTGCATGGGATTTCCTCCAGAGTTCCTGAAGTACTTTTAAATATTTTAAGAACAATGGCATTAAATATATATATATATGTATATATATATATATATATATATATATATATATATATATATATATATATATATATATATACATATATATATATATATATATATATATATATATATATATATATATATATATAAATATACTCACACACACATATATATATATATATATATATATATATATATATATATATATATATATATATATATATATATATATATATGAACGGATTATCTTAAGTATTGTATAGATCTGCTTATAATGTTGAAACTTGTTAAATTGATTATTTTACAGTAAAAGCCTTCCCAACATCAACGAAAGAGGCGGCCAGTTGAACGAGGCCCTGCAGCTCCCCCTGGGTGGAAACGGCAGACTGTACGGAATTGCTGTGGCCAGGAGCAGATGCCCATCAGGTAATACTACTATCTATATCTACAGTTGATAAGAATTAATACATACCGTTGCTGGTTCGTTTACAGTGCCTGCATGGTCACACATATCATTTGGGTATATATGTAGCTGTGGCCAGGAGCCTAAGGGTGCCATTAAAAACTTTGATATGTATAGAATTTTATTATAAAGCTGGGTTCTAACCTGCGGTAATATTTATGAAAATGATATCATTATATTCTAAATATCATTCCTGCATTGCAAATAAAGATGCATGCATCATACAGTCGAGCCACTATCAGCATGATTCTATAGTCGACATCATTATATGTCCATTTCCATACCTACTAAAGGAATTTTGAATATTAAGTTTTAAATATTCTAAATTCTATTTTAAATTTCTATTTTTCTTTTGTATTTTCAAGTAAGCTTTTAGATAAAATGTCTTATTCTTTCTTTTATTCCCAGGCTCCAATCCTTGTGCCTACAACAATGGTGGTTGCCGATTCCTGTGTCTACCCACCCCCAGTGGCGGCCATACTTGCACATGCCCTGATGACATCACACCTGCGGAATGCAACAGAATCGCCCTGGTCAACTAAGAAAGCTGGTGAGAGAATAAATGAGGGTGCGTACATTTCTTATACATGTACAGGGTCTGACGATAGTGGTAGCCCTTACCAAAAGTGCCTGGTTTTTCCTAGAAAATCCTTGCATATTCCCTGTATTATCCTAGGAATTTCTGGGTATATTTTCTGCCATATGCATTGTTAAATTGTTATAAGTCTGTTGTGAATGTTGGAGGACTGAATTACCCAGATGGAAAACCACCACCTAGCTCCAATTCACTGGCAACTTTTTCACAAACACTGATTAGGTTTCCAATTGTGAATATGCACATTAGCTACTGATTTATTTGAAGATCAATTCAGTATGCATGCCTTTAGGAGTAGCTCAATACAACTATCCCACAAGGAGTAAACTGAATGCATTCCCAATAACAATAGTGAATAATACTGTAATGTATAGACAATGCCTTATATTGCTCCTAAAATGGACAATCAGCAAATCTGTATGTAAAATGTAACTATATATAAAAAAGATGCAAATTGTTTCAAATTCAAAGTTAGATACTGTTTTATTCTAACCTATTTTCTACTACTTTATAACATCCTATCTTCATGCTTACATATCTTTTTGTTTTCAGTTATGAACAAACCAAAGACCAAAGATGGAAGACAAGAAAACATAGATTTTGAATGTTAGCAGGGTACTATCAAATCTTGTTGAGGCCAAAAAGATTTTAGTTTTGTGATTTTCTTATCATAAGAAAACTTAGAAACCAGAAGGTATATATATATATATATATATATATATATATATATATATATATATATATATATATATATATATATATATATATATATATATATATATATATATATATATATATATATATATATATATATATATATATATATAATGATTCATCACTGCCAAATAATCAATGCACACTATGACAGTACCCTGTAGGCCGTACAAACTTGCCAAGCTAATTTATGTTATAGCAAATTAACATCTGAAACTCTTAAAGGTAGGATGGACACAATTGTGTATTACGTTACACCTATACTAAATTTACACAGTGTGTAAATGTATCATCACATGGTGTACCTGTCTTACTGATTGGTTATTGAAAGTATAGGTAGTTCTGTCAATGACAAGATGCAAGATTGATAAATAATAAACCACTTTATCTTTAACCATTTTTATACGAAGTGCAAACATGGTCTGACAAATTTAAGCATATCTTTTCAAGTTGTTATTTTTGAGGAAATACCCTGGAAGTGAATGGGTTAACCAATTAACAAGATAGCATCTGTATTGGCCTGACCCAATTGTATATAGGTTTTTGATGACAACTAATCCTATAAGTATTTGAATTGAAGTTATTCCTCCAAAAGAAAATCTGCCAAATAATCTCTAATTGAAAACTTGTGTGAAAAGTATTGCTAAAATTGTCGGATCAATAAAGCACTCAGGGATTTAACTCTTCCAATGCTGTGGCTACTTTTGTCCAAAGCAAAAGGACACAAAAGTTTTGAAATACATCAAAAACCTGTATTGTTGGTACTCATTGGATAGCTCTTGATGAGCTCTCTCAGATGAGTACCCATGTGCCAGGGTGTCAGCATTTTTTCAGGTCTTTTTGCATCATTTTATATTGGCCAAATTAGCCACCAGCAGTGTAAGGGTTAATGGATTATGAATGTATGATAGAGGACTCATGTTCAAGAGTGGAGACTTGCTAGATGATGTAGACCTAATTTGCTGGGGTTCACTGTATTAATCCAAGCTCTTACGGGACCGAACATTCAGTGAATTAGGATATTATTCAACTCAATACTATGGACATGAGTCTATCTCAATCAAACACATGATGGAAATCAAATCAGACTTACTATTTTGTAATCAGTAGGGTATGAATGTGCTTTGAATAATAACACTATAAATGAATGTGTTGTTATTGTTTTGGATCATATCATATACATGTACTAGGAAAATCCATATTAGATATGTATGTAAGAATATTTTGTGATATATGGTAGTTCAGTATTTTCGTTATATAACAGATCTCAGGCCAAAGCTGAAGTAGATCTACTTTACTATGTATGTAATCTTTTAATTTCGGCTTCATCTACGCGCTGTTCAATGCTTTTCTTTTATATTCCTGTAGATTTCAAGTTTAGAGAGAAAAATTAAATCTTTTTATTGCGCTTTAGCTAGGTCTGAATATGCATGTATTACAAAGTTGTTTATATGTCAATTATGATTACTATCTGCTATGAATAACTCTCTCAAGAATAAATGAATATTATAAATATATAAATAATGAATGATTTTGCGAGACAAAAAAATGTATACCCCTTAGGATAAACATGTAAAGCACAGATATTTGGAATCCTTTGTATTCACATGGGTTATCTATAAAAGGAAATGTACTAAAATGTTGAGAAGATATGCAGGGAGACTGTTTAAGAGCTTAACGTCATAAGTGTTTTGCAAGACGTCCACATATAGTCAAGTATCTGAGGAATATTACTCACTTAGGAAGAGGGGTGGGGTAACATTGTACCTCTTAACAAAATGTTTACAGTGTACAATGAGAGATCTTGCTTACAATTGGACAGATGATGATGTCTAAGAAGTAGCTCACTTTTGTTAGAGGTGACATTGTATCAGTATCAATATAAGTTAACCTTAAATTTCAATGAGATGTCTTACAAGGTAACATATGACAGTACCCAAGATGAAACTATTGCTTTTAACAAAGGTAAAATTGTACCTGTAGGATGAGTTAATTCATATTATTAATATTATAGAAAATTATAACAGTAAGATAAGAGATATCTTGTTCACAGATGCCCTAGGGAGTATTTTTCACTTATGTTAAGAGTAACATTGTACTCGCATTTCCCTCATGATAAACTGTGAAACTATCAGAAGATACCACTGTAGTCATTCACCCAACATGGTGGTAGATATTTAATCTTTTTATATCCATTATTAAAAGTGATCTGGAGATGATTGAACCACCGGCTGCGGCTATACAAAGAGCCTTCTCAAGCACAATGATGCTATTTTGAAGAAAAAAAAGAAAATCATTCAAATCAATTTCACTTCAGGAACGGTTCAAATGGGAAACAATGAGAATTTTTGACCTCCTACTGAGCATGTATTATGAATTATAACAGGGCTGGTAAATGATGAGTTATATATTGGTAGGTGATGAATGAAAGTAAAATTTGTACAGAGTATTAATGTGAAAGACCTTGACCAGTTGAGATGGGTGTGATCTGATGGCACACATAGATGCTCAACAGATGCAGCTATCTTGAAATGATCAATTTTAAGAAAATGTGTTGTTTTTTCTCGACATTCACGGTTGTAATGTAAAGCAGGCACCCATTACTAACAGAACAAAAGAATATTATAAAGGAAGTACTCAATACTCTCAAACCTACCATATGCAAGGGAACCATTGTCACATTGTGCGAGCCTTGTTCCATTTCAGGAAATTATGTCTTTGGTTGTGAAGAAGATCTTTGTATAGCTGTAGTTCAGCACAAATTTGCACAATAAAAACAACAACAAAATTCAAATGTGTTGAGTTTTTTTTATTTATATATTTTTTTAATTATGCATAGTTTATACATACATTCATTGCAGATTTCTCACTAGGAACTTCCCCAAACATGATCCTTTTTCATTCCTATGAAATCCCAAAGCCAGACTTTTTCAGTTATATCTTTTGAATGAACGAATATTATGAAAAAATATTTGAATGAAATAGAAATGCTAATCAGTACCAAAACTACTTATTTCCATTTGAATATTTTTAGACCTCAAGCCTTATTCCTTATGTTTTCAAAAATGTCTCAAATCTGCACAATGCTTGGCGAGGGAAAGTCTAGGTATGAATGGTTGAATAGTAGGCAAGCAAAATATATATCGATTCACCCATTTATGCCTATTATTTATAGTGCCAAAAATGCCTTTTGATGACATCTTTCTTTACCAAAGCACATTTCAGAAAATATTTCAAGGAGAAATGTTGATCAAAATCCAACACACAAATCTCCTTCAAATATTTTGTGAATTTCTGATTAATTCCAAAAATGTTTTTCAAAAGTATCATAGATACAGACAACTTTTCAAGAATTCCCGGGCAGTTCTATTGCCTCCTTTTGGAGTTTTCCATGACTAGCAGTCTCTTTGAGTTATAGTGAAGGGCAAGTAAGTTAATCAATTCATGCCTGATATGGATATATTCGTACCAGTGTCGCCTGGATCTCTGACACTTTTGGGATTTAATTTGAAATCTAGCATCACTTCATAAAATAGTTGAAGGAGAGTTGTTGAGGAAGTTCTGATCAATATTTCGTCATCAAACATTTATCAATGAATGCCCTGATAACTAAGATGTCACCGAAACAATCAAGGTGTTTTTGGGTGCTACAGGTATGAATGGGTCAATTATTCTGCCATTTTAACCCTTATGCTGCTGGTGGCTACTTGGGCCAATACAAAATGATGCAAAAATCTTGAAAAATGACTGAAACCATGGTAAATGGGTACTCATCTGAGAGTATTCAGTGAGAGGTTTCCAATGAATACCAGCATGACAGGGTTTAGATTTTTTTCAAAAATCTTATACTTTGGATATAAAGTAGCCTAGCTACAAGGCTCTATTATGATTTTACTTTATTATATATAGAAGCCTGCACCTATACTAGATAGGGACTTGTGGCCTACTGTTGGCCATTTAGTTCACACAACTGCCACACGAGGGAGTGTTTTCATCTGAGTTCCTAGTATACTGCAGTGCCATCTATCCACAAGGGATGACATTTAAATAGGGCCTGGGAGGCAGGCTAGATATAAAGTAGCCTCAGCATTGGAAGGGTTAAGGCTAAACCAGAACACACTAGCATCGTAACATGTCAGATCATGTTAGCACTCCAGCTACGCGTGGGTTAACCCATTCATGTGTGTAGCAGCAAAAAAAGCCTGACTATCTTGGGGATATTTCTCTAAGAAAAAACAAATTCGAGAAAATATTTGGAGAAGTGTTCATCACAACTCCATTCACAACCCTCTTTCAAATATTTTGCAAATTTATGCTTTATTCCAAAGTTCTTTACAAAAGTGTGACAAGTGCAGAAGACATGGGTTGTTTAAGTAGATCCAGGAGGAGGAAACCAGTTCTTGCTCGCCATGGCAGGCGGAGGCGGGCAAGCACTACTGTTGGGCTGCCTGCTGTAAGTTATTAATCTTATTTTGTTCAGTATGACTTAAGAATTGAGATTCATTATCTGCCGACTTTGCCGAGTCGAGAGTCTGTTTTGGGGTTTGCCGTGTGTTCTTGCACCTTCACAATGGCCATGTTTATCATTGTCTGTAGATCTCGCAACTCTCGCACATGCAATAAACGAAGAATTTTGGCAGCATCTGTAGTGACGTAATCTGAAAAACAAAAACAATCACAACTATAAAACTTAAGACAATTGATCTATATTTTTTTATATAAGGGGAACTTCAGCCTTGACGCATTAATGTTTGCAGCAGCCACAAAGCAACCTGGTAATTTCACTGATATCCTAAAGGCAAAAGCATATTTAAGAATAGATTTGAAGGAGGGATGTTATCCAGAATACTACAAACAACGCTTCGTGATATATTTTGTACAATCATTCTAAATTCCTAAGTGACTGTCAAAAGTATCATAGATCCAGAAAACAATTTATGGAGGCAATCCTTAGCATGGATTAGTTAAGGTGCTTCAGTAGGGGCTTAAAGAGTGCAATCTGACATCCCTAGAATATAGTCTGTATGTCCGTTATTAAGCATCATATCAGAGGGTCCATATCATGCATAGGTGCAGGGCACCTAGACACCCAATATATATGAAAACCATAACATAACACTTCTGGATAGTGCAAAACAAACGAAAATATTGATCAAAATATAGGGAAAATGACAGCCTCCAAACGTTTTTATTTGATGCGCTAACTATGCATCAGTAAGGTTGATTGCCAATACCGGTTCATGTGTAACCACACCTTGAGGCATACCACAAAATAAACGCATATTATTCTATCATCAGTACACAGTTCATGCCTGAAGTGACCAAGTGCACTATAATCACCGATTGCCATTTGCATTACATAACCTGTTGCCGGACGACCTACATGACTCCATACTCGAGTTAACGGATATCTCACTATAGTCACGATTGTGGTTTGCCTGTGCGCAGTAGTGTGAAATACATCATACGTCCATAAAACTCGAATTTCGAGTTGTTGTTTATCTCGTATTGCCAAAACGGCGCGTGTGTTTACTAGATTTGTGCTGCCATCTAGCGTTGCAACTGTCAGGCACTAGGCATCCGTTTTATGCAACAGTAAACCAAATGTTGTATGACTACTACACTCCAGGTTGTCCTTGCGAGTGACCTATTTGCCTGTGATGCGCACATCACGGACAGTTTCTCCTCAATCGCTTTTCTCATATTTGATTTTTAACTACAAATTTCTTTGAAGCAATATATTTCAATACTAAAATAATAAGAAAATACCAAAGACCAAAATATACTTAAGTTCGGCCGTGCAGTATTAGGGCTTGGAAAAGAAATATTCTTTGATTCATTTTCAGTTCTCATACAATTTTCAATAGTTTTCGACCAAAAGTTTGCTTTTCAATATTTTCATAAATGCTCTGATCATAAAGGTAAAACGAAAATAATCAGTATAATGTTTGGGCTCACGTGCATGAATGTGGTCAAGGTTGAAAAAAACGCACCCTTCCTTGAAAGTGGGCAGTCTGCGGTCGAGACGGCCGCACACCGTCTACAGCCGAATGAAGAGACCAGTGGCGCCGCTATGCTGTACTGAAGCACCTTAAACAAGCTAATGAATACTTCAAAATGACCTAGAGAGCCAACATTTAATATCTTCCTTATGTAGAGATAAAATGTTCTACATTCATTCCATATCACTGTGTCCTATTCATGTACAACAGATCTCTTCTTAAATGTGTGAGCCACCTCAGCGTGCAACATAACCACTGGCCCCGTTGCAAGTTGCAAGTGAATTTGGCAAAAAGTGGCAATGGGGCAAGCTGAACAAGACCCTGACTTGCCCCACTCGGCAAGTAATGTTTTGGGCAAAGTCCAATCTCACCTTTGTTTAATAGAGTGGCGGGGCAAGTTGAAGTGCCAGCAGGGCAAGTCAACTTAAGGGGCAGCTAGCCCCGTTTAGAAAATAGTATTTTGCAACCTATGTTGCACCCTGCACCTTTAAAAAGTAAATGCGGCAAAACCCTTTATTCCATTCATGCTTGTAGCCGTCAAGACAGCCCCATTATTGTGGTGATATCTCTATGTATAAAGAACCTTTTAGAGATATTTCAAGATGATATGTTGATTAAGATTAGAATTCACCTTACAAGTCTCCTTCAAATATCTAGCAAATTAATGCTTTTTTTTAAAAAATAATTTTTAATTATCATAGAAGCAGATGACAAATATACAAGGTTCTCTTGGCAATGGGTAAAATGTTGAAATTTGTTTTTTTATTCTTTATGACTGTAAAATCCTTTTGTCTGTACTTACCTCCCGCTACGAAACCTAGCTCTACTTTATCTAAAGGTATGATGTCTTTTAACTTAGGTGTGCCTGTTTTCTTGAACCTCTCCATGCCTTCTTTGGAGAACCTCTCTTTAATCAGTAAACATATGGCCTGCAATGAAATGAAAGGAACACAATATATTTTCATCTAATGATTTATATCTCCAGTCAAAATAAGCCAGGAAATTCCTCTAGCACTCAAAACGCACCTTATGTATCTGAAGTGTACACAACTTCAACCAATTAATATAATAGTCGTCCTAAAATACTTTTGACAATAACTTTGTAATTACACATGATTTTTTCAAAATATATCATAAAAGGATAGTTGTTGGTAGCGTCATTATTAACATTTCTCCATAAAATATTTTCCCAACTATGCTTTTGTTTGAAAGATTTGGTCAAAAATGGTCAGGCAGCTTTTGGCCGCTGTGGGTGGTAATTGGTTATACACATAACTCCTCAAGTAGAGTAATAAGTATATTGGTATCATTAGTAAATAAGACACTAAAATAACTAATTTTAATTGGAAAAGTCTGCATGCATCTCCCCTCATAACATTATCCAGCGTATATAATGAAAGTAGCAAACTGAAACTAACTTCACATATTAGTCTAGATTCTGTTATAAAGTATTAGGAGTTACATGTTTATCAAGGGATCAAGACTAAGCCAGGCAGTTGTATTAGTCATCCAAAGGTTATGGGAGGTAGGATGTGCCATACAGCCAAGGCCTACGGCTATTAGATAAATTCAACCTCCTGTCTCCTTGGGTATTCCACAAAAGCTGCTTGAGAGGCTATACTGGCTGTTATACACAGGTAAAAATTGACGGGCCCGAACGGGCCCGTTATATTGACGGGCCCGAACAGGCCCGTAACGGGACCGTTACGGGCCCGTCAACCCGTTATAACGGGCCCGTTACGGGCTCGTTATAACGGGCCCGTTACGGGTCCGTTACGGGCCCGTTACGAGCCTGTTACGGGCCCGTTATAACGGGCCCGTAAAAATAATAAAAATGATGGGACCGTTACGGGGTTTCAAGCAGTGAAATGTCGTTATATTGAGGGGTCGAAAAACGGGCCCGTTACGGGCCCGTGTCCAAACGGGCCCGTAACGGGCCTGTTACGGGGCCGTACAGGCCCGTGAACTTTTACCTGTGTAGAATGTTGAAATATACGTCCCTGGTCTATTTTTTGGTCAAAAGGCCTTTAATTTTTAATAAATTGAAACTTTTACTCAATGGTTGCCACAGCAATGGGCCGGGTGTGTCCTGGGAACACCTCCTATGCTATAAACTACAGAAGGACAAAACATGAGGGATAATAATATCAACATATTGCTACGGCAACATACTACACAGAAAAAAAGTTCACAGGCTCGTACAAACCCAATACATTCTCTCGGACAGGAATTCCAGCCCCGGAGTATAGTCGGGCGCAAAGTTGGCTATTACAGGCCCTGGATGCCAAGCTCATACGATCCTGCGTTGGGAGCGAACATGTGAATTTTTTCCCGTGTATAATGAAGCAGCTTACCTTAAGTATTAGTGTGTGATCTTGATGGGGAGCGATTTGTAATAGTGTGGATAAGGATGCTACGCCAGCCTTGAAGTCTGCGTCATTGACTGGAAATAAAGACATGACAATCTATTACCAGAAACTTAGATGACCAAACACAAGTGGATTCGAAACCAGCCGGTCAACCTGAACATGCTAGCCTCAACCAGTGTAAACTAATAGCCGCTAATAGGCCAGAAGTTGGTGATCTGGGCACCCCCAGCTGGTGGTGATGAGGTTTCTCAGTAATGTAATCGATGCGAGAGCCCTGATTGGTCCTTGTTCCCACGTGACCTCGCGCTGATGGCTTATCTGGTACTCCTGGCATGAGTCCAGCGCTTAATCAAACACATTTTAATACCTATCAATGGCTTGCCGTTCAAATCTAAAATCTCACAATCCGACATGGCTATATCTTTGAAACAAAACAATATTTTGTGAAATAACATGAATGAAAGTTGTTTAAGTTTAATAATTCCCTTTCAAATATTTTTCAAACAATGTTCAATTTGATGAGTTTGATTGCATTATGATATGTTAAATACTTACAATCTAAATTATCCAGGGGGTTAGTTGATTGTGTAGATGTTTGTGTCTGGACTTTGGATGCTGTTACTGTTTTATAAGTCTCCACTGAAATGTACAAGAAAATCTAAAGATGAGATGACTAATGACCACGGGTCAAGATAACAAGGTCAGAAACGGCCACTGTAAGGGTCATTTACATGAATACATTATACAGGTGAACTTGGATATGATGGACTCAATGGGACCAGGAAAATTGGTCCGTCATATGCAAAATCTGTCATATACATATGACACATAATTGATATGCATGGGACTGGGACCTAAAATATTGTACGTCATATGCAAAAGTCTGTTGTACAGTGGTCCGTCATATCCAAGTTCACCTGTACTGAATAATAGGTGAAATACTAGTTATTGTGGTGTTTTATTTTATAGAAGCCAGAGCAGAACACACTCATTTAGCAGTGACAAGATAGTTAAGATGGCAGTTTGTATTTTGTTTTGACCACATACCTAAGATGCCTCTACCTAATATTTGACAGGCTTCACATTTTGTAAATAAGGATCTACATGTATGACTTTTAAACCAATTTCTAAAATTGTAATGAGTCATCCCATTTGTACAAAGATAACTCCTTGAAAATTGGTTTCTGAAGCTATGCTACTTTTGAAAGTAACTTGAAAATAAAGTATGAATTTACAAAATATTTGAGGGCATCTTATGGATTGGAATCTGGTCACCATTTCCCCTTTAAATATTTTCCAAACTAAACAAATAAAATGTTGGAAAAGCTACCAGAGCAAATGACAGGCTCTTTTTAGGCCCCTACAGGCATATAGGGATTTAGGACGTTATGTACTAATTTCAAGACACTTCTTATTTTGTTGATTGGGTTATCAATAAACTTACTTTTGGCATACTTTTTGCTTTACTTGTAAATAAGGATGTAAGTTCTTTAGTTTTGACAGACTTCTAGTATTGGAATTGACTGCATCCATGTATTATTTTTGACGGATTACATATTTTGTAATAGGGATCTACGTTTAGCTTACCATCATCTCCATACTCCAGCCTGACTGCATACCCCAGAATCCAATCTGTCACAGCGTTTCTATCGGATGAGTTGGCCACACTTCCTAGATCTTGAAGGTACTGCAGCAGAAATAAAAATTACAAATGGTTGATAATTTAAATTTTCCAATTACACTAAGTGGACGGTAGTTGTCAGAAGCCAATCATATTTGTCAATTTCAGCTGACATTTCTGCAGTATTTGCAATATTTTTATAATCGTCACTGAGCAGCTACGGAATTCTAAACATCAGAAAATTTTCCTGTACATGTAGCTTTTGTGGTCTCAGCCAATCAAAAACATACACAAAATTTATATTAGAATCACAATAAAACATACATAAACAGTTGAATAACATATCTATTATGATAATCATACTCGAAAACTTCAAAATTAAGGTGGACAATATAGGCAATATTGCCTTTAGATGGTAAAAAAACCTATTATGTCGAAGCCCTATATAAGGCTGTCAATGAATAGACTTACTTTGCTAAAACTATTGTGCCAGTCTGCAGACCCTACATTCCGCAGTCCCGCTCGATCCTCAATCTTATAATGTCTGATTTTCTGATCCTCAAGCCATACAATCAGGTTCCTAAACAAAGAATCATCTGAAATGACAAAGACATAATTTTACTGTAAATGTTTCCAAATGAACTTAAGGGACATTTTGGGTAAGTTGGAGAGATTATGGGGGGGGGGGGGGGGGGGGGGGGGGAGAGAGAGAGATAGAAAGATGCCGTTGTTTGGATGAGCAAAGAGGAAGGGAAGCACCTCAAGGAGCTAGCAGGTTTGGTTGGAGAACCATCTGACAGATGCTAGCCAGAACAGTGGGAGAAAGGATGAAGTAAATGATAAAGAAAAGGTTAAACAAAGGTGTTAAGGGATCCATAGGAAGAGGGTCATTTCAGGGTATGATTTTGTGCCTGTATGTCATCTTCCCTGTCTAACATACTACCCAAATAAAGGGGAAGGGGGCTTGTTCAGAGTGAGGTGTGCTCAAGTACGCGAGTAAAAAACGTGTATATGGGAACAGTTGATACTTACTTATGCTGTTTTGTTAGAGATAAGTCAGATAACAAATTAACTCAGTTTATATGTGGGGTTTTAAGAATTTAGGGTACAGTAATACAAAGCACTCTTATCTCTAATGATCATCTGACGCTAGATCTTAGCACTTATGGCCAGTAAAACAAAGCCTGCTGACCGTAAAACGCACGCAAAAAACTAAGGGTGGTAGGGGGCTCCCCTAACACTCACTTAGCTCACACAAGTTGTCTAGAAACCTTGAAATAGTGATTTTTTAAGGTAACTTTATAAAGATTCGTAAAGAAAAAGTATTCCAGATGATTATGTGATAATAATAAAGTAAATTTAGATTTTTTACTGTATCTATAAATAATATACATTTTTAAATATTTTTCAAGTGTCCTAATAATATATTTTTTAATCTGTCCTTATCTAAATGTAAAACTGCTCAAGTGTCCAAAATACTTGTACACATTTTTGTAGTCAGTTAAATGTAGGGGCTTTAGTTAGCTTTCTTCCAGAGAAGCCTGTATACATTGGCTCAGTATTAATTACCACAAAGGTTCATTTTTGGTATATACAACTTATAGTGCAGGGGTGGACAAATAAAGTATTTATTTGGGTTTAAACTCAGCTACAGGGTCAGGACCCCCTGATAAAAATAGGAGTTTTAACATGCTCTTGAGGGTTGAAAGTTGTATCTAGTGACATTCAAAAGTTCTATGAGACCATTTCCTGTCATGTTTGATAACCATCACTATGACTATGTTACATAGTATATACATGTAGATATATGATATCTCTAAAAAATATCAAACTATCAAATTGTTAGGCTTGGTATATCATTCAACAGGAGTCATTCTAGAACTATTTTTCTTTTCAAAGTCAAGAGTCGGGTTTTATGTGTTCCATGTGAGCTATTCCTTTACTGGTCTTATGCAGTCTCAGTCTTCAAGTTGTGCAATGCTACAATAAATTGCTGACTGTGCAAAAACAAAACATAGTCATAGAAAGAAACCGGTGCGCCGGTCGGCTTGTCCTAGACCTAGCTGTCAAGAGTGCCAGGTCCAATAATTGCAGCTTTACCTACCATTCACATCGAAACTATCAACAGCATGGTATTCCAATGCTGCGAGCTTTCTCTTAAACATGTTGCACTGTAGACCGACGTCTAAATAAAATGATTTGCAAGGAAAACAAGTCGGTCGAGACTGCCAAGCTGTCAAGATGGCGACTTCCGAGTCGAAGGCATGGAACGGATGTAGATGCTGCCACCTATTGAACGATTTGAGAATCACTATATGTGTGCGATATTGACCCGTTCACATCTGATGCTAAAAAACGACTGGAATAAATGGAAACAACTTGAATAAAAACAACATTATTTTGAGAGACAAGTAAACGAAAGTTGTTGAGTTTTGTCAAATATTCTCCAGATTCTACCTTATTGGAATGTTCATATTCAAAGTGATCAGATCATTTGTGCACTAATATTCAACTAGATAGAGATGGGATGTGCGACTGGACTTCAACGATTTGTTGCTGCTATTATAGTCCGGCACAGAAAGCTGGATTTTGGGCTGAACCTTTTTTTTTCATATATAGTTTTTTTTTCAATTGATTCTGGTAGCCAAGGGTACCCACTTTAAGAATCTGCCGGGTGCCGGGCTGGCACCCTTGGGCAATTTGAGATATTGACCCATCTTTGCCACCCCCCATGGTACATAAAATGGACAAATTGGGCTTTCTCCGGTTTTGGTTGATCCAGATATTGAAATCTAAGAAACCTACAGACCCATAAAGTTACATAGGCTTAATTTAGATAGCAAATAGATATATGTTTGTATTTGAACATCCATAGGTATCTTTATTGCGGAGAACAGGGGTCAAGAAGTAGGTCATTCAGCTAGAATATACACATTTTCGCGTGTATTTTGCTAATATTTGAACATCATTAAATCCCAATAAAAGAGTTCAACACTATTCTAGTTCTAAATTTGACTTATTCAGGTAGCCAATAAATTGATATTTATAGTTGACCAACGTTAGGTGCCCGCTATGCTCAGAACAGGGGTCAAAAGGTAGGTCACTTAGCTAAAATGCACGATTTTCGCCTGCATTTTGAACAGCATAATATCGACGACGACTTATATAAAACGTTCACTATTCTAGTTCTAAATATGACTTATATAGTTAGCAAATAAATTGATATTTGTACTTAGACCACTGCAGGTACCCGCACTTCTAAGAACAGGGGTCAGAACGTAGGTCACTTAGCTAAAATCTACAATTTTCGCCTGCATTTTGCTCTTTTTATAACAGCGTTACATTGACTTATATATAATTTTCACTATTTTTGTTCTGAATATGACTTATTTAGGTAGCAAAGAAACTGACAATTGTAATTAGACAACTCTAGGTATCCGAACTGCTGAGAAGAGGGGTCAGAAAATAGGTCACTTAACTAAAATGTACAATTTTCGCTGTATTTTGCTCTTTTTGAACACATTGACTTATAATTTTTTTTCACTATTCTAGTTTTAAATATGACTCATTTAGGAAGTAAAGAAATTGATATTCGTAGTTGAACAACTATAGGTACCCGCACTACTGAGAACAGAGGGCAGAAAGGAGGTCACTTAGCTAAAATGTAAAATTTTCGTCTGCATTTTGCTCTTTTTGGAACAGCACTAAATTGACTTTTCTACAACGATCACTATTCTACTTTCTGATTATTACTCATTCGGGTAGCAAATAAATTGATAATTGTAGTTGGACAATTGTAGGTACCTCCACTGCTGGGAACAGGGGTCAGAAAATGGGTCACTTACTAGTATCGAAAATCTACGATCTGGTTATTGATGTGACTTACTTATATTTTTAGTAGGACATCATTAGTTTCCAAAATGTGTAAACCATAACAATACACATTCAGCATAGACACATCACACATATACATGTACAGAACAGTGCCTGCATTTCATTCCTGCACTACATGCGTTGGAGCCCAGGCATAATACATAACTGCGCATCTGATTGCCACCCAGTTTTTTCTGGGCACTGATACGTGGATGACCTCACAACTGAAAGTAGCTTTGATTCGCAAGCTACATGGGTCATTGGTGCAATTAGCTTATTTTTATGACTTGTTATCCATAAATGTCTGTACAACCAGGCAATAGCAGACCTCCGGTCGACTGGAGTAGGAATTAGATGTCTGTAATGTACATGTAGCTGTCCCTGCCAGCCAATTTCACTTAGCTGTAGCTGCATAGCTTTTTCTAAAGGCCAATATCAATCACACATAAAGGAGACTAAACAAGCTGAAGGTTACTTTTTATGAATCCTATTTGGGGCATGTGAGAAAGCTACTACTGACTTGAAGTTATTTATTGTTCTCCACCGTTTACAAAAGAGCAGTCACGACATCTTCTCTATGGTGGGAAAGGTGACAATAAACATAATCCCAAATCCTGATCCCTCGTTTCTAGACAGAGACTGTCTAAATCCATCCGAGGTAGGGGAATTACGTATTTACTAGTATGCATGACATCGGCTTGGACATTCTTCAGGAAAGTATGTTTCAAGATTTGTACCATGTGACTAATCGACAAATCCCTATAATGTCATCCGACAGAGGGAATTAAATCTTGTTATATATTGCTCCTCTGATTTTAACCAATTGAGTGTACCAAGTGATTAGCTGATAAATTATCATAACAGCCCTTGTGCTAATATGACAATTAAGTACTAGTATGCTACGATCTTTAAGCCCATGACAAATAACATATCGCCCTCTGCAACAGTCAATAAGGCTACATCATAGCATATTCCCATAGTAACATGAAGACATTGTTTTCCCACACAATTCAACTAGTGCAAAGACAAGGTGTTATCTATAAAATACTAAACTGCAGGTAAAAATCATACATTTTAGCTAAGTGACCTACTTTCTGAACCCTGTCCCCAGCAGTGCAGGTACCTACTGTTGTCCAACTACAATTATTAATTTATTTGCTACCCAAATGAGTAACATTAGGAACTAGAATAGTGAAAGTCATATAAATCTATGTAATACTGTTCAAAAAGGAACAAAATGCAGGCGAATATTGTACATTTTAGCTAAGTGACCTACATGTACATGTACATGTACTTGCTGACCTCTGTTCAGCAGTACAGTTACAATGCATCCACAGTTGTCCAACTATAAGTATCAATTTATTTTTCTTTCTCAATAAGTCATATTTAAAACTAGATTAGATAAAGTGTCATTTAAGTCAATGTAATGCTTTTCAAAAAGAGCAAAATGGAAGCGAAAATTGTGCATTTTAGCTAAGTGACCTTCTTTCTGACCCCTGTTCGCAGCAGTGCAGGTACCTTTAGTTGTCCAACTGCAATTATCAATTCATCTGCTACCCAAATAAGTCATATTTAGAACTAGAATAGTGAAAATATTTTATAGGTCGATGTAATGCTGTTCAAAAATGAGCAAAATGTAGGCGAAAATTGTACATTTTAGTTAAGTGACCTAATTCTTGACCCCTGTTCTTAGCAGTGTGGGTACCTACAGTCGTCCAAGTACAAATATCAATTTATTTGCTACATATTGAAGTTATATTTAGAACTAGAATGGTGTAAGTTTAATATAAGTCGATATAATGCTGTTCAAAATGTAGGCGAAAATAGTGCATTTTAGCTAAGTGACCTACTTTTTGACCCCTGTTCTGAGCATAGCGGGCACCTAACGTTGGTCAACTATAAATATTAATTTATTGGCTACCTGAATAAGTCAAATTTAGAACTAGAATAGTGTTGGACTCTTTTATTGTGATTTAATGATGTTCAAATATTAGCAAAATACACGCGAAAATGTGTATATTCTAGCTGAATGACCTACTTCTTGACCCCTGTTCTCCGCAATAAAGATACCTATGGATGTTCAAATACAAACATATATCTATTTGCTATCTAAATTAAGCCTATGTAACTTTATGGGTCTGTAGGTTTCTTAGATTTCAATATCTGGATCAACCAAAACCGGAGAAAGCCCAATTTGTCCATTTTATGTACCATGGGGGGTGGCAAAGATGGGTCAATATCTCAAATTGCCCAAGGGTGCCAGCCCGGCACCCGGCAGATTCTTAAAGTGGGTACCCTTGGCTACCAGAATCAATTGAAAAAAAAACTATATATGAAAAAAAAAGGTTCAGCCCAAAATCCAGCTTTCTGTGCCGGACTATTATGTTCGAGCGTGGAATGTTATAAAATGAACAAAGGGTCTACAGCATTTTTAATTCGATTACGTTCTTTTTAGTACAAAACGAATTGGAATAACCTGCGGGAATTTTGTGTCGGCTTGAACTTTTTGTGCTGCTGTACAAATAAAATGCGGTCTGCCTCAAGGACCAAGTAGTCTAATGTATTCCTTAGCAGTTGACCGCTATGGACGTCTCACCATTGGACTATGGTTGGGGAGAAAGATTCCAGAGGCATACGAGAAAGTTGGCAGTTGTCATCCCTGGGTACAAAGCGTCCATTAGTGCTATCGCCCTAGGGCTCTCACCTTGTTTATCAATTCTTTGGTTTCCTATTCAAATCGTTGGAAAGGGATGGATTTCTCAAGTCATCCTACAGGAAAGATCAAATCCTGTGCTTGTAATACCAATTATGAATAACGATTATCATCATTGTTATTACAAGGCGCAAGACCAATCTTGGACAGATTATAATCACGATTTTGCCTATTGATGCGGACTTGATGGTATAATACAATTGCAAATAGCGACCCACATAGCAGATAAACGAAAGTCACATTCTACTTGCGCAAAAAATAAAAGGAACAACTTTTGATTTGATAAAATAACGAGTTTCGTTTCGCTTTGACTAATTTGCAATTTCATACGCAAATTAGATAGTATCGTTTACCCCTGTAGCGACCTGAAAGCTTTGGCGATATGTTTTTAACAAGTGGATATTTGTACATGTATAACATTAATCGGGTATATTTTCGCCCTGTCTCTCATTATAAAATTATAGACGGCACTGTAACCAACGCCTCTACTTTTATTTTTCTTGATGTATTAATTATGAATACAACAAGGTACTAGAAGTATGTATTTGACGATGGTCATAGTTGACATTTAGGAAATTAAACAAAAAAATCTTAGAAAAAAAAAAGATTTTAACAATCTTAAAATTTTCAAATGTAGGATTACATGTAATAGAAAGAATTTTTTTTAACCGGAATTCATTTAAATATCCACTCTGAAAGTCGCAGCAAAGGAGGCAAACGAAAATGCATGATAACATATGATTCGTCGTAGTATATTAATTACAGTATTTATTATGACTAAGGAGGGTCAGCTGCACTGCACTTTGATAATGTGGACCGGTATCTATTTTAACCCGTTTAATTCTCAAATTAACCAACACTTTTAAGGAATTCATCAAGGAAAATCATAGTTTTTTTAAACTTTTGATGCAGTCAACAACTGTTGTGCATCTGGTTTTTATTGAACATAAACATACAAATATTCTGTCATGCTACATAGGTATGTAAAGAAAAAACTGTATAAAACATATTTTATCTATCAACAGGACCTTGCTATCTTTTTACTCTAAATTGTGTATTTTCTGCCATACCGATGCCCAGAATTCTCTAAACAATTTCTATGAGAAGTCCTAACGGGTTAATGATAACTCTGAAAGTTAAAGTAGTGACGAAACAGCCAAAACACCACTGTTTTCTAAGAGACTTGATATACTATTTCTTCCTTCAGCACAGCACACATAATTGGTGATTTGAACCTAAGATATCCTGAAATGAAAGAGTATTTCTCAATGTGGATGACCAAAGGCGGCTATAAACGGTCCAGCATCAAGATGTAGCGTTGAAAAGCATCACTGTGATATTCGAGATGCGGTTTCCATGGCAACAATCCCAATTGTGAGAGGTTGCTGTGAGCATGCAGCTGGCAACTCGCCGCAGCCCGTAGGAATACACCTTCTGCTGTCCTCGCGTCACCCAGCCTAGAATCTAGGCTCTCAGCTATACACACACATCGACACCTTCCACTGTCCTCACGTCACCCAGCCTAGAATCTAGGCTCTCAGCTATACACACAAACATCTATACATCTGTATATATATATATATATATATATATATATATATATATATATATATATATATATATATATATATATATATATATATATATATATATATATATATATATATATATATATATGTGTGTACATACATATATATGTACATACATATATATATACATATATATATATATATATATATATATATATATATATATATATATATATATATATATATATATATATATATATTCATATATATATATATATATATATATATATATATATATATATATATATATATATATATATATATATATATATATATATATATATATATATATATATGTATATATATATATATATATATATATATATATATATATATATATATATATATATATATATTTATATATATATGTATATGTATATATATATATATATATATATATATATATATATATATATATATATATATATATATATATATATATATATATATATATATATATATATATATATATTCATTATTCAGTTTTCCAATCAAAAAGGAAATATTTACTAATGGAGATTTGTGTACATTTACATGGTGATTTCATTTTGAAGTGTGCTTGCATAGATTTACTATATTTACATAATGCTTTCTACATAGCGGTACAAAGGTCAGTATAACGCTCAACTCTGCCTCTATACATTAGGGATTGTGAACAAGACATGTCATCGATAAGCAGTGATAAGAAAGTGTGTGTTTGGTGATCTGTGTTAGGTTTTGTTCACGAGTTGACCACTCCAGTTCGGCTCGCCTGCCCAAGTGCTTGAGTTAGCGAGTGCCACTCGAGCTCGTGAGTGGTGAGTATATATATATATATATTATATATATATATATATATATATATATATATATATATATATATATATATATATATATATATATATATATATATATATATATATATATATATATATATGTATATATATATATATATATATATATATATATATATATATATATATATATATATATATATATATATATATATATATTATATATATATATATATATATATATATATATATATATATATATATATATATATATATATGTATATGTATATATATATATATATTATATATATATATATATAT
>OZ012686.1:22667469-22689969 GCA_963942565.1 Maea johnstoni
GTAATTTATCACATTTCACCTCAAAATTGCCTGGGCTAGCTTCGCCGCAGCTCAGCTCTACCGATATGCTGTGTACATAAATGCATTAATAATACACTCCCCAGGTCCTGGGTAATAAGAGATTATCCCAATCCTCGACAAGCGCTCGCCTTCGATTGAATAATGTAATACACAAACACAAACAAAACGTTTACACGGTGTGTAATGTACTATATTGGGATACTGTATCATCAAATATATATGTATATATATATATATATATATATATATATATATATATATATATATATATATATATATATATATATATATATATATACATATATATATATATATATATATGTGTATATATACATATATATATATATATATATATATATATATATATATATATATATATATATATATATATATATATATATATTATATATATATACACACACACACACACATGCTGAAGGGGAACAAGATGTCAATTGTAATACATTTGATCGCCTGTCGGTGAGACAGTTTTCAAGATATCACTTTGTTATGAAAGGGTTAAGAACGAGCACATTCATTACGTTTCCTTATATCTTCGCTGATTCAATCATAACTCCGGTGCTCACTTAATAATATAGGCTGCAGGGTTTAAGCACCTTGTAGAGACAGCGCAGTGCAAATTTCCTGACCGAAAATTGAGGAAAATACAAGGTCGTAACATCTTCAGAGATGTTCGTCAATATCCGCTTCAGGTCATAGTATGAATCAAATAATCTCAAATGTCGTCACACACAATGTACCCATCTTGCATTTCTCTGAAATCAAGACAATGTGCCAAGTATTGTATTGTATGTTTATTGACTGTACTCTCGATGTACAAAATCATATCAAATAAAAAGTATTTATAATAAACAGAACAAATAAATAAACAGAACAAATCAATTGGAAGTGTTTTAGTGAGATTGCCCTTCGTGAGAATTTCGTTGATTCTCTTTGTTTTCTTCGTTTGAATTTTTCCTGCATTATTAGGTGAGCACCCTCCCGACCTCGGAAGACCTTAAAGATAAGGCATGGGGTGAATGTTTTCAGCACAATCTGAAAGAGGACTATGTTGGCTTGGGGAACGCCAACTCTCTCTATCGTCTATAAACAAAATCGAAATCAACTTGATAGCTGAGGTCAGGAATAGCCCACAAGACCTGTTTGCTGTGTTTATATTAGATAGATAACATGCCCCCTCCTCCCTGGCCAAGCGGTCTACTGTACCTATTTGTAGTGTAATCATATTGGAAATATACACGTCTCCTAACTTCTGGTGAACAGGGATGGCCCCAAAGCCAAGTAGTCCAACGCACATGCATCCATCCCCCCTGGTGCGCATTGTAGTGTAATTATATTGAATATACAACACGTCTCCTAACTTTGGTGAACAGGGGTGGCCCCAAAGCCAAGTGGTCCAACACACATGCATCCACCCCCCCCCCCCCCCCCCCCCTGGTGCGCACTGTTTGTCCCCTTCTCCCTGGCCAAGGCGGTCTTAACTGCACCTATCTGTAGTTAAATTATATCAGAAAGTTGACATGGCCTCCCCTCCGTGGCCAAGGGGCCTACCACACCTATTTACTAGTGTAGACGTGCTCATATTGGAAACATAAAACGTCTCACAACCCCTCATGTACCAAAACCAAGGGGTCTACCACACCTGTGTATAGAGTGTTTATGTAACAGTACAGACGCTTAATTCCTGCACAAGTCGACCGGACGTCTGCCATTTCCTGGTCGTACAAACATCCATGGATAACATGTCAACAAATAAGTCAAGCACATCAAAGAGATCTAAGCCTAGGAAACTGGGTGGCAATCGTGCGTGCAGTCGTGTATTATACCCCGGCTGCCCACGTATTTAGTTCAGGAATTAAATGTCGGCACTGTAGAAATATGACACACCTCCCAACATCTAGTAACAGGAGCAACCTCATGGCCAAGTGGTCTACCACACATGCCCCTCAACCCACACCCCTGCTGTACAGGCTGTCCCCTTCCGATATCTGTATTGATATCGTTGAAACCTAAAACACGGTGGGGTTATCAAAAAAGACAACTCTGTCCTTGCTCTGGATTTCTATCTCGTCTCGATGACAAAAAAAACAAACCTTTGAAAAAGATTTTTTTTCACCTGTTTAAACTAATAATTAAACTGACATTCTTTTTATTTTTTTCAATTCTCAGCTGAAGCACGATTGTAAAAGTGGAAGCCAAGTATCGCGTGTGGTCAGTCGGTTATTGAGAACAGAGAGGCCAATGCTATAACTGCTGTGGCCGTTGTAATGGCAATTTATTTTATTGCTGGCATTTAGTCGTGGAACGTGCCTTGGTGCAGAGTTTATCGGGTACGCTCTTTAATAAGGAACCTTAACGCTCAAACCGCAATGCCAAAGCACTTAATAAGAAACGGAGCGATAACCGCAGTTAGCAATCAAGTGAAACATACATCAAATAAGACATTCCAGTGTTGCGTGCTCTCACGACAATCCGCCGCGAGCAAGAACGGGACTGGAAAATTGGCCCGTTCATCTTACAGAACCGGGTGGTGAATTATTTAGGGTCTGATAACATAGTGATTAAAAGCCTTCGCAGGGAGTAATTGTTTTGCTGAATCCGCACACTATATACTGCAACTGCAGACACGGTAGCTAGGAAGATGGAATGTTACCAATGGTTTGTTTAGCGTCAGCTCATCTGCCAATTTGAGGCGTAATCTTAGCAAGTCAGCAGATATATAAACCAGAGTACCTTGAGAAACGTTCGGCGTAGGATTTGATTCCGTTTTTTTGACACCAGGTAAAGAATGCAATAAGGATAGCATTGTTTTGCATACACAAATTGAATTATCATATCGTATGTTGTATTCTCTATAATGAACACGTTTTTTCTACAACGCCAGTCATGCGTTTAGGGAAATGTTGTTAATACACGGCCTGTGTGGTTGCAAAGGTGAACAATCGATGTGTCATTATATTCTACTACGAAAAAGCCTGGCTCCCAAGCGTGGGGTCGCAGGTTCGAGTCTACGCTGGATTCTCATTGGACTGGTCGCTATATTCAATTATTATTGCTTGCTTTGGATTGTACAATCAGCAATCAGGATTTGTACCATGTGACCGGTCATTCAATCCCCATGATGCCCTGTGACGCAGGGCATTAAATGTCACGTTATAATGCTCTCTGGAGCTTAGTGTTGGTCTGCACACTATGTATCACAAGATACTATTAATTGACCACAAGAAACGTTGTATGCAGGGAAGCAATAATAAAAACCTTAATAACTGTTCACCAGGGCAGTATGTGTATTAAACGTGCGCCTTCAGTCATCCTGACCAAACTTAGGGCCTTCGGCCCTCGGTCTGACCAGGATGCCTTCAGACGCACATTAAATACACATACAGCCCTGGTGAACAGTCATTAAGGCTTTACTATTTGGCGTTATGTGTGTGTGTGTGGGGGGGGGGGGGGGGGGGGTCTATATTTTCTGCAACTGAACGACCCCTTGAAATCATTTGTAACGAGAAGGGAATTTGCTCCAAGATTATTTATTCACGGTTCGGAGTTTCTATTTCGGGGTATGACTTAAGCCGTAAAAAGCAAACATAAAGTCAACGAATGAAAATTATTTGTAAATTACTTATACTTTTATATAAATATAGAGTGGATATTGCAGAACATCTTTGAAGATGTATCGACTTTTGTATTTTCATCTTTTTTTCAGGTTGCAAAATCTCTACTAACTAGTCCAAACAAGGTGTTCAAACCCTCCAGCCTATAAAATAAATAATGCCGCACAGAACTTGACCACCTGACTAGTGATAGATAGACCCCAAGGAAGCTATGGTGTATTGTTATACCCGAGGTGTTATGAGGCAATGCCGAATAACCTAAAGGGATATCACACACGTAGCTTGTACCACAGTTGACTGCCTTCCTCCAACCACAGGCCAAGAAAAGCTTGCCTGAGCAGTATTCATCAAATACCCTTCGGTAAGACCTCTGTGGTTTCAGAAGTCTTTAGAGAAACAGAGGTTAAGAAAGTTTGGGTTATGCCATATACTAGTAACCAACACCTTTTGAGGCCCGTGATTGGTGGAAAGCAGCAAACTGTGATGCAATAAGCGTTGCCCCCTTTTTTGCCACATCTTAAAGCAAATGACTGCTATTCGGTTTGTTATGGCAACGCTCGCAATTTATTTGTTTCCCCTTCCGTTTCTTGGTGAGGACTCGTTTGGAGTCTACTTACAGCACCGGGGCTGTCAACTCTAGCCAGATATTACACTTACTAGATTAACCCATTCATTCCCAGCACACTCGCTATTCATGCTTGCATAGATCTAAAGCTAGGGATGCAAATTGTTCCATTTTTTCAGCGTATTGGATTTGTAAATATTCTGAAGTATATTTGGAAGAAGTATCATGAATCTCTAGCATTTGATTTTTTCTCCAATAGTTCATATTTTACTAATATAGATAATACTTTGTTTTCAAGACATGGTGGCCGTAAAATGGTCAATTCATTAATGGGGCCTACAATAGGCTATTGACATTTCAGAGGCCTTTCAAGCAGGAAAGCTTGAAAGAGGGATTTCTATAGAAGTGGGTAAAGTTCCGCAATAAACCAATATATTGTGCGTCACGAAATATTTTGACATGAAAAGCAATATTCTCTATATTGATGGATGAAATACCTGTTTCTTTGTATTAGTTGCAATCCATTCAGGAGGACCAGAAAATACAGAAAATAATGGCCATTACAGCAAAGCATCGATTTTTAGACCCCCGCAATGTGTATTTTTAGGTCTGAGTTCCTGCTCCCCTCTTTTTCTAGAATAGCACTAAGTAGACACACACATACAAAACACACAAACTGTAAATGTATATATATATATATATATATATATATATATATATATATATATATATATATATATATATATATATATATATATATATATATATGTATATGTATATATATATATACTAGTATATATATATATATATATATATATATATATATATATATATATATATATATATATATATACATATATATATATATATATATATATACGTATATATAAAAATATATGTATATATATATATATATATATATATATATATATATATATATGTATATATATGTATATATAAATATATATAAATATATATATATATATATATATATATATATATATATATATATATATATATATATATATATATATACATATATATATATACATATATATATATATATATATATATATATATATATATATATATATATATATATATATATATATGTGTGTGTGTGTGTGTGTATGTTTCGACTACTACTCCCTCACTATTATTCTAACAATATAGTAAAACGTGCTCAGTATTGACATTATACCGTGAAGCTTGGGTCAAAGTTGAAGTGTGCCCTACAGCTTAGGGTCCTACTGAATGGATTATCCATTTCCAATAATCGTGTTTAATTTACTGTAGAAGCATTATATGTGTAAATATTCTATTACACCTCTCCCCATATGTTGAATTACATTGAAACCCCGGAATATGAACACACTATTTCAATCATGAGAATGTGTTTATGTCCTTACAAAAACTTCCTTCTCATATATATCATATAGCACAGTCTACTTGTTAAGATAGACAGTATGTTAAGATTGACAGTAATGACCGACGATTCTATAAGTTCCCCTAGTATACCATTTAGATGATACCCAATTAAGCATTTTATTCTCCATCTCCTTTTCTGTTGATGTTCTAGGAAATGAATTCTGTATTGTACAAAAGAATTAAGAGTTGTATCCCTCCACCCCCTTTTCTGTTGTTCTAAGAAGTAAAGTATGTATCGTATAAGAAAAGAATTAAGCATTTTATCCCTCCTCCACCTCCTTTTCTGTTGATGTTCTAAGAAATTCATTATGCATCGTATATCAAAGAGAATAATGCATTTTCTTTCTTCTCCACATACCTTTCTAAGAAATGAACTATGTATCATGTAAGAGAATAGTCATTTTATTCCTTCCCCAACTCCATTTCTTCAGGGAACCTTAGAAATAAATTATGTACTGTATATTCACAAAAGATTGTGTAGAGTAAATTTTGCGAATTTTATAACTTTGCAAACATGGAGTGCCAGCTATACACTTACATTTTTAGCACTAATCATTTCGAATTTAAATTTTGTGTCCGAGGCTAAACGCAAAAAATCGCAAAATTTAAACTAACGCAATCTTTCCGAATTTACAGTATCAGATACAAGAATAGTGAATTTTATTCTTACTCCATCTACTATTTTGCAACTGTTCTAAGGAATGAATTATGTATCGTATTAGGGAATTGTGAATTTTATTCCTTTGCCAGCTCACTTTCTTTAAGTGTTCGTAGAAATGAAGTATGCATCGTATAAGAGAATGATGCATTTTATCCCTCATCCACCTCCTTTTCTGTAGGTGTTCCGAGGCGTATTCGCACTCAGTTAGAGCAGTAGTTCTCCACTACGGTAGGCGTATTTGGATCAATACGTGTTACAAAAGCCATTGTGTTATGAATGCAACTGAAGCTCGCGAGGAATCCCCTGACCTTCTGTTGTGAATGTGCTGTTTGATGAGCCCCATTCACTGCTGATTGCGCTTCCTTATTGCTCATATTGCTCCTTGGAAGCATTTAGTCTCTCCGATATTCCATATGGGCGTATACTGCATATGGAGATGCGATGATGCGGAGGCAAATTTCATATCATCGTCATTTTCTACCATATTAACACTTTCAATGCCACACATACTGCATATATGCGTTTTTGGGTAATATGGCCTACATGTAGAGAACCATGCACGCATAAATGCTTGCGAGATAAGTAAATTCATTTGAAGGAATGCCTGGCTCGCAAATCTAAAAGACCTCTACATAACTCATAATGGGCAATTGCCTGTCAGAATATTGTGCTCGATTATTCAAGGTTTATTTTTATATGTCACATGGCTATGGTGGGCCTAAATGTTATCAATCACCGCCGATAGAGGTCGCTTTACATGAACCAACCGCTGAGGAATTGCAGGAAGGGAGACGAATTCCACCAAGGTGGCCGGTAGAGGTCGCTTTAAAGGAAACTTCAGAGACAAATACTGAATCGCCGTGTCGAGATCTTACTGAATAGCAGGAACCTAGTGACCACGATTTTGGAAAACGGATTACGCATTTACGCATCTGCGTATTCATCTTTAAAGCACAATTTTCGTATTAATTCTTAAAGCACGTTTTAAGTGGTTAAGATTAAGTTCGCGACCAGCTAGTTATAAGTGGCGGACAAAACCGGAGGACCCGTCTAACCCCAAAGCACTATCCCCTGTCTCACACGACGCCTCGACCGGGATACGAACCGTGCAGTGGTGAGACACAGCAATCAGTCAGTGACGCTTATACTATAAGGCCTAAACAAAAATATGTTCGTTTCCTATTACATGCTAGAAAAGAATAGGGTAGGTAGGTAGGGAATTTATTTTATTTTATCATATATTTTTTCTCTCCTCCATGCTGCATTAGATGGAAATGTAAAGCAAAATAGCAGCACCTAAAGTAGTGGGGTATCTAGATCTATTCAAATTCACTGAACTAATATTATATGCTGATATTTGATGTTTCTTTTGTAAAAAATTGCCATGCATGGAATATGATGCAGTTTCAAATTTTGACCTTGCTTTTTAAAAATGATAATATTTTAGGCAATAAAAAGATTAGGGTAGGAGCAAAAAATTAGGGTAATAGGAAACGAACATTTTTTAGGCCTAAGTATGAGTGGGTGTTTGCTTGATTGTCATTGTGGGGTGATTTAAACCTGGAACAAGCTTCTCCATTGGGCTAGGTAATGATTTTGGATTTACTATCCCCTTTAGTGATACAAGCATTCAAGTAACCCTGGCGAATACATCAGACAATTGCATCTCTGTTATAGGGTATGAAAACGATCGACATATGTGGGGCTAGTGATGATTCGCACATGAATTTATTGCCCCAAGGGTAGTAGGAACAGTAAAGCCTCAATGGTCCACTGCTTGGGTTAGAATCCGACTCGGGCCATTTACATATGAGAAGGTTGCCAGTGACTGTTTTAAATGAGAGAAGGCGGACAGTAGTTTTACCCGGATCCTCCGGTTTCCCTCTTACAACTGGCTGAGTCACGGTTTAGCCTGAAAGGGCCAAAAAAATGACGATAAAGGAAACATAAGAGTATGGTATGAAAGAAGGGGATTAGCTCTGTTACGCCTAAAACGTTGTTTGTTTCCTGTAACCCTACCCTAAAACGTTTTTTTTTCAAAGAAATCATACCCTAAAGTTTTTTTCCGCCCTACCAACTTCCAATCAACGTAAACACACATTTTTAACCAAAAAAAATAATCCAATTTTTTTACCGACCTACTACCTACGCTATTTTTTTCTCGGACCATTACAGGTAACAAACAGTTTTTTCTAGGCCTTATTAACAGTACCTAGGCATGAAAAGTTAGATTTCCATGTACTGCGTAATTACGTCTGATGAAATCCATTGATCTAAGGATATAAATAGAATTAATTATAGTTACGTAGGTACGCTTCCGTATTTGGCCAAGCCCACGTCTTTGATGTTTTATAAATACAGTAGGTCTCATTATTAACTACGTTCACTTTTGATTCAAACATCACAATGCCATCAAAGATACGTTATTCGATACAGGATGTTTTGCAAGTCTAATTCTCCCACGTCAGGTTCTTTGACAGCTCTGCAGATCAGCCTTCTGCCTATGCTGCATTGGCTTTGAAATACACTTATAACATGTTTATTTACTTTCGAATTTTTTAAAACTCTTAATGAAGTGTTTTGCGTGTAGTATTCCCTAAATGAAATGATAAATCACATTCTTGTTTGGTTGTTTAATGTGCATTTTTCGCGCTTAGGTCGGTTTGTCCTGGGTTGACTTGGGTTGGGTGGTGATTTTCTCCGGGTGCTCCGGTTTCCCCCAGTGGCTTATACGAAATAGAGTAGACCCATGACCTGATACATAGGCAAATATCTCGTTAACAAAGGAACATTTTGAGAATTATTTGAATGGAAGATGTAGTTCCTTGTGATGTTAAAAATCCCTCTTTAGTGAATGTAATCGAACATTTTAATATGGTATTACAATTGAAACTAGTTAGGTCATATAACGATAAAGTATTATCTTGCTATCGAAATGAAAATGTTGACACAATACATAGTTGTTTCGTTGTTTCGGTATGCCTTGTTATGTTGATTTCTCAATTATGTGCATGCCTTGTTTAAATGTATACATGCCATATTATTGGAAATCAAAAACGAATTGTACATACATTTGTGCAATTTCAAATGAAAAAATTGTCCCTCTTCAAACATTTTACAAATAATATTCTATTTGGTGATTTACGTTCAATGTTGCCAGAGCCGGTCTGCGCACTCCACAGAGTAAATCTCTACGGCTGGTACAAGTCGTTAGCCCGTTTCATCAGGCGCATAAGACGTGTTGGCAGCCGTTCCCAGGTGACTGCTTCCTGGCTAACGAGGAACCGCTCTGCTAGTCCGTATGCAGAGCTGAGATTTGGCAGCCGGGGGAGGAATCTGGCTCATAAGGGAATGTATAATCACATCAGTGGCAGCACTATTCAGTCGACTGATACACTAGGCTCAGGGGCTGCCCCGATAGCCGAGTGGTTATAGTATAATCAAATCAGAGGCAGCAATATTCAGTCGACTGATACACTAGGCATAGGGTGTGCCCCGATAGCCGAGTGGTTATAGTATAATCAAATCAGAGGCAGCAGTATTCAGTCGGCTGATACACTAGGCATAGGGTGTGCCCCGATAGCCGAGTGGTTATAGTATAATCAAATCAGAGGCAGCAATATTCAGTCGACTGATACACTAGGCATAGGGTGTGCCCCGATAGCCGAGTGGTTATAGTATAATCAAATCAGAGGCAGCAGTATTCAGTCGGCTGATACACTAGGCATAGGGTGTGCCCCGATAGCCGAGTGGTTATAGTATAATCAAATCAGAGGCAGCAGTATTCAGTCGGCTGATACACTAGACTCAGGGTGTGCCCCGATAGCCGAGTGGTTATAGTATAATCAAATCAGAGGCAGCAATATTCAGTCGACTGATACACTAGGCCCAGGGTGTGCCCCGATAGCCGAGTGGTTATAGTATAATCAAATCAGAGGCAGCACTATTCAGTCGACTGATACACTAGGCATAGGGTGTGCCCCGATAGCCGAGTGGTTATAGTATAATCAAATCAGAGGCAGCACTATTCAGTCGACTGATACACTAGGCTCAGGGTGTGCCCCGATAGCCGAGTGGTTATAGTATAATCAAATCACAGGCAGCAATATTCAGTCGGCTGATACACTAGACTCAGGGTGTGCCCCGATAGCCGAGTGGTTATAGTATAATCAAATCAGAGGCAGCAATATTCAGTCGACTGATACACTAGGCTCAGGGTGTGCCCCGATAGCCGAGTGGTTATAGTATAATCAAATCACAGGCAGCAATATTCAGTCGGCTGATACACTAGACTCAGGGTGTGCCCCGATAGCCGAGTGGTTATAGTATAATCAAATCAGAGGCAGCAATATTCAGTCGACTGATACACTAGGCATAGGGTGTGCCCCGATAGCCGAGTGGTTATAGTATAATCAAATCAGAGGCAGCAATATTCAGTCGACTGATACACTAGGCCCAGGGTCTGCCCCGATAGCCGAGTGGTTATAATATAATCAAATCAGAGGCAGCACTATTCAGTCGACTGATACACTAGACTCAGGGTGTGCCCCGATAGCCGAGTGGTTATAGTATAATCAAATCAGAGGCAGCAATATTCAGTCGACTGATACACTAGGCCCAGGGTGTGCCCCGATAGCCGAGTGGTTATAGTATAATCAAATCAGAGGCAGCACTATTCAGTCGACTGATACACTAGGCCCAGGGTGTGCCCCGATAGCCAAGTGGTTATAATATAATCAAATCAGAGGCAGCAATATTCAGTCGACTGATACACTAGGCCCAGGATGTGCCCCGATAGCCGAGTGGTTATAATATAATCAAATCAGAGGCAGCAATATTCAGTCGACTGATACACTAGGCCCAGGATGTGCCCCGATAGCCGAGTGGTTATAATATAATCAAATCAGAGGCAGCAATATTCAGTCGACTGATACACTAGGCCCAGGATGTGCCCCGATAGCCGAGTGGTTATAATATAATCAAATCAGAGGCAGCAGTATTCAGTCGGCTGATACACTAGGCCCAGGGTGTGCCCCGATAGCCGAGTGGTTATAGTATAATCAAATCAGAGGCAGCACTATTCAGTCGACTGATACACTAGACTCAGGGTCTGCCCCAATAGCCGAGTGGTTAGAGTATAATTGCATTAGTGGCCGCACTATTCAGTCGACTGATACCTTAGACTCAGGGTCTGCCCCGATAGCCGAGTGGTTAGAGTATAATTACATTAGTGGCCGCACTATTCAGTCGACTGATACACTAGACTCAGGGTCTGCCCCGATAGCCGAGTGGTTAGAGTATAATTACATTAGTGGCCGCACTATTCAGTCGACTGATACACTAGACTCAGGGTCTGCCCCAATAGCCGAGTGGTTAGAGTATAATTACATTAGTGGCCGCACTATTCAGTCGACTGATACACTAGACTCAGGGTCTGCCCCGATAGCCGAGTGGTTAGAGTATAATTACATTAGTGGCCGCACTATTCAGTCGACTGATACACTAGACTCAGGGTCTGCCCCGATAGCCGAGTGGTTAGAGTATAATTACATTAGTGGCCGCACTATTCAGTCGACTGATACACTAGGCCCAGGGTGTGCCCCGATAGCCGAGTGGTTATAGTATAATCAAATCAGAGGCAGCACTATTCAGTCGACTGATACACTAGACTCAGGGTCTGCCCCAATAGCCGAGTGGTTAGAGTATAATTACATTAGTGGCCGCACTATTCAGTCGACTGATACACTAGACTCAGGGTCTGCCCCAATAGCCGCGTGGTTAGAGTATGATAACATCAGTGGCTGCAATATTCAGCCGACCGATACACTAGGCCTAGGGTGTGCCCCGATAGCCGAGTGGTTAGAGTATAATCAAATCAGAGGCAGCACTATTCAGTCGACCGATACACTAGGCCCAGGGTGTGCCCCTATAGCCGAGTGGTTTTAGTATAATCAAATCAGAGGCAGCACTATTCTGTCGACTGATACACTAGGCCCAGGGTGTGCCCCGATAGCCGAGTGGTTTTAGTATAATCAAATCAGAGGCAGCACTATTCTGTCGACTGATACACTAGGCCCAGGGTGTGCCCCGATAGCCGAGTGGTTAAAGTATAATCAAATCAGAGGCAGCACTATTCAGTCGACTGATACACTAGGCCCAGGGTGTGCCCCGATAGCCGAGTGGTTATAGTATAATCAAATCAGAGGCAGCACTATTCAGTCGACTGATACACTAGGCCTAGGGTGTGCCCCGATAGCCGAGTGGTTATAGTATAATCAAATCAGAGGCAGCACTATTCAGTCGACTGATACACTAGGCCCAGGGTGTGCCCCGATAGCCGAGTGGTTATAGTATAATCAAATCAGAGGCAGCACTATTCAGTCGACTGATACACTAGGCCTAGGGTGTGCCCCGATAGCCGAGTGGTTATAGTATAATCAAATCAGAGGCAGCACTATTCTGTCGACTGATACACTAGGCCCAGGGTGTGCCCCGATAGCCGAGTGGTTAAAGTATAATCAAATCAGAGGCAGCACTATTCTGTCGACTGATACACTAGGCCCAGGGTGTGCCCCGATAGCCGAGTGGTTATAGTATAATCAAATCAGAGGCAGCACTATTCAGTCGACTGATACACTAGGCCTAGGGTGTGCCCCGATAGCCGAGTGGTTATAGTATAATCAAATCAGAGGCAGCACTATTCAGTCGACTGATACACTAGGCCCAGGGTGTGCCCCGATAGCCGAGTGGTTATAGTATAATCAAATCAGAGGCAGCACTATTCAGTCGACTGATACACTAGGCCCAGGGTGTGCCCCGATAGCCGAGTGGTTAAAGTATAATCAAATCAGAGGCAGCACTATTCAGTCGACTGATACACTAGGCCTAGGGTGTGCCCCGATAGCCGAGTGGTTAGAGTATAATCAAATCAGAGGCAGCACTATTCTGTCGACTGATACACTAGGCCCAGGGTGTGCCCCGATAGCCGAGTGGTTAAAGTATAATCAAATCAGAGGCAGCACTATTCAGTCGACTGATACACTAGGCCTAGGGTGTGCCCCGATAGCCGAGTGGTTATAGTATAATCAAATCAGAGGCAGCAATATTCAGCCGACTGATACACTAGGCCCAGGGTGTGCCCCGATAGCCGAGTGGTTATAGTATAATCAAATCAGAGGCAGCACTATTCTGTCGACTGATACACTAGGCCCAGGGTGTGCCCCGATAGCCGAGTGGTTAGAGTATAATCAAATCAGAGGCAGCACTATTCTGTCGACTGATACACTAGGCCCAGGGTGTGCCCCGATAGCCGAGTGGTTAAAGTATAATCAAATCAGAGGCAGCACTATTCAGTCGACTGATACACTAGGCCTAGGGTGTGCCCCGATAGCCGAGTGGTTAGAGTATAATCAAATCAGAGGCAGCACTATTCAGTCGACTGATACACTAGGCCCAGGGTGTGCCCCGATAGCCGAGTGGTTATAGTATAATCAAATCAGAGGCAGCACTATTCAGTCGACTGATACACTAGGCCTAGGGTGTGCCCCGATAGCCGAGTGGTTATAGTATAATCAAATCAGAGGCAGCACTATTCTGTCGACTGATACACTAGGCCCAGGGTGTGCCCCGATAGCCGAGTGGTTATAGTATAATCAAATCAGAGGCAGCAATATTCAGCCGACTGATACACTAGGCCCAGGGTGTGCCCCGATAGCCGAGTGGTTATAGTATAATCAAATCAGAGGCAGCACTATTCTGTCGACTGATACACTAGGCCCAGGGTGTGCCCCGATAGCCGAGTGGTTAGAGTATAATCAAATCAGAGGCAGCACTATTCTGTCGACTGATACACTAGGCCCAGGGTGTGCCCCGATAGCCGAGTGGTTAAAGTATAATCAAATCAGAGGCAGCACTATTCAGTCGACTGATACACTAGGCCTAGGGTGTGCCCCGATAGCCGAGTGGTTATAGTATAATCAAATCAGAGGCAGCAATATTCTGTCGACTGATACACTAGGCCTAGGGTGTGCCCCGATAGCCGAGTGGTTATAGTATAATCAAATCAGAGGCAGCAATATTCAGTCGACTGATACACTAGGCCCAGGGTGTGCCCCGATAGCCGAGTGGTTAGAGTATAATCAAATCAGAGGCAGCACTATTCTGTCGACTGATACACTAGGCCCAGGGTGTGCCCCGATAGCCGAGTGGTTAAAGTATAATCAAATCAGAGGCAGCACTATTCAGCCGACTGATACACTAGGCCCAGGGTGTGCCCCGATAGCCGAGTGGTTAAAGTATAATCAAATCAGAGGCAGCACTATTCAGTCGACTGATACACTAGGCCCAGGGTGTGCCCCGATAGCCGAGTGGTTAGAGTATAATCAAATCAGAGGCAGCACTATTCTGTCGACTGATACACTAGGCCTAGGGTGTGCCCCGATAGCCGAGTGGTTAGAGTATAATCAAATCAGAGGCAGCACTATTCTGTCGACTGATACACTAGGCCCAGGGTGTGCCCCGATAGCCGAGTGGTTAGAGTATAATCAAATCAGAGGCAGCACTATTCTGTCGACTGATACACTAGGCCCAGGGTGTGCCCCGATAGCCGAGTGGTTAAAGTATAATCAAATCAGAGGCAGCACTATTCAGTCGACTGATACACTAGGCCTAGGGTGTGCCCCGATAGCCGAGTGGTTAGAGTATAATCAAATCAGAGGCAGCACTATTCAGTCGACTGATACACTAGGCCCAGGGTGTGCCCCGATAGCCGAGTGGTTATAGTATAATCAAATCAGAGGCAGCAATATTCTGTCGACTGATACACTAGGCCCAGGGTGTGCCCCGATAGCCGAGTGGTTAAAGTATAATCAAATCAGAGGCAGCAATATTCTGTCGACTGATACACTAGGGCTAGGGTGTGCCCCGATAGCCGAGTGGTTAGAGTATAATCAAATCAGAGGCAGCACTATTCTGTCGACTGATACACTAGGCCTAGGGTGTGCCCCGATAGCCGAGTGGTTAGAGTATAATCAAATCAGAGGCAGCACTATTCTGTCGACTGATACACTAGGCCCAGGGTGTGCCCCGATAGCCGAGTGGTTAAAGTATAATCAAATCAGAGGCAGCAATATTCTGTCGACTGATACACTAGGCCTAGGGTGTGCCCCGATAGCCGAGTGGTTAGAGTATAATCAAATCAGAGGCAGCAATATTCTGTAGACTGATATACTAGGCCCAGGGTGTGCCCCGATAGCCGAGTGGTTATAGTATAATCAAATCAGAGGCAGCAATATTCAGTCGACTGATACACTAGGCCCAGGGTCTGCCCCAATAGCCGAGTGGTTATAGTATAATCAAATCAGAGGCAGCAATATACAGCCGACTGATACACTAGGCCCAGGGTGTGCCCCGATAGCCGAGTGGTTATAGTATAATCAAATCAGAGGCAGCACTATTCAGTCGACTGATACACTAGGCCCAGGGTGTGCCCCTATAGCCGAGTGGTTTTAGTATAATCAAATCAGAGGCAGCACTATTCAGTCGACTGATACACTAGGCCCAGGGTGTGCCCCGATAGCCGAGTGGTTAGAGTATAATCAAATCAGAGGCAGCACTATTCAGTCGACCGATACACTAGGCCCAGGGTGTGCCCCTATAGCCGAGTGGTTTTAGTATAATCAAATCAGAGGCAGCACTATTCAGTCGACTGATACACTAGGCCCAGGGTGTGCCCCGATAGCCGAGTGGTTAGAGTATAATCAAATCAGAGGCAGCACTATTCAGTCGACTGATACACTAGGCCCAGGGTGTGCCCCGATAGCCGAGTGGTTAGAGTATAATCAAATCAGAGGCAGCACTATTCTGTCGACTGATACACTAGGCCTAGGGTGTGCCCCGATAGCCGAGTGGTTATAGTATAATCAAATCAGAGGCAGCACTATTCAGTCGACTGATACACTAGGCCCAGGGTGTGCCCCGATAGCCGAGTGGTTATAGTATAATCAAATCAGAGGCAGCACTATTCTGTCGACTGATACACTAGGCCCAGGGTGTGCCCCGATAGCCGAGTGGTTAGAGTATAATCAAATCAGAGGCAGCAATATTCAGTCGACTGATACACTAGGCCTAGGGTGTGCCCCGATAGCCGAGTGGTTATAGTATAATCAAATCAGAGGCAGCACTATTCAGTCGACTGATACACTAGGCCCAGGGTGTGCCCCGATAGCCGAGTGGTTATAGTATAATCAAATCAGAGGCAGCACTATTCAGTCGACTGATACACTAGGCCCAGGGTGTGCCCCGATAGCCGAGTGGTTAGAGTATAATCAAATCAGAGGCAGCACTATTCTGTCGACTGATACACTAGGCCCAGGGTGTGCCCCGATAGCCGAGTGGTTAAAGAATAATCAAATCAGAGGCAGCACTATTCTGTCGACTGATACACTAGGCCCAGGGTGTGCCCCGATAGCCGAGTGGTTATAGTATAATCAAATCAGTGGCAGCAATATTCAGTCGACTGATACACTAGGCCCAGGGTGTGCCCCGATAGCCGAGTGGTTAGAGTATAATCAAATCAGAGGCAGCACTATTCTGTCGACTGATACACTAGGCCTAGGGTGTGCCCCGATAGCCGAGTGGTTATAGTATAATCAAATCAGAGGCAGCACTATTCAGTCGACTGATACACTAGGCCCAGGGTGTGCCCCGATAGCCGAGTGGTTATAGTATAATCAAATCAGAGGCAGCACTATTCAGTCGACTGATACACTAGGCCCAGGGTGTGCCCCGATAGCCGAGTGGTTAGAGTATAATCAAATCAGAGGCAGCACTATTCAGTCGACTGATACACTAGGCCCAGGGTGTGCCCCGATAGCCGAGTGGTTATAGTATAATCAAATCAGAGGCAGCACTATTCAGTCGACTGATACACTAGGCCCAGGGTGTGCCCCGATAGCCGAGTGGTTATAGTATAATCAAATCAGAGGCAGCAATATTCAGTCGACTGATACACTAGGCCTAGGGTGTGCCCCGATAGCCGAGTGGTTATAGTATAATCAAATCAGAGGCAGCACTATTCAGTCGACTGATACACTAGACTCAGGGTGTGCCCCGATAGCCGAGTGGTTATAGTATAATCAAATCAGAGGCAGCACTATTCAGTCGACTGATACACTAGGCCCAGGGTGTGCCCCGATAGCCGAGTGGTTAGAGTATAATCAAATCAGAGGCAGCAATATTCAGTCGACTGATACACTAGGCCTAGGGTGTGCCCCGATAGCCGAGTGGTTATAGTATAATCAAATCAGAGGCAGCACTATTCAGTCGACTGATACACTAGGCCCAGGGTGTGCCCCGATAGCCGAGTGGTTAGAGTATAATCAAATCAGAGGCAGCACTATTCAGTCGACTGATACACTAGGCCCAGGGTGTGCCCCGATAGCCGAGTGGTTAGAGTATAATCAAATCAGAGGCAGCAATATTCTGTCGACTGATACACTAGGCCTAGGGTGTGCCCCGATAGCCGAGTGGTTATAGTATAATCAAATCAGAGGCAGCACTATTCAGTCGACTGATACACTAGGCCCAGGGTGTGCCCCGATAGCCGAGTGGTTAGAGTATAATCAAATCAGAGGCAGCACTATTCAGTCGACTGATACACTAGGCCCAGGGTGTGCCCCGATAGCCGAGTGGTTAGAGTATAATCAAATCAGAGGCAGCACTATTCTGTCGACTGATACACTAGGCCCAGGGTGTGCCCCGATAGCCGAGTGGTTATAGTATAATCAAATCAGAGGCAGCACTATTCAGTCGACTGATACACTAGGCCTAGGGTGTGCCCCGATAGCCGAGTGGTTATAGTATAATCAAATCAGAGGCAGCAATATTCAGCCGACTGATACACTAGGCCCAGGGTGTGCCCCGATAGCCGAGTGGTTATAGTATAATCAAATCAGAGGCAGCACTATTCAGTCGACTGATACACTAGGCCTAGGGTGTGCCCCGATAGCCGAGTGGTTATAGTATAATCAAATCAGAGGCAGCACTATTCAGTCGACTGATACACTAGGCCTAGGGTGTGCCCCGATAGCCGAGTGGTTATAGTATAATCAAATCAGAGGCAGCACTATTCAGTCGACTGATACACTAGGCCTAGGGTGTGCCCCGATAGCCGAGTGGTTATAGTATAATCAAATCAGAGGCAGCAATATTCAGCCGACTGATACACTAGGCCCAGGGTGTGCCCCGATAGCCGAGTGGTTATAGTATAATCAAATCAGAGGCAGCACTATTCAGTCGACTGATACACTAGGCCTAGGGTGTGCCCCGATAGCCGAGTGGTTATAGTATAATCAAATCAGAGGCAGCACTATTCAGTCGACTGATACACTAGGCCTAGGGTGTGCCCCGATAGCCGAGTGGTTATAGTATAATCAAATCAGAGGCAGCAATATTCAGTCGACTGATACACTAGGCCTAGGGTGTGCCCCGATAGCCGAGTGGTTTGAGTATAATCAAATCAGAGGCAGCACTATTCAGTCGACTGATACACTAGGCCCAGGGTGTGCCCCGATAGCCGAGTGGTTTTAGTATAATCAAATCAGAGGCAGCAATATTAAGTCGACTGATACACTAGGCCCAGGGTGTGCCCCGATAGCCGAGTGGTTAAAGTATAATCAAATCAGAGGCAGCAATATTCTGTCGACTGATACACTAGGCCTAGGGTGTGCCCCGATAGCCGAGTGGTTAGAGTATAATCAAATCAGAGGCAGCACTATTCAGTCGACTGATACACTAGGCCTAGGGTGTGCCCCGATAGCCGAGTGGTTATAGTATAATCAAATCAGTGGCAGCAATATTCAGCCGACTGATACACTAGGCCCAGGGTGTGCCCCGATAGCCGAGTGGTTATAGTATAATCAAATCAGTGGCAGCAATATTCAGTCGACTGATACACTAGGCCCAGGGTGTGCCCCGATAGCCGAGTGGTTAGAGTATAATCAAATCAGAGGCAGCACTATTCAGTCGACTGATACACTAGGCCCAGGGTTTGCCCCGATAGCCGAGTGGTTAGAGTATAATCAAATCAGAGGCAGCACTATTCTGTCGACTGATACACTAACTCAGGGTTTGCCCCGATAGCCGAGTGGTTTGAGTATAATTACATCAGAGGTAGCACTATTCAGTCGGCTGATACACTAGACTCAGGGTTTGCCCCGATAGCCGAGTGGTTAGAGTAAAATCAAATCAGAGGCAGCAATATTCAGTCGACTGATACACTAGGCCCAGGGTCTGCCCCGATAGCCGAGTGGTTATAGTATAATCAAATCAGAGGCAGCAATATTCAGCCGACTGATACACTAGGCCCAGGGTGTGCCCCGATAGCCGAGTGGTTATAGTATAATCAAATCAGAGGCAGCAATATTCAGCCCACTGATACACTAGGCCCAGGGTGTGCCCCGATAGCCGAGTGGTTATAGTATAATCAAATCAGAGGCAGCACTATTCTGTCGACTGATACACTAGGCCCAGGGTGTGCCCCGATAGCCGAGTGGTTATAGTATAATCAAATCAGAGGCAGCAATATTAAGTCGACTGATACACTAGGCCCAGGGTGTGCCCCGATAGCCGAGTGGTTATAGTATAATCAAATCAGAGGCAGCACTATTCAGTCGACTGATACACTAGGCCCAGGGTGTGCCCCGATAGCCGAGTGGTTTTAGTATAATCAAATCAGAGGCAGCAATATTAAGTCGACTGATACACTAGGCCCAGGGTGTGCCCCGATAGCCGAGTGGTTTTAGTATAATCAAATCAGAGGCAGCACTATTCAGTCGACTGATACACTAGGCCCAGGGTGTGCCCCGATAGCCGAGTGGTTTTAGTATAATCAAATCAGAGGCAGCAATATTCAGTCGACTGATACACTAGGCCCAGGGTCTGCCCCGATAGCCGAGTGGTTATAGTATAATCAAATCAGAGGCAGCAATATTCAGCCGACTGATACACTAGGCCCAGGGTGTGCCCCGATAGCCGAGTGGTTATAGTATAATCAAATCAGAGGCAGCAATATTCAGCCCACTGATACACTAGGCCCAGGGTGTGCCCCGATAGCCGAGTGGTTATAGTATAATCAAATCAGAGGCAGCACTATTCTGTCCACTGATACACTAGGCCCAGGGTGTGCCCCGATAGCCGAGTGGTTATAGTATAATCAAATCAGAGGCAGCAATATTAAGTCGACTGATACACTAGGCCCAGGGTGTGCCCCGATAGCCGAGTGGTTATAGTATAATCAAATCAGAGGCAGCACTATTCAGTCGACTGATACACTAGGCCCAGGGTGTGCCCCGATAGCCGAGTGGTTATAGTATAATCAAATCAGAGGCAGCAATATTAAGTCGACTGATACACTAGGCCCAGGGTGTGCCCCGATAGCCGAGTGGTTATAATATAATCAAATCAGAGGCAGCACTATTCAGTCGACTGATACACTAGGCCCAGGGTGTGCCCCGATAGCCGAGTGGTTATAGTATAATCAAATCAGAGGCAGCACTATTCAGTCGACTGATACACTAGGCCCAGGGTGTGCCCCTATAGCCGAGTGGTTTTAGTATAATCAAATCAGAGGCAGCAATATTAAGTCGACTGATACACTAGGCCCAGGGTGTGCCCCGATAGCCGAGTGGTTATAGTATAATCAAATCAGAGGCAGCACTATTCAGTCGACTGATACACTAGGCCCAGGGTGTGCCCCGATAGCCGAGTGGTTATAGTATAATCAAATCAGAGGCAGCACTATTCTGTCGACTGATACACTAGGCCCAGGGTGTGCCCCTATAGCCGAGTGGTTTTAGTATAATCAAATCAGAGGCAGCAATATTAAGTCGACTGATACACTAGGCCCAGGGTGTGCCCCGATAGCCGAGTGGTTAAAGTATAATCAAATCAGAGGCAGCACTATTCTGTCGACTGATACACTAGGCCTAGGGTGTGCCCCGATAGCCGAGTGGTTATAGTATAATCAAATCAGAGGCAGCAATATTCAGCCGACTGATACACTAGGCCAAGGGTCTGCCCCGATAGCCGAGTGGTTATAGTATAATCAAATCAGAGGCAGCAATATTCAGCCGACTGATACACTAGGCCCAGGGTGTGCCCCGATAGCCGAGTGGTTTTAGTATAATCAAATCAGAGGCAGCAATATTCAGCCGACTGATACACTAGGATGAGGGTCTGCCCCGATAGCCGAGTGGTTATAGTATAATCAAATCAGAGGCAGCAATATTCAGCCGACTGATACACTAGGCCCAGGGTGTGCCCCGATAGCCGAGTGGTTTTAGTATAATCAAATCAGAGGCAGCAATATTCAGCCGACTGATACACTAGGATGAGGGTCTGCCCCAATAGCCGAGTGGTTAGAGTATGATAACATCAGTGGCTGCAATATTCAGCCGACCGATACACTAGACTCAGGGTCTGCCTCAATAACCGAGTGGTTAGAGTATAATTACATCAGAGGTAGCACTTTTCAGTTTACTGATACTAGATGTTCAGGGGGGCTGCCCCGATGGCCTAGCTAGTAGTTAGAACATAATTCATTTGACATAACATAAATCAGTTGACTTACACAAAAAGTTCGGGAGACTGCCTTGAGAGTCGAATGATAAGAGCATAATTACTCTAAAGGTGTAAGAAATCCAGTCAAATTCGAGAATTTTCAAAGTAGACCCTGTTTACTTCTAAATACAGTGCAGAAATTAAAGTAAAACGTCAAATATATTTTCAATATTTTTATTTGAAATTCAATCTGAAACTTTGACTTTGAAAAAAAAACAAGTATGATTCCAAGTATTTAGATAAAAAAAGCAGGAATTTACTCGTAATCGTGCAAGCGTCTTTCTGAGACCTTATTCCTGAGACGTCTCTCGTGTGCACAGAGCATGTCTCTATCCGCTGTGATCGATAGTCGTTAAATCTATTGGCTTGCGGCCAGGAAGAGATCCCAGTCATGTAATCAACTTACTTTATGTTATGAGATATTTAGGCGCAGTTACCGATTACCTAATCTGGTGGTGGAAGGACCTGATTGCAGCCAGGCGTGCTTCTTAACACAACTGTTGGGAAATCTCCGTGAAAGTGGCTTCTGCAAGTTTAATGTTTATATGCATGCAGCAAGCTATGATACTAAT
>OZ012686.1:22692469-22699969 GCA_963942565.1 Maea johnstoni
ACCGGTCAGTCACCTGCCAGTAATAGGAAGAGCAGATGCCCAGACATGTGCGGCTGCGCAGTTGAGATAATAAAGCACACACATTATAAACCCTCTAAGCTGCTTGCGAAAGACATCTTTACCCATTAAGGCCTAAAAGGTTGTTTGTTTCCTGTAACCCTACCCTAACAAGTTTTTATTTTTTTAAATCCCTACCTTTAAGTTTTTTCCCGCTCTCCCAACTCCCAATCAACATAAAACATGCATAAAACACACATTTTTGACCAAAAAATAATGCTAAATATATAAATATATTACCCACCTTCCTCCCTATTTTTTTTCGGACCGTTACAGAAAACAAACAATATTTTTTACTTCGTCTAATGCTTATGTGAGTTCCTTTAGAAATTGAATGGTAACCTTACAAAATAATTTATGAGAGTTGTTGGTATTGTCTTGATCAACATTCACCCTTCAAGTAATTTTCCAACTATGCTTTTGCTTGAAGCATTTCACCAAAATTGTCAGATTGCTTTTGGTTGCCCTGAGTATTAATGGGTTCAGCTGTGATGTCATGGACGTGTCTGCTTATCTATGCCTAAGTGACCGGTTGTCATTATTGGGAATACAGTCGTGTAAAATGCTCTGCTTGCCAGCACATTTAGAGCAGGAATTAAATGTCGTTACTGTATACGTATGTTTGTTGATTGGCCACATTAAAGGATATACAAAGCCATGACAAATACATATATTTAGGTATATTACTAAAGTGACAATAAAGAATAGTGACAATAAAAGACATCTACACGGAATACAAGCTTTTTCTGTGTCAAGATCCCTCGGCTAGGCAACATTGAATCGGGTAAACAATTGGTCCGTTTATTTGGCAAAGCAATTAAATGGTAAACGTGGTAAATCGTATTGGTGGAGGGGGGGGGGGGGATGGAATTACATCAATCAGGTGATTATATTTCTGGAAAGAGCAGACTTCCCTCAAAGTGGCAAGTACACACTTCGTCGTAAACACGATCTGTTTGGCTATGCATGAGAGGTGGGCTTGACACACGAGTGGACTATTTGCATCAAGCAGCAAGACACGCCGAGCATGAGATGACAGGATACATGCAAAAGCTGTACTCCCGTTGCCAACAAACCGGGCTGCGTTTTTGTCTCCTTGATAGCACGTACCATTAATGGGTTTTCTCGATGATTACGCCTAACCGCTAATGGGTTTTGACATGTGGACTAATAACGATAGAGTGAGGATGAACAGTGATAGGTGAAACATGAGGATATCACGCTTCAAGGTTGTCTTTTAACCCATGAAAGCTCACAGCGACAAACAGCCTGACAAATTTGGTTTTTGAGACAAAAGCATAGTTGGATGTATATTTGAAAGAGACATTTTAATCAAATCTCTGCCATCAACTCTTACTTCAGATATTTTGTAATGTCATTTTTGATTTCAAACTTATGATTAAAAGTATCATAGATCCAGACGATAATTTCTAGATGAACTCTTTGGCACTAATTGGTTAATGTGGTACTGGTGAAGGTCGAAAAATACGTTTCCTCGTCGGTATTTTCGTCTCTTGAAACACCATAGGTCATATCGCAATGAGGTTGAATTCTACTATAAAATATTTCTTTTTTGAAAAATATGGATTATGAAACCAAAGATGGTTTCTGAAAATTAAAGTTTAAAGTGCACTCCAATATGACACAGCGCCCCCTGGAGTTTTAGTTCAGAGGTTCCCTATTGATTACGACTCCTTTGATAACGTCTTGCGCAATGAAGCATCCCGCAAACATCATCTCCTTAATGGAAAAGACGGCATTAGGGCGGAAGCTATTCGCTCGAATTTCTCATGTGAAAGTGGATGACCGAAGAAGGATTACGTCTAGACGTTCACGTCTGGGGAAGATGGCCCCTTTGCTCGTAAAACAACCGAACGAACCAGGCCCGACTCCCTGTAGCTTAACGAGCGCATTAGTGTGAGAGATAGCGGCCATTACATGGTGTAAGGTAAGAATAATCGTGACACACGGGGAAGCCATCCGCGGATTACTAACCCTCTAAATCCCATAGTTCCCACCTAACACGTGTGTGTGTCTAAAATCAGCAATGGCAGTAGATTGGCCTACATAAAGGTAAAGGTATTCGGTTTATAGTCTTGTATCCACCGAAGCGCTCACACGACCTTCCTCCCATAGCAGGCACTGTACACACGGAAACCATTTCAACCCCCCCCCCCCCCCGGGGGATATTCCAGAGCAACTGGCAGCATATAGCGCACACGCTCTAAGCACTGCCTTTTTCTATGCTAGGTACCCATTTTGCAGCTGGGTAGACTGAAGCAATATGGAATGAACTGTCTTGCCCAAGGACAGACCAAAGTGCCCGGCCGGGAATTGGACCAGCGACCCTCTGATTACTAGTCCGACACCTAACCAACTGAGCTTCTTTGTCCCCATATATACACATGCAAGATACCAACGTTAGGGTAGAAATGGTCAATCAAAACTTAAGAAACAGATACTAGTATGCAAGAGCACTTGAACACCGTTAACATAAAAATCAGTTCATTAAATGAAAAAAGTTGATTGGCCTGTTCGATTTGGAGTGAATACATTCGGATATATAAATGTGGTAATATTCATTTTTGTGGTTATAACTAATGCTGGTAGGGAAGGGTTGACATATCATATATTCCATAAGTAATGGAAAACAGACAAATCATATTGAGAAACGCATATTGCGTTCTTGGGTAATTTCCATTCAAATACTTGATAGTCAAAAGCACTCTTGTAAAGACAGAAAACAACATGTTTGCGATGGGAGAGATGGCCTAACAAATGACGCTTAGGTGTTATATCAGGTGACGAGTGTCACCCTCACAATATCAAACATGTGACGTCATTCGAGATCACACATTGCCAAAACGAGGCTGGCAAATAAGGCTAGAAGATCAATCGGATGAAATGAAGTTTGCCCAAATCAGCTCGACAAGTTAATTACATTGCTGCATTTTATGATGAAATAATTCTACGGAGACTGGATCTTTTCACTCTGAGGTTCATAAATGACGAGGTTTCATAATTCTGTGCGAGAACCCGCATAATGGTTATGACGTCAGCATCATCACATCTAATGTAGTTTTATTCCAAATACGACTAATATTGAGTGTTCAGATATTTTAATCCTTTTCCTCTAAAACAGTATTCAGTACCTTATACAGGCAGATATTTTTACAAGAAAATATGCTGTTTTATTCCCTTAAAGAAAAAAAGGAACTGGTAAAAATTACAGCGGCAAGAAAGTATTCTTTCTACGTCATGGTCTTACTCTGGCCAACTTCCTTGTTCTTTAAGTTTGTGTTGCTTTCTGTATAATGCATTTACTATGTTCTAACATGTAGACATTCACTGATTTTTGATCTTTTCCCTTTTGTATTAAGTATTCTTACAATTTTGAAAAAGTAAGCTCTATCGCCACGAAACACACACATAGATATGGAAGCAGCAAGACCAAGGCCGTTTTAGGTATACATGTACCTAGTACATCTCAGCGTGATGATATTGCAACTGGTATCACTTAGCAGTATGAAACTTAATATAAGAGAAGACATGTCCCATAAATTTGATGGACGGGGCACAGGTCGTACGAATAACCACCAGTTTCCCACATCCAGTGGCAATCAGGATACGACAAGGGCAAAGCTCAACACCAATCAATTTTGAGAGTATTTTATGGATATGGTCAGCTCGGTCGGTAGTTATAAAGGCTACTGGGTGGTACTCAAGATCTAATATACTAGAGGCTATATTAGTTACCACACATCATTCGTAAATAGTGTCAGTGTATTGTTGTTTATCAAATTTATGTAGATATATTCCCAACATTGCCGGAATATATTGCATTATGCATCAAAACGCACGAAATGCCAGAAACGACTAGAACAGACGACTACCGGTATTTGTAATCGTAGCTCCAGAAAAAGGTCATCATCTGTGTACCAAAAACAGCTGGTACCTAATATAGAGGTACAGATTTGTTACCATACTTTGTTAACAAAGGAAATCAATCCATACTGTTGAGACTTGTGTTTATATATATATATACAATTTACCTTTTGACAACATACATGTAACAAGAATGAGACTGAATATGTTTTCTTTATGCTTTTGTGTTTCTTGATGTAAATCTTTGACAATACAAGAATGCTAAATCAGTGTTTTTATACACTGATGTGTCATATATGCCAATATTCTTTGAATGAATGCCTATGGAAAATAAAAATCCTGTTGCATATGAGTGCAATTTGAAATTTAAAAAAATCACCTGTGTTTGGTTTGCAACAGGTAGTCTTTATTTTGATCATTGCAATGGAGGGATTTTTCCCCAACAGTATATAGGAATTGCAACATGTATGTTATGAGGTGGCGGCTACGGAAGCTTGAGCCATTTCATGAAGATAACTGCAACATGAGTGTGTTCAAATTGCCTTGCATTATGTTCCTCAACTTGTATTGATTTTATGTTGTAATCCGGAAGGTTTGACTGACGTACACCATTGGTGGAAAAAAGCTTACAATTCCTCTCGGAACACATCGAAATCCTTGAGCGCTTTAAAAATTCAACTTCAACATCAATCCTCTACTCCATGCACAGTCGTATTAATAACCCCAACCATATATATATATATATATATATATATATATATATATATATATATATATATATATATATATATATATATATATATATATATATATGGGAATTCGTTTCTATTACCAATTGAGATTTATTAAATGAAAAGTCAGTAGGCCTACGTGTAGTTCTGAATAAGCTTGTAGTGAATACTAAGTGGTACATTTGGTTTGCCTTGCATTTACCATATCGGTTCCTAAATTAGATATCGATCCCACAAATCCAAATGAACAATAGTGACCCGCTGGTCATTTAGCTAATTAAACACTTTTGGCAATTACGTATTATGATCACAACAATGACCAGGCCAGTTAGCTAATTATACATGTGTATGTATATTACTGCTTCAATTACTTCTCCTTCTTCTTCGTCTACTACTACTACTACTACTACTACTACTACTACTACTACTACTACTACTACTACTACTTCTACTCATGAATTCTCAATTTCATCCTATTGTGCTTGCCATGGAGTATTAATGAAGGTGTTGCATCATCAATGTAATTGTGTGAATTTCTCTATTATTTGCAGATCCTCTGCTTCACCGCATCCTCCATCGTCTCCCTGGTAACGGCTATCGTCAGCATCCAGCTGCTGCGTCTGGGGATGGTGAACCACACCACTGATGGCCACACATTCCAGAAGGAAGAAACTGACACGCTGATCATCATCGCCCTCGGCGCCGCGGGGACCGAGTGTCTCTTTTGCGTCATCTCGTCGTTCGTCAGCTGTCGGATGGCGCACGAAGCAAAGAAAGAACTCTTTAAGAAAAGGGAGGGAACCTTCCACGTGCAGGTAGTGGGCGAAAAAGATATAGTAGTGGTCACCAGACCTCTGACAGATCCTATTGAGGAAGATAGAGTATCTACTGTCTGACAGTCACGTGATAGTCACGTGTCGATCATGTGATATCGTAAACGTTGCAATCTCAGCTCCAGAGTATTTTAAACAGTTTTAACGTTCATAAAGAAATGCTCAAAAATTACATCAAATCAGTATTGAACCTTTTATACTTGTCATATTTAACGAAAACTCGTTGTGGTGTGAGTTTAATCACTTGGTCTTAGTTGAATACGAATGGGCACAGTAGTATTTGTACTGTAGTAGACGCCTAAGTCCTAAAATAAATGATTGTTTGCACTCCACCACCGTAGTTTGCACCTGCGCAGCTTGAGGTATGCTGTTCCAACCTCACCTCTCGGAATGCCTTCTTTCATCTCGATTTTATAAGTTGCTCTTCCGATCTCTCGCTTTTTATCGTCGTCTGTCACGTGACTGTCCTTCACCTGGTGCTCTCTGTCCCGTAGATCTCGTTAAGTATGGGTGTACCTTAGGGTAACGTCTTTGACAGCACTGATGGGTGACATGAACTTGTTATTTCTACTGTAAACAGGACGAAGTCGACCTGGGATACTGCAACTCCGATCCTGACTTCGAACAAGGTCTCGAGGGCGGTTACGCCTTTCCCGGCGGCCATTTTGCAGAGGAAGATGTAGGGCACATAGAAATCCACGTGGGCGATGATTTCGCGCCCTCCACGACAGCTATGAGTAGACAGAGCAGCTATAGTGAAACTAGTTTGAATTTGAATCGTGGCTATGATGACGGTCTACGAACAATTACTCGCATATCAAGGGAAGAGTTTGCGAAAGATGGAAACTCAAGGGTCACGCCTGTTTCAGAATCGTGACGACTGCTGTTTCATCTCGACAAGGAAATGTTAATTCACCGATCACTGCAGTAGAACAAGGAACGTCAGGTATCATCAGTGAAATTATCGAAATTCACGGCAAACGAAAGTGTAAAAATTAGATTTAGTTGATATCAATATATTATTTACTGATATAAAAGAATAAAGCATGTATATATCAAAAATTGTTTATCGATATCCGCAAACGATTCTTTGATATCAAAAAGCATTTATTGATATCCAGAGATACCAACTGATAACCGTAAATAATTCCTAATTAATATCAACAATCATTTATGATTATCAGTAAATACAAAGACATGCATATCATAATCATATTTGATACACGTAGATTTTTTGATATCAGAAAATATATCTGGATATAGATAAATGTTGCTATATATGGCCAGCAAAAAGCATTTATTGCTATCTATATATCATTATTGATATCAAATAAATATTATTGATACCAAAAAATGTAATTTACTTTCCACTTTAGTTTGCCATATATATTCTTCTATAGGAAGCTGACACAAATGCCGATTATGATGGGTATTATAAAATATGGTAAAAAGGTTCTTGCGTTAACAGATTTTCGCCATGTGTTCAATTCGTTCCACAATAAATAACGTTCATACCACTGTTAAACCCCGATATTACTTGATAAGTGAATTACTTGATATGATAAATTTCTAAATCCAATTCCACAACTGGAAATGAGTTTCTAACTGTGCAATACTGATAATGGTTATCTCGGTGTTCAAATCAAAACAAGTTCTTACCATATACTATAATTATTAAAGGTCGTAGGATGGTGTTGGTGCGGCAAACAAAACAGCCTTTTCTCCCAATTTTCCTGAGGAATTAAAAACATTTTGCCGTTGCTACATAAGTATGTTTAGGAAATGTTTTCAAAATTCATGGAACAGATGTAAGTAAACAAATTGGGTAAGAAATGAAATGTTGCTGATTCAAACTCCATAGAGTAAGTTTCCATTTTTCTTGCAAATTGTTTTGCATATCGGGGGAATAATAATTTGACTTGTTTATGAAGGAACAGTTTGTTTGTTTGGAAAAGAACAGGAATATATATACATATATATATATATATATATAT
>OZ012686.1:22701964-22771964 GCA_963942565.1 Maea johnstoni
TGGGCCAAATGACTGAACGGTGGATCTTACAATAGTCAATGCCCCCAGAACTCTCCACTACCTGATAACAATGGGAACCTCAGCTGTGCCTCTGTTTCCATTATTATCAGGTAATGGAGAGTTCTGAGGGCATTAACTATTAAATCTTAAATCATGCACAACCCCCTCATGTGGCCATTGTGAGAACTAAACAGCCAACAGCAGGCTACACGCCCTCATGATGATAAGATGTGAGCAGTGATTTAACCCTGATGATGCTGATGGCTAATTTGGCCATTACAAAATGATGCGAAAACCTACAAAATGATTGAAACCCTGGCAAATGGGTACTCATCTGAAAGTACTCAGTGAGAGCTATCTGATGAATACCAACATGACAGGGTTTAGACGGTTTTCGAAAATCCTTTCATCCTTGTGCTTTGGAGGAAACTAGCCTCAGCATTGGAAGGGTTAAACATGCTATTGTAAAATAGAGTAAACTAAAAGCCTAGTCGCTAGGCTCTGACCCTAAATGAACTGTTCCCAGCTAGATCAGGCCTGAGAGAAAATCAATTACTTTTGACACTACTACACAGGGACATGAATAGGCAGCTGCAGGCAGCTCGTCCAAGCTTGAAAGCATCATGAAATCATTTCATGTAACTCTCTTCTACAACAGCACGCTGACAGGCAATGACTCTATAATATCCCTCAACCTTCTACCCTGCCCGCAGGGTGTTGCTACAGCAAGTTTCATAGCCTAGATTTCTAGGCTGCCATATGTATTTTTTGTGCATTCAAGTTCTTGTTTTCAGGCACTAAGCGGTCAAGATGGCTAAATTGGTCATTTTTGAAGAGAGGACTCAGTTTTATACAAGCTATACTGAACCAATCTTGACGTGTTGTAAACATGGTGAATTATATGATATCTTCGGTTGCTGATGACATCGGCAGTAATAATAGTCCTCTAAGTAATTTTGCATCCCCTTTGAGTTTTCAATTACTGTAAAACCCATTATTATCGCGCTCCTTTTAATTTCAAGCATTTCGCGCTAGGTGATCATAACGCGTATATTACTGGCGCTGATATACGTTCAAAATAGCATAACAATGCCCCATCTAGTGGTGAAACAGTTGATGCGTGTAATTAAATGGCCGCGATCGCATTCACATGGCAATTGCGTGAATAAAAAGGGGCGTGGATATAAAGGGCTTTACAGTATTCAATTCAATTATTCAATTCAATTATTCAATTCAATTATTCAATTCAATTATTCAATTCAATTATTCAAGTCAATTATTCAAGTCAATTATTCAAGTCAATTATTCAAGTCAATTATTCAAGTCAATTATTCAAGTCAATTATTCAAGTCAATTATTCAAGTCAATTATTCAAGTCAATTATTCAATTGAGTGGGCATGCCCGGCCAGTGAGTCGTCCTCACCATAGGTCATTGCTGACTCTGTTACTGCTCCCCTTATTCTATTCCCAGGAACACGTAAATCCTTATTAACCCTTACGCTGCTGGTGGCTAATTTGGCAAATACAAAATGATGCAAAACATCTGAAAAATGACTGAAACCCTGGCACATTGGTACTCATCTGAGAGTACTCAGCGAGAGCTTTCCAATGAGTACCAACATGACAGGGTTTAGACAGTTTTCAAAAATCTTTGCATCTTTCTGCTTTGGACAAAATTAGCCTTAGCATTGTAAGGGTTAACATTATTGAGAAAATACTCACCTTTGCCTCTTTTGCCAGATCCTGGTGTGAGCTTGACCTTGTACCTGCAATTATCAATAACTATTGAGACATATCGATCCTATCATAATTGGCAACAATTATCAATTACACTGTCACTGTAAAATGTAGGTAATATTCATAACTATAACTAAATATTCCATTGCGGGCATTTATTACAACTGCCAATGCACTAGGTAAAGGGTAGCACATTGAGAAAAGCACAAAATCAACCAGTTGCAATCAGTACTAGATAAACAGTATTTTTTTTACTACTACTACTACTACTACTACTACTACTACTACTACTACAACTACTACTACTACTACTACTACTACTACAACTGCTACTACTACTACTACTATTAATAATAGTAACCTTTACTTAAAGAGGGTAACTCAGTCCAATGGTAAGGATCTTCTATGAGGCCCTCTGTTACAAGTAATGTCATGTTTACATAGAAGGAGATCCTATCTGAATGATCTCTGTTGTGCTATCTTCAAGGTAGGACATTGAATGGCTTGTCAAACCACCCACCTTCAGTTCCGGGTGTGACTTCTCCCTTTGCCTGCCACCAGGGTCTTAGCTAGGATTTTGAAACTGGGTGCCCAAAATTGGCAATTGTAAAATTTTGGGGCGTCTAAATCTTTAAGGGGGATCACAACATACTCAGATTTTAACCATAATTATGTATTAATTTATCAAAATAAGGCATGATATCCTTATACAATGTCATTAGAAATATATGGAGATGAGAAAAATTCAATGATATGCTTTTGATTGATATTTCAAGAAATTGCTCTCAAAATATTTTGGGTGTCCTGATGAGTGCTTTTTAAGGGTTTGGGTGTCCAAAAAGACACCCAGGCGTTCTGCTGGCTAAAACCATGCCGGCCACCCATGACAGGATACGCAACACAGACCGCTCAGCTAGTACCTAGTCCTATATCTCTGCATTCAGGTTATTGAATAAGTAGATACTTACTTGTAAGTAGAGAGAGCTGAATAGGGAGCTGCTATCGGGACCACATAGAGAAGAACGTCATCCACTATAGGTTGACCGGTTAGCGAATCCAGAATATTCACATCCTGAAAAACACAACATTTCGACACATCTCATTCTCTGGGAATCAAGGATATCCACAGCTTAACCTTTATGCTGCTGGTGGCTAATTTGGCCAATATGAAATGATGCAAAACACCTGAAAAATGACTGAAACAGTGGTAAATGGGTACTCATCTGAGAGTACTCATTGAGAGCTATCCAATGAATACCAACATGACAGGGTTTAGATGACTTTCGAAAATATTTGAGTTCTTGTGCTTTGGACATAAGTAGACTCAGCATGGGAAGGGTAAAAACAAGTCTAACTTATTTATGGCCTGAACATCTGTATGAGGCATGAAAAAATTGTTTGTTTCCTCTAACACGACCCTAATAGATTTTTAACCTAAAATAATTGTGAAATTTAGTTTTTTTCCGCCCTCTCAACTCCCAATCAACATAAATCAGGATTAGAACACATCATTACAACTACAGCTGCTATGAACCATGCACTGTTTGAAAAAAGATATTCCAAAAAACATAAATATTTTACCTATTTTTCTACCAAGCTATTTTTTCAGACTGTAACAGGAAACAAACAATTTTTTTTAGAGTCCAGGCATTTGCCATCTGGACCTATGATGTTTTAGAAAATAACTTTGGAATCAAACATAATTTCAAAGTTTTTGTATGACAGTCGTTGGGTGGCCTCGATTGAGCTTCACTTTTGAATAAACAGGTCCTCCCTCTTTTTTTATAGAGATGACCAATATTTGACAGTTACATAAGTACACTGAGATATGACACTATATGGACCATAAACACCTGCCTGTCCTCTGTCTATCCTTTATTAAGCACTTTTGAACATCATAGGTGGAAAGGGTGCTATTTCAAATATCAATTATTATTACGAATTAAAGTTTTTATAATTCAACGGAAAATTGGAGAAGGATAAGTTTGATAAATGTGTAGCAGGTGGCTATTAAACTAGAGTCAACTTCTAGGACTCAGTTCTTTACATGGTAAAAAACAGTTTTTGGGTGTTTTATAGAGTGTAAAATCTAGCTAGTCATGCCATAATGGAAATAGGTGCTGACCTACCATGATCTATTTCAAAATTACTTCACAAGAGCCATAAGTATGAGGAAATCAATATGAGCAAAAAAAGAGTAATATAATGATATAAATAACCTACCACATTGGTCTGAGTCTTCTCCTCCTCCTCTCCCTCCTTCTCCTCCTCTGACATGTGACCCTGAAAGAGGCAAGTGGTTGGTTAAAACAGAGAACTAATACAGCTTTTAATATCAAGGCAGAGAATCGGTCTGGCACCAAGACTTTTTATAGGCAGTTCACCTTCTATTGCTTTAGTACACTGAGGTGTGGTAGGAGGTACTATGGTCTGTCCCACGACAAGACAGTTCGCCTCCTATTGCCTCAGTACACTGAGCTGTGATAAGAGGTACTATGATCTGTCCCACGACAAGACAGTTCACCTTCTAGTGCCTCAGTACACTGAGCTGTGATAGGAGGTACTATAGTCTGTCCCATGAGAAGACAGTTCACCTCCTATTGCCTCAGTACACTGAGCTGTGATAAGAAGCAATATTGTTTGTCCCAGGACAAGACAGTTCACCTCCTATTGTCTCAGTACACAGAGCTGTAATAAGAGGTACTATGGTCTGTCCCACAACAAGGCAGTTCACCTCCTATTGCCTCAGTACACTGAGCTGTGATAAGAGGCATTATGGTCTGTCCCTGAGAAACAATGTAAAGGGTTCCTAACATACCTCTTAAAACTGCATGTACACGAAAAAAAATCCACAAAATCAAATAATGTAAAAATAAAGATATCTTACCTGATCAGTTTTAGCATTTGTTTTCTGCTCTGTCAAGGCAGCTTTGGAGGCCGGGAGCTGAGGCTGATCACCTGCAAACAATGGAATGGAAACCCCTATTATATGCTGAAAATGATTGAATATAAAAAATATTAACCCATTTATGATAGATCCACTTGACAAGTGTCTTATGTACCTATATAATTTTGACAATAACATTATTGTAAATTTATGATATTCACAAAAATGTAATGTTGGACAGATACCAACAAAATTGTCATGGTGTTTTTGGGTGCTACAGGCATGAGTGGGTTAATACTTCAGAAGTTAAATACTACATCAAATGTTTAACAAGATGTTGAATGAAATATAAATCAAGTAATAAATTAAACTGAACATTTTATAAATCAAATACCTTTTCCAATGCCAAGCAAGATGAACGAGAGGGGTGACAGAGAAGAAAAGGAGTTAGAGAATGAGTAAAGTTGAGGTGTATTGGGCTTGTGGCGTAATGTGATTTGGGGCGTAATGGGATGTATTTGTTCTAGTAATGTATTATCTATTCATAAATAAGAGTTTTGTCAGCAGTTGAAAACTGCTTTCTCTGCGGTTGTGCCCCGGTTAATTGCACTCCTGGTTTTGTCTCTTCATCTGGGTGTGGGATTGTGCATTTGACTTTTGCTTTTAAATATTTTGGCTGTTTTCACGACAATTTTAGAAAAAGTGGTTTCGGGGTCGCGCAATCCCCACCACACCATCTATTGCGAAAGTGTGTAACTATGAAATGGTGGCGGTGAACGTGATGTGGCTTCGTACTGCTTATCAGGCATCAATCTGGTTCATCAGGGATTCTATTGTTTTAAGTGGTTGAGGTAGTTAAAGGTAAAGGTATTCGGTTTATAGTCTTGTATTCACCAAAGTGCTCACACGACCTTCCTTCCCTAGCAGGCCTGTACACATGGAAACCATTTCAATCCCCCGGGGTAATTTTCAGAGCAGTTGGCAGCATATAGCGCACAAGCTCTAAGCACTGCCTTATTAATGCTAGGTACCCATTTTGCAGCTGGGTAGACTGAGGCAAAATTTAATAAACTGTCTTGCCCAAGGACATACCAAAGTGCCCCGGCCGGGAATAGAACCAGCAACCTACTGATTACTAGTCCGACACCTAACCAACTGAGCTACTTTGCCTCCATAAGTAGTTCACTCTAAACTTCCTACATGTCAATCAGTATGACTTGATATCCAAACCTGTGCTGTGCACGATGCTGGCAGGTGTTTTACAATATCTCACCTGCTTCATTCACTGTCATATCCTCCAGGTGAGTTATAACTCCTGTTAGGGGATTTTTAGGGGGCTGTTTCTTGCCCTGCTGCTGCTGCTGCTGCTGTTGCTTTGCCACCTTATTCTGCTGTGCCTCCTGTTGTTTCCCCTTCTTCCCCTTTTTCTTTTTCTCCTCCTTTGGCGGCCCTGAAGATTGTAATATCTCCATCTTAAGACGTCTCTCCTCCTCATCCTGGTCCTTGTACTTGTCCTTGATCTTCTTAAGTTTCGCCTGAAAAGGTAATACATACATAACAAATTAAGTACATTACACACACACATATATATAATATATATATATATATATATATATATATATATATATATATATATATATATATATATATATATATATATATATATATATATATATATATATAACTCATGTATATATATATATATATATATATATATATATATATATATATATATATAACTCATGTATATATATATATATATATATATATATATATATATATATATATATATATATAAATATATATATATATATATATATATATATATATATATATATATATATATATATATATATATATATATATATATATATTTATATATACTAGACTCCTTAAATTTCAAGGGGTGCTGATAACAATTACACAGGCAGTTAATACATAAGATCTACATGAAATATGACAATAAACAAAATCAAATAAAATGAATGATTTAAAGTCTATATGGAAGAATAGGCCTAAAAATAAGTTGTTTGTATCCTGTAACCTTACCCTAACAAGGTTTATTCAAATAAATGCCTACCCCCCAAAAAATTCTGCCCTCCCAACTCCCAATCAACATAAAACATGCATAAAACACACATTTTTGACCAGAAAAATAATGCAAAAAAAATATTTTTACCTACCTACCTACCCTATGTTTTTCAGACCGTTACAGGAAACAAACAATTTCTTTTTTAGGCCATATGCTACTCTGGAAACTGGAAGTCCATCAAACAGGCACAGGAGAGACTATGGTTTAGGCCCTATAAAGAATATTAAAAATAACAAGATATTTCCCACTAGTATATTCAGGGTCTCTGATAGCAAAATGGTCCAAGACTTGGCCATTGATTGCTGGCTGTCTCTCACCACTGCCTGATTTCAAATCATGCTCAAGGCATGCGATAATGTTGTCAGTGACTTGAAGTACAGCTGTGGCATTACCAGGGTACTCTGCTTCCCTCCACTTATCTACAACTTGCTATTCACGACAAGGCAAAAAAGTGAAGATACTCAAACTCGAAATTCTAAATTATTAATTCTCACCTTCTGTCCTCTTTTAGGTGGCTGTTGAGGCTGCTGTTGCTGCTGAACATGCTCCTGTCGCTGCTGTTTCTGTTTTCTCTTGTTCTCCTCTGGTTGTTTCTCCTCAGTGTCTTTCATATCACCTGTTATTCCCTCAGTTCCTACCTCATCCCTGTTTTCCTGTTCACCCATGGCCTGCTGCTGCTGCTTCTTGGCTTTCTTCATATCCCTAATAACACACATGTATACATGCATATATATTATATATGTATATATATATATATATTAGTGGTGGGACGATTGATTGCAAACTCGATTGCTCGACTCGCTTTGGGCCGAGTTCCGATCAATCTAACTTGCCTTCCATCGCTCGATCTTTGCCGAGCGATAATGAAAATAAACACGACCAGACGGCCGCCATCTTGAATGATACGTTCGATAGCCAGGATACACTGTAACTCACTTCTGGAGTGGATTACAGTGTATAATCTCACAGAACCAGCAGAATTGGTAAGTAACATTGTTTATATGATTCCGTTTTATTGTATGCACTACATTGATACTTTATTTCAGGATGAAATTGATGCGTAGAGCAAGAATGTTTTAGTTTTTATGAATGCATAGTTTTGCCGTTATTGCGTATCAGGTGAACTACCAAATAATCGATTATAATCGATTAATCGTTCGACAATCTTGCCAAGCAATCAACAGCAAAAATTCCACGATTCCCAGCACTATATATATATATATATATATATATATATATATATATATATATATATATATATATATATATATATATATATATATATATATATATATATGTACACACATGTATTTGTATAATATATAATTGTGGTAGCCTTGAGCCACTGGTTAACCATCTAATTCCTACAAGGTACCATGTTATTAGGGACATGGAGGAAGACAAGAAATCTCTGATATACACACCAACCAACTATGCCTCATGGTATACAGGTGGCAGACATGATTGCCTGGTGATAGAGCTGAAACACTGATCTGCCACTGGTTAGACCACTGAAACTAGCAAAGTCCCTAAACATGACTATTCACAACAAAATTTATAAGTAATAGCGAGCGGGCCTTTCGCGATGCTCGCAGTCATGCAATAGCGTGAGTGTATGACGTCACCTAGAAATCCATACAGGGAACCAGAAAGTCATCGTGACACCACGTGCGAGCCACTCCCGCTTTTGAATGTAGTTTAAGTAACGTCCGATTTGAATGGTCGGCAATGACACTTTATAACAAAATCGCTTTCATTGGTTGAACCGTGAAATGATTCACATGCATCATTGAACTTGCATTGTTGTGGATACATTCCCATGCAATGTTGTCTAGCTTCGCTCGCCCTCGAAGCCATGCTTCCTCATATTAAAGTAATGTTAACAGTACTGTTAAAATACTGTACCCTTTAATTCGTACTGATATTGTACTGCACCGTTTGCTCTTAGTGGTATCCATCCCTAATCATAATCAAACTGAGTGTAATTCTACCTACCTCCTCTGTTTGGCTGATAGTTTCACTGGTCTATTCACCTACAAAATACAACAGACACTGTGCAGAGAAAAAATGAAGTGCCACTCAGCATGAAATCCTTCAACCACATTTGTAGTCTGTAAGCATGGAAAATAGCCCCACGCTTTGAAATAGCACTCAGTTACTCACAATAGATGGCGCTGCAAAATGTGACAATTTGCAAAAAAAATTTTAAATTCACCTCCTGCAATTATGGTCAGGTATCTATGTTTGCCAAGGTTGATGTTAGGGAATAAAATTAATTAACCCTATCATATATGTAACATGACTATTTGTTTGATATCTCACTAACAAAAGCAATTTTTAGAAAATGTTTGAAGGAGAAACGTTGATCAAAATCCAACAAGCAACTCTCCTTTACATACTATGCGAATTTGTAATAAATTCTGGGCTATTTTCAAAAGTATCAAAACACTTGTCAAGAAAATCTCTAGGCAGGAAAGCATTAATAAAAATGTGACATTTATAGTCAACCCTGCCTCATCTTCTATACCATAAAGTGTGTCATTAATCCATTACATCCAAAACATTATTCAGGGTATACCCTTATAATGATAAAATAAATAATAATATAAAATGATAAAACAAGTATTTGTAAAAAACATAACTAGAATTACTGAAGGCAATAGGAACGAGTTTTCAAAGCATACTCATTCATTCTGACAAGACAAAAGGATTAATTTCATAAGAAAAACTGCACATTACATTTCTCCCTAGAAATTTCCAAACTTATATAACTGTTAAGCCTTTCAATGCTGAGGCTACCTTCCTCCAAAGCATAAGGATGAAATGATCTTTTTTTGTAAATCCTGTCATGTTGGTACTCATTGTATAGCTCTCGCTGAGTATACTCTCAGATGAATAGCCATGTGCCAGGGGTTCAGTCACTTTTCAAGTTTTTTGCATCATTTTGTGTTGGCCAAATTAGCCACCAGCAGCACATGGGTTAATAGGATAAAGGAACTGCTCATGTGGAATATGCATCCCTTACAAGCTTATTTGAATGTTCATAGAAAACAAGGGATTGCTTACGTCATCCTTGGGTTTATTACTTCCACTGGTGAGGAAGTCAATGATGTCTTCTCCTTCAGTGGCTGGGCTCACATAGCTCTGGAGTTGATACCTAATCAAATATATAAAGAAATTAGTCAAAAAAGAAAACAACTCTGTTCGTAATCTTCATGTAAATATGGGGACCATGTCACAACAATTATAACTTTTCTGATTGTTGTGCATGAAATCCCATGAAAATGGCATTTGGTGACATATTTCAAAACAATTTCAAAGAAATTTTGAAAAGATAAAAAGGAGTAAAAATTAACTAGTTGTGCCCTTTAGTTTTGCTGGATTTTTTAAATAAAGGCCTTTCCTGCTCATCTGCAGAGAAAGACTATTGTGCCCTGAATGGGAATCTCATTAGGAACCTATGATCACTAAAGCATCACATAACCCACTGAGTAGTGGTGGGACGAGTACTCGGAAGCTCGAGCATTCGGCCGCTGGGGCCTCCGATCCGAGCGCTCGAGTCCAAAAATAGATCACTCGGAAATTACGAGCTGATGGCATTTTAATAGCAACACATGCTTCCGATGCATGTGTGGCCTAGCAATGGCCAAAACTCCCCGATTTGCACCACATTTCCAGAAATAAAATGTGTTTTCTTAAGTCTTCGTGTCAAATGCGTATTACGCCATTTTCTGGTTCACAGATTCTCACTGCCGCAGTACACTTTTATGTGTGCCTGGCATGTGCCCGCATATGCCGAGGCGCAATGCTGTTTAAAATCATTCGCCTTGAGATCTTGTCAATGTGGCTGTAAAACTCGATATGGATTGAGTTTTGGTCGCAAGATTTGCTGAGCGCCCGAGTTAATGTTTTAGGCTGAGTCCCAGCACTACCACTGAGACACCCAAATCTTTTGTGTTTTAATATAAAAGTTAAATTGCATTCACATTTAAATTTAGGTACATTTACATATACTCGTAATTTGAGTAAACAGCTGGAAACTGTGAACTACAGTGTAATTATAAATACGTACTACAGATATTGAATATCAAACATCACGAAAAGTGATGATAAATACACAATAAACTAACAATCAATGCATCTATCATTATTTATAAAGTCTTGATTAAGATTGCAATTCATCATCAAACTTACTTATCTCCTTTCACATGCTGAAGTTGAATATGCGTATCAGGGAAGAGAGATTCCTCGTCACTGCTATCATCCTCTTCCTTGGCAACAGGTGTCTCCGTAGCAACAGCTGGAATCTCCATGGCAACAGGAGTCTCCATGGCAACAGCTTTAACATCTCCTGTCTCAACAACATCCACTCCACTACCTCCTTCTAATTTCACCTCACTACTAGCAGCAGAATCCCCGCTGCTCTCTTCTGTCCTATTACTAGTATCAATGTTTTTCGATGCTGCACAGTTATTCTCGACAGTTTCACTTTCCTCTAAATCTTCTATAGTCACATCCTTAGTTTCAACAGAGGGAGATATGTCTATGTTTTGTTTTATTTCACTGCCATCACTATTGACAACACTCGTCTTTTTCTGCTCACTATTTTCTTGTGTTTCTACTGATTTGATTTCATCGTCATCGTCATCAGATTCCGCAAGTTCCACTACTACTTCGCTACTTTCACTTTCTGTAATTGACATGGCATCCTCTTCTGCTGTTCTTACTCTCCTCTCTCCTGCATGCCTCGATAGACAGTCCTCATCCAACTGAAAACAGCAATAAATCCATCAACATATAGAAATTAGGCATACATAGAATAGATGTTTTGATTAATCACAAGAATCATATAACTGTGATATACTCTGGACCAGGACCCATCCGTTTCCTGGAATACTCGTTTTGGACAAAGATTTCGATGGAGAATTTCAATTTTGACTTTTTGGGGGTAATAACCAAATCTTTTTTTGCTAGCAAACACTCTTCATAGAAATTCCCTTTTTGATATTAACGGATCGTAATATTAGCGAATCGGACCCACTCGTCAAAGTCGCTAATATTACTTCCATGTTAATATTTCAAACTTTACAGTATATATATATATATATATATATATATATATATATATATATATATATATATATATATATATAATATATATATATATATATATATATATATATATATATATATATATGTATATGATGAAATAATACAAAAGTAATAAAGAATGTTGTGATTATATTTTAATGTAACCCGGAGAAATCTGTACCTAAATAAAAGATGAAATAATGATAATAATAATGAATATAAATTAAATAATGAATATCATCATAATGATTTAGTATGTCACCTTAAAGAGGAATCCGAAGCCATATATAAGATATGATGGGGGAAGGTAGTTCTTCTTGCCTCGGATCATGAAGCTACCGGTGGTCAGATATTCTCCAGTGGGCGCTGTTTTGGATACCTATAAGAAATAAACAACATGAACGGTCAGATGACAAGCAAGTGTGATACCATAACAGACAAAACAAGAAGGACGCTAAAAGCGTCATAGGTGTATTTCAGGAAGTATTAATAAAGCTATATTACATAACGATTTTGCTTTATATTGAAGGTCAAGATGATATCTATTGATGGTCTGTGCTGGGGCTTTTGGTTCTAGTTGTTGAAGACTGTTATTAAGTCGTGGTCTGAGTAGTATGTTGGGATGGTTGTGGCGGTTGCGGTCGTCATGTTGGTGTAGACATGAATATGGCAGAAAAAGCGAATAAAACACGAAAATCCATTTCCTGTACAGGGGCTTGATACTTATTAGATAATTAAAATACCTCTCGGTCATTCAATCTTCTGGTTTTCCTTCTCTGTCATTTGACCCCATTCTGACAACATGTCATCCGAATAAAATAATAGGGATGGTAGAATATATATACATATATATATATATATATATATATATATATATATATATATATATATATATATATATATATATATTAGGGCTGCACTCAACACTCACGAATTCGAGTGGCTCGAGCCCTGGAGCAAACTCGCCGAGTTCGAGCTGAAATTTTCTAATCGTGAGCTCGTCTATGTTGGGAACACACACGTAACACAGAGCACCTAACACAAATTATCAACATACATAACTGCTTATCGCTGTCATGTCTTCTTTACAATCTCCAATGTATACATTCAAGCGTTGTTGACCTTTGTACCTCGTCAGCACGTTTTATAATTAAATAAACATGACAATGTTAATAAATGTCTGCCAATAAATATTTATTTCTTAATAGCTGGGCTGGAAAATAAGATTTTTTTTGGAAAATCGGAACATCCGCGAGCTAATGAGCTCACGAGTCAAACGGGTGGTGAGCTCATGAGTTGATCTCCCTCCGTGAGTGCAGCTCTAATATATATATATATATATATATATATATATATATATATATATATATATATATATATATATATATATATATATATATATATATATATATATATATATATATATATCATGCTGATTAATGCTATTGTGGTTAGAAGCTCCTTTTTAATATCAATATGAAATTCCTATATTAAAAGGGACATGACTTGTTAATACCATTTTTATGTAAATTTATACTAAACTGATCTTTTTTTATTTTATTAACTGAACAACCACATAATATCCATGTAACTGAGGGAGCTACCACATAACTCTGTATTCCATTGCCCCTACTGACTTGAAAGATGGGATGTCCTAGTGTGCCCTAGAGCATAAGCAATCTGTCCTTTTTTCTTTGATGGCTGAACCCTAATTGCCATAATGCATGGTCATTTGGGGGAATAATGTAATTTGGTTACCATGGTCCAGCAGTGTTCCTCTAACACAGTGTGTGGCCAGAAATGAGGCAGTGTTTGTCAAGTAACTTGTTCACTTCAACCATCAACATTCATGGTCAGTTTTAGGGGAGATGTGATCAGGTGTGAATGGTTCAGCAGCATACATCTAAAGGTTTTTGGTCAGTTATAAGGTGAGCAGGCTCAAGCCAATTGTCAAGATGATGACCTCAGTCAGATAAATGCATCTTTGGCCACTTGAGTATTTATCTTGTAAAGTGGAGGATGCTGGGCAGCTGTGTGCATGCTCAGTTGTTAGGTGTGTAAATTCAATCAATTATGTTACTCTGATAGTCACATAAGATCATCCTTCAACTTGAATATAATTTTAGAATGCAAATGCTCATTTTATCTTTTGTTGGTCCTCCAAAATATATCACTACAGATGAAAATCATTTCAAATTGTAGAATAGTATCAAATGAATTATAGCCTTTAGTAAGTTCAAAGATGATTGTGTTTTGCCCCATTTGCAGAACAGACATGGGTTTCAGCTATTTGAGCCTTTGCATTTGACCTCCTGATGGAGGGTTTATGACAATCAGACGTTTCTAATTATCATATCTTATTGGTGTGTTGACAATGAAATTATCTTGGTCTGTTTCGGTGATATTTTGGGAGTAACTTGAATTACTCTCCTGACAGATGCAATAACAATACCAGATACAGCAGTTGTCTCATTACATAGTTATTATCCCTTGAACCATCTCAAAGTTTTACCTTAACATTGGTTTTGAAGAAAAATGAAATTTACTACTTCATTTTTTACGATTGAAATTCCACAAATGGGCAGGATGTATTATTTAGAGTCTGTTTTCTTGAAGTTGAAACTTTTTTTTCGGTTCTAGTGGCGAAATTAATAAGTAAATTGAGAATTTCGCCAGGGTTCCTGAATCAACATTGAAAAAAGCCGTTTTTGCCGTTTTTTTTCCAAAGTCGCCATTTTTTTCGAAAATAACAAACATAACAAACAGGTTATGATAATAGGGTAAAAGCCCTCTTTCTTGCGAACATTTTGATGGGTCATTTGTAACTTTTGACCAAGAAACGGCGACGTGACAATTTTTTGAAAATAGTATGTTTTTTGTGTGAAATGCATATCGAAGGGAAGCCGTAACCTCGCCATTGTCAAAAAAAACAACGCCATTTTTTTTCAAAAATAACAAACATAACAAACAGGTTATGATAATAGGGTAAAAGCCCTTTTTCTTGCGAACATTTTGATGGGTCATTCGTAACTTTTGACACAGAAACGGCGACGTGACAATGTTTTAAAAAATAGTATGTTTTTTGTGTGAAATGCATATCGAAGGGAAGCCGTAACCTCGCCATTTTCAAAAAGATCAACGCCATTTTTTTCCAAAAATAACAAACATAACAAACAGGTTATGATAATAGGGTAAAAGCCCTCTTTCTTGCGAACATTTTGATGGGTCATTTGTAACTTTTGACCCAGAAACGGTGACGTGACAATTTTTTGAAAATAGTATGTTTTTTTGTGTGAAATGCATATCGAAGGGAAGCCGTAACCTCGCCATTGTCAAAAAAATCAACTTCTGGTTGTAGCGAATAGCTATTTTTTCGCTTCCAACCTGAAGTTGGAATTAAAAAATGATTGAATCAGATAGATGAGGATCTCATCTATCCAGGTAGGTACTCATATTTGGATCGGGGGGCGATAACTTGATAAAACTGAAAGGAATCTGCGAGGAACCATGAAAAATTGACTTATCGCCATGGTCAGCTCGTCATCACCGATGCGTAATGACAAATATCTCGAAATATTTTGGATTTTCCGAAACCAAAAGAATTAATCTAAAAAATATAGATACTTGGCTTGTTAAAACTTTCAGTTAGGGAATTTTAAAGTTAGAGATGGCCACAAATCAAAGCTTTGAAATCGGGATTCAAATTTCGCGAAACTCGATATCAAAATGGCGGACCGTAACCGCGCCAATGTCAAAAAAATCAACTTATGGTTGTAGCGAATAGCTATTTTTTCGCTCCCAACCTGAAGTTGGAATAAAAAAATGATAGAATCAGATAGATGAGGATCTCATCTATCCAGGTAGGTACTCATATTTGGATCGGGGGGCGATAACTTGATAAAACTGAAAGGAATCGGCGAGGTACCATGAAAAAACAGCACCACGAAAGATAAATGCAAAAGAAGATCCACATGATTGGATCCCAGTGCGTGACACCACAAAACAAGCACCGCCCCCACGTGCCAATCAAATTTCTCCGCCGAAATGAATGGTTAACCAAAACAACAACCCCACGTGGCAGACCCACGAACAAAGGCACAAGATATGCAAAACCGACAAACACCGCACAACAAGCACCGCCCCCCATGCCAATCAAAAACCTCCAACGAAATGAATGGCCAACCAATAAGGCCCCTCGCGGCAGAGACCCACACAAAGACATGCCCACCCGACACGCGCCATTATCCTTAAATGACAGAATTTCTCGACCAACATCTGTCCAGGAGAAAAACCGCAAACCACATCCGTAAAGTAGAAACCGCAAGCCATATCATCTGATAATGTATCTCAGTAAACTGAAATACATAAAAACCTTAGAACCACTAGTACTGTAAATTTGGAAAATATTGCGTAAGTTTAATTTTTGCGTTTTTTTTTGCATTTAGCCTCAGATATAAAATTAAAATTCACAATGATTAGTGCTGAGACTTTAAGCATATAGTTGACACTCCATTTTGGGGCCAATTCGCAAAGTTAAAAAACGCAACAACCGCAAAATTTACTCTACACAATCTTTTGTGAATCTAAAAAATTCCATTTTTGCCACATAACCCTAATAACTGATGCCTGTAGGTGTTTCAATTTGCGTTCTGTCAAATGGTTGAAGTTTAAACCATGTCTGACCTGTCGTGGACCCTAACCACTACTCCACCACTTGTGTGCCACCTACTTAACACTTGTGGTATCTTATGAAACTCTTCATAATGTACAAGTTCTTGTCAAAAGTATCAAAGATCCAGAAGGCAATTTCAAGAATGTGTTATGATATGGCTTTGTTATCAAGATATTTGGGACCACCATGGAAATAAGTTTCTAACTTTTAGTGTATATATCCTGTGTCTGGTTAGAATTCTATTGAATAGCTGTTACTAGTCACCTTTATATATGATTTGTTTGTGTGCCAAATGCTATGTAATATACATCGTACTAGACAGAATAAAATCAAATCATAAGTGTTCACAATGCCAATGGGTAAAACATAGGAAGAAACTTTGCAAACTTGAGGATTTTGTAGGAGTACTGACCTGGTCATGATGGACGTACCAGGCACTTGTGACCACCTTGGCATCCCAGGCCGCACTGTGACAGATAGCCATGGTGCCAGCCTCATTCAGGGTCTTCGGAGGTATGGGTTCACCCGCTGAACAATGAAAGAACAATGACAATTGAGGAATCTGTTCTAGTAATAATAATGAATAATGATATTAATAACAATATTATCAATATCAATAATAATAATAATAATAATAATAATAATAATAATAATAATAATAATGATAATAATAATAATGATAATACTAATAACAATAATACTTATACTACTACTACTACTACTGCTACTACTACTAAGTCTACTACTACTACTACTACTACTACTACTACTACTACTACTACTAATAATAATAATAACAATGATGATTATGATAATATTATTTGTCTTTAAAAGGGTGAACTGAAAAATATAATATTTGATCGTCCCTGTGGCCCTCTGATAGCCTAGCGCATCTGCCAGCCAGTAGGCCACAGGGTTACAATAATAGCTCTACAATACTAGTTTTTAAAACATGTGCTGGGTACCCCATTATAATCACTACCCTTTTTGTTCAGAATAGTTTACACTCAATCTGATAGAGGCCATAAAATCATGTGCATTGGGAGTTTCCTATTAGTAACACAATGTTTATGAGAGGGGAAATCCATTTGTCTATGAAATGTGCAAATGATGCTTTCATGCATGTAGCAGAGGAAAACAGTCCCAATATTTTGTGATATCAACCTAACAAAACCCTCTTTTAGGAAATATCTAATATTTGCAGGAGAAATTTAGAGTAACAAGACTATCACAAATAATTTTTGCTTAGATTCTTAATTATTTTCCAACAAATTGAATGTTCAGAGGGGAACTTTTAAGCATGTTAAGCATGTTAAGCATGAAAAGATTACCTTCGTTGTTTTTGATGACCACAATTGCAAGTCAATGAATAAATATGAGATTTACATATGCAGTGTTATTACAGGTTAAGAAGGTTAGAGGATATCTAGCATGTATTACCTTCATGGTTTTTGATGATCACACTCGTAGCTCCATGGAGGTCAGCATGGACATAAAGATCACCTTCAAGGGAGAAATAGAATAATTACAATTAAGTTCCTAAAAGTAGGGTGCTCAGAACTCATATATATATACACACATATATATATATATATATATATATATATATATATATATATATATATATATATATATATATATATATATATATATATATATATATATATATATACAGGTGAACTTGGATATGACAGACCATTGTATGACAGATTTTTGCATATGACGGACGATATGCTTGGTCCCAGTCCCATATCAAGTATTCGTCATATGTATACGACGGCTTTTGCATATGACGGACCAATTTTCCTGGTCCCATTGAGTCTGTCATATCCAAGACTCAATATATAGACTGTCATATCCAAGACTCACCTGTATATATATATATATATATACATGTATATATATATATATATATATATATATATATATATATATATATAGTATAGTATAGATAGATAGATATGTATGTATGTACATATATAAAATCAATACCAAAGATCACGTACCTGCCTTGAGGTATCGCTTGACGATGATTTCATTCTGTTGCTGATCACGTCCACCTATGACCAGGTAATTCTCCGAGCTGATGAACCACAGGAACTTCTCGAACCTAAACACACCATAAAGATTATGTGGATGGAAGAATATGTGGAAACAGAATTGTAAGAGCTACCATAAGATTTTTAGAGTGATTATTTTATAGATTGTGGGCTTCCTTAAAAGTCAGCTGTGCAACCAAACACTGGAATTGGTGATTAATTTTTCTCTCCTCCATGTCTCTTCCTAGAAAATATTAGAGGGAGGATTGTTAATCAGAATCCCATCAACAATTCTAACATAATTGTTCTCCCGAAAAATGTCCTATTCCAATGTTATTTTTAAAGGTTATACTGAACCAGACAACCCATATGAAAAGATCTTAAGGCATGGATGAGTTAAGTGAACATTTTTTTTCATTTGTTCCTTTTTTATTTTCTTCAATGACAAAGGAAATTAAGGAACCATTATTTAAGTAAGGTTATTTGGCACTAAATTGCCTTAGAGTGCTGATATGCCTATAGCAACCTTGAATTCATTCATTAGTTGGTGGGTAACCGTATATTGCAGCTCACCAGTAGGTTTTTCTGGCCTTGTTAATTGTGGCCGTGACAGCCACTTCCTTAAGCATTAACTTAGTCTTCCTCTCCGCAGACTTCAATGCCTGAAAGATGAACATGAACCGATTAGTATTCAAGAGAAACAGAAAGTTTCGTCAGGATCTATGACACTTTTGATAATTACTTAAAAAACCAAGAATGATATTACTTAATATTAGAAGGAAAGTGGCTGGTATTGCTCTGATAAATATTTCTCCTTCAATTTGTTTTCCTAAAATATGCTTTTGCCTTTAAGCTTTCACCAAAATCGTCAGGGTGTTTTGGCGGTTGTAAGCATTAATTGGTTAATAATCAGGGCCAAATAATAGCACTTGCCTGACTAGGTGTAAATAGTAAGATCCTAAATAATAATAATACTAGTAACTAGCAATAATATTGCCATTTGATATTGCGCCCTTTCCATATAAACATGCTCAAAGACGCATTACATTCCATTGTCAAAGGATAGATGTTGATATCCACATAGTTAATTGATATATACATCTTCCTGACTGGTAGCCAGTGTAGTTCCTCTAGTTGTACTGGAGTGATATGGTCGTGCTTCTTTGTGAGAGTGATCACAAGTACTTGTATGTGAATCAAGGCCTAGTAGCCCGGCCAAGGTAGTGGAAATGTTGAGAACTTTCAGTGTTTTTATTGACAGAGTAAAGTATCCCCACCTATGGCAAAACTATCCCAAGGAAAGCTGTTTTGTTTTGCTTGGTCAGAATTGCCTTTGTATTTTGTAGTCAGGCTACTGAGTCTTCTAGATACAAATAATATCAATCTGAACACAACCAACAAGTACACCTCAGACCATGCATATACACAAATGCAAATTGGTAGATGATCTGACATGTTATGAGATACACTAGTGCTCTTTTGACCTTACCTTAACAGATGCATCTACTGTCTTCTGCTCTTTCTTTGCTGCGGTTCTCTTCATGTCATAATATCTGTGTGAAAGAAGAAATGCCTGATTTATAAATATCAAAAAGCAACCTTAGCCACTTTTCTTTTGGGTATCTGAGAAACATATAGCAAGAGAATTTATTTGTAAATGTGGTCTACACAAACAGGATAAATGATGATATTAGATAAATCTGAAACTCTTAAAAGTGATGTCTTCCATTTTTGGGAGACTGGCAAAGGATGAATGTTTTCAATCATGGTCTTAGCCAGCAGGGTGTCTGGGTGCCTTTTTGGACACCCAAACCCTTAAAAAGAACCCCTAAGGACACCCAGTTTTTTGTGTGGAATTTCTAAAATCTCAATCTCAAGCTTATAATTGAATTTTCTCATCTCCTTATAATTTCCATGATATTGTTTAATGATATCATGCCTTATTTTGGTGAATTTATACATGTTTATGGTTGAAATATGAGTATAATGTGATCCCCCTTAAAAATTTGGACACCCAAAAGTTTTACAACTGCCAATTTTAGGCACCCAGTTTCTAAATCCTGGTTAAGACACTATTTTCAATTGTTGGCGCAGTTTACAGAAGAATATAACCCCTACAGGCCCAGCATGGGATTGAACCTCCTGGCTCTTAAGACCTCACCAAACCACTGGTTGAGTCTGATTTATAGACAAGGTAAGGTGGTGAAATACATCATCACTTTTCTCAGCAATATGTAAACTTCTAGTTATTTCATGCATGCCATGACAAGTGTAATCTCATCTTATTTAATAGTCTAGCGGTCAAAATCCTGATATAAGAGTTTAAATTACCCTAGCGAGTAGCTCTTTTTTCATGGTTCAAAAAGGAAGTTTTCTGTTAATAATAAAATGGGCCACTCTTGTGGCATGTTGTCACAAGTATAGACTTGCTACGAGTCTGTGATATCTACCTGTCTCACTGATCTGACCTGGGTTGATTTCACTCCAGGTTTAGTTCTGAATAAATCCTCAAGGGGGCCACACTTGAGCTCTAGTCTGTATCACATATTTCAGACGGACATCCTAGTATACAGCAGTGCCATCTATCCACAAGGGAGGACATTTAAATATGGCCTGGGAGGCAGGCTATCACAAGTATTGCATCTCACCTCCTTGCATTAGCATATGCGGATACAGAAAGGTCTATATCTATCTTCATTGGCTTCAGTATTCCGCGGTCTTCATCATCCTCTCCATCACTCTCACTGTCAGCGTATGGATCCCTGAAACACAAAAACGCCAAAAAACTCATATGGTAGTTCACAATCTTATGGATATGGATATACTTTGTGAACTTCATTAACCCTTCCAATGCTTGAGCTACTTTCAAAGCACAAGGACGCAAAGATTTTTGAAAACCATTTAAACTCTGCCATGTTGGCATTCATTGGATAGCTCTTGCTGAGTACTCTCAGATGAGTACACATGTGCCAGGGTTTTAGTCATTTTTTAGGGTTTTTTGAGTAATTTTGTATTGGCCAAATTAGCCACCAGCAGCAGAAGGGTTAAGGAAGTGAATACTAGTACTAATAAATACTCAAAGGATAAGATGTCACTTTTCCACATAAGTGTCATCTCTAATACAGAGCATTGCAGAACATATATATAGTTAATTTTACAAACAGGAGGAAATGTTAAAACTTAACATGGTGCTACTAAGTCATTAAAGTTTTTCATTGACATCGACGAAAGTAGATATAATTATCACTTAGAACTGGTATCGCCTTAACCATTCATGCTTGAGGTCTGACAGGGACTGAGCCAGGATCCACCCTGCCTGTCTTTTGGACCTGTAGGCAGTTTCCTGAAAACCTCCTTCTTGGACAGGCAAAAATTTCTATAAAAGAATTTTCAATTTTGACTATTTGGGGGTAATAACCAAATATTTTCCCAACAAACCATCTTTCAGGACATAGCTAAAACGTAAATTGGCTTTTTTGATACAAAAGGCTATTAAATAAAGTTGGTATAAGGATTTGAAGTAGATTAGTGGCTAAATCTGGATGGGCATATGTTTTGGAATTGCTGTTTTGGACAGGCATTTTTGAAATCCTGGCTAAGACCCTGCTTGAGGATTCCAATTAAAATTGCCATCTGTAATTGTATAAAACATTTCATAAGATTTGAAAATTAAGCAAATATAGGTAAAATATTTCATGGAGAGTTGTTAGTTAGGTTATGATTTTCCTCTTATTGGAAAGATGTCACAAAACGGGTTAGCAGCTTAGGGTAGTAAAGGCATAAAGAGATTAAGAAAGGAAAAGAAATGTTTTACCTAAGAAAATTGTCATATAGTTGCTCTCTATTGTAGTTACTAAGGCTTCTCATGACAGGTGCCACAAAATAACCCTGGTATGTTACAAAACTAGTCCAGGGTTTAAGGGCGATACTGACATGGAAGGGTTAAGAAAAAAAGAAATGTAAAATCTTATTTGAGGAACATGGTCATATGGTTGCTCTCTAGCTAAAGCTTCTGATATCAGATATCACAGGGCCATCATGGTATGTTACAAAACTAGTCAAGGTTTAATGGCAATACAGACATGAAAGGGTTACGAAAAGAATAGAAATGTAAAGTTTTACTCGAGGAACATGGTTATGTGGTTGCTCTCTAATTTAAGGCTTCTGATATCAGATGCAACAGAAAAAGCTCAGAGGACATTACCCACTACAGGCATGAAGAGTTAAGGAAAGAATAGAAATGTAAAGTCTTACTTGCCACAGGATAACACTGATATGTTAAAACACTAGTATAGGGTTTTAGGCCAATACAGACATGACTTACAAAAAGAATAGAAATGTGAAGTCTTACTTGAGGAACGCGGTCATATGGTTGCTCTCTAATTTAAGGCTTCTGATATCAGAGGAATTTGAGTGCTACATGTATGATGGGTTAAGGAAGGTATACAAATGTAAAGTCTTACTTGAGAAACATGGTCATATGGTTGCTCTCTAGTTTAAGGCTTCTGATAGCAGAGGCCACGGGGTCGCCCTGAGCCTGTGCCTCCTTTACAATCGCATTGATCTCGGCCCAGTCAATCTGATTGGCTATTGCACTGCGAACCACTAATAGTGCTTTATCCACCTGCAAATCAAAATTAAGAAACATTTTTTCAAAGTTGGCAAAAATATGTTTATCAACAGTGACATGCATTTAACTAAGTAACAGAGTAAGTAGATTGTTTGTGTTTCTTGTTTTTAATCTTCATATTTTCAAATCTGTTAAATTTGCAGTTTATTTCATCGGGTATAATTGGGGATATATGTAGATTTTGATGGAAATAGAAGGGTAGGCTGCTGTAAAAACTATGCTGGGTAATGGGCAGGCAGCTGCCACATGGCCTTTGTTTGTACCAATCTTGCTGTAGCACCCCTCTAATTGGAGAATGGTTCTACAATACATGTGAAGGAGAGTTATTGGTGATAACGTTTCCCCTTCAAATATTTTCAAAAACCATGTCTTAGCCTGCAGGGGTCCCGCTAGACACTAGCCCCATAGCCAATGGCTACAGAAAATTGTGTTGGGCCATAACAATATTTGCCTTTGTAGCCTTTTTTAAATTTTTGGTAGGTTTTTATTTTGTTCTCCAGCATGTCAACAGATCGGTACAATATCAGTAAATCTTGAATAGTATGCAATATACAGATGTTACATGTCAAACACATTTGCTAGTAACCTGAATTGTTTGTCAAATACATTTTTTTGTCCTTTAACATACAGTCTGTATTTCTCTTGAAAATAAAATTTCTTTGTGTCATTCTTTACATATAAGATACATGGTTTTTGTTCCTTTTTCATACAGTTGTAAATAATTTTCTTCGCGACAAGGATAATACTGTTTATGGCAGATACATTTTCAAGATCTCCCACTATTATCTTTTCTTCAGTCAATTGATAATCTGGCATACCTAAATCCTTAATCCATGATTCAATAAGATTCCATAACCCTTTTGTACATTCGCAGTATAACATCATGTGTTCTACTGAATCTACTTCTTTATGGCACATGCCACACATATCTGAGTTTTTGATTCCCATTTTGAAAAGTTTTTCGTTGGTATAAAACCGTTTGAGAAGAGTTCGAAACTGAATGTACTTCAGATCCCTTAATACTAAGATTAAGAAGAACATTCAACACACTATTTCTCGGATATGGTTCGTTGTATAATGGAATTTCTTTCCATTCCAAAAATTTCTTGATTTTGATAGTGATAATGTTGTACTCTAGGAAGTTTGTCTTGACCTGATATTTCTCTTTAAACTGATCCATCGAAAGAGTTTGGTACATAGGTCCCATTAAGTCAGCAATGGTGTTAATGCCTTTTTGAAACCATTCCCTTTTGATCGGGATTTCCAAATTTGGATTAAGCCATAAAGGTGTATTATGTATGACTTCCTGACATAGTACTGCATCAGTCTGCCACAGGTGTGAAGCACTTTTGATAACATCTTTCCAAAATCGATTATCAGTAGCTTCAACTGTTCTTTCCAAGTAATCAGAACCAAGCACAAACATATCATTTAAATCGAAATCATCTGGGATAACAGTCCATTTACCATTTGAGCGTAAATATCTTCTCAACCAGCTTAATTTAAGTGTTCTATCAAATAGGACAATGTTATGTAATTTCAGACCACCATGTTTTATTTCACCTTCAAGAATTTCCTTCCTCCATTTTGGAGGCTTGCCGCACCATAGAAAATCTGCAAAGGTATTATTTATTTCCTGGATACAAAGTACATTGGGGCTAGGGAGAGACAGCAACATATGAGTGATTTTGGAGATTAAAAGAGACTTTATTATAGTAACCTTACCATACGGGGTACCTTACCATACGGGGTACCTTACCATACGGGCTGGCTACAAAGGCAATGATATATGTTGATATCATCAACATATACCCCATTATATCTCTTAAGTATCCTCAGGGAGTTTTACTTAAAGGGAGTGGCAACGCGGCCTGCAGTCCATTAGCTTTACACTGTGGAGGGAAATCTTACCTAGGAGCTCAGTTAGATAAGGAAGGCAGCCATCTTGCCTAGCAGGTTTGGTAGCAAGTTGAGTGGACCTCTTGTACTTTCAAACATGTAAGACATGAATTTTACTTTTTGGAAAGGCTTATCAACATAGAGATTCTGGGGATGAATGTAGGAACTATTGTTTACTATGCTTAATTGATGTTAGTGTAATTGCAATACACATATTTGGGGTGGTTCAATCGGGGACTCTATTTCACTTGTGATAATACTAAACATCAGTCATGAGTCATTTTTTTAGTAAATTCCACCTTCTAATTCTCAGAAACCAACACTTTCAAGTTTGTTTATAAGTTGAAATAGATAAATAAAGAAGTTAATCTCTTGCGTTAAACTATTTTCAAAGAAATTTGTTCACCTGAAATAGTATTTTTTCCCGGTTTTCTGGACCTTATGTAAGGCAATAATGGGATTATATGTTCTGCCATTTTGTATGCTTGATGTTGAATAAAACACTTTTTTTTACATATTTTTCTCCCTTGTAAAGTTTTGAAATATTAATAGATTTGTATTTCCTATTATCAAGCTATTCTGTGCTGCATTTTCTAGTTTCCAGGATTTTGAAGTCTCAAATTTGAGGTCAACTTCAGGTCCAAGGAATCAACAGACAAATAAACTAGAAATAGGCCGTCACATAAGGGGTTATTTATTGAAATAGTGCTGATGACACATACCTATGTTAGCATCCCGAAGATACGTCAAAGGTCTTAAACTGAAGCAAAGGTATGCTCATTGCAACAAGGCTAACATTAATTAAACATGGCCATTCAACAAACAAAATATCTAACAGTACTCACATACATTCCTAGAATGCCCAGGTTGTTAAGCCTCCCCAAAAGGTAAAAACTGAAACTATCTAGATGTTTGAGAGGTTGATGAACCCTCTCCCTCCACTAAACATATTTGAGGTTTTCCAAGCTAAAATGACACTTCTATGATAAGTCTGCAAATCAAATATCTAGACTGTAATTCTGTTTCCGCCTGTTGGCAGAAGACAATACCCTCACTCAGGATGTTATGAGGCCCATCCCGTCTGACACCAATTAGCTTACTGTCTTTTCAAGACCTGAGGAAATAAAAGAAGCCCAACCTGGCCAGTGGGGATTGCAATCTGACGGGTGTGTCCTGTACTGCCCCTGACAGGTGTGGATCTGAGAGTAAAGGCAATCCACAACAGTAGAATAAGACTATACACTGAGACAGGAAAATATCATGTTTTGTCACTGCATCCTGTCTGATGTTATGGACCTGTGAAACCATGAAATAGACAAACTAACAGAACTCCTCTACATTAAGCTAATGCCATTACTTTAGGAAAACTTCATGTATTCTTTTTGGACAACAAAGCTATCGTACTGTAAAGAACTCAGGGAATATAGGCTTATTTACAGCTTTACAATGTATTAAAATAGATGGGTGTATGGATTTTAGAATTATCTTGTTTCAATTTATGAAGATGTGAAGAACTGAGGAATGGTACAATTTACAGAAACATTTTTGCTTAGGCAACTCAAAGAAACACTTAATCATCATGAGTTTTTGGATTAGCATCTTTTCTCAACCCATTCATACCCTAGACAACTAGATACCCTGTGGTACAGCCTACACAGGAAGTGGTGATAAGTAGAGCAGTGCACATGCCTGGCTGAGCCAGGATGAGCTCCTGGGTATGAGTGGGGTGCAGATAAGAGCTCATTTGCATAACAATAGTGCATGGCTGGTGTAGGAGCTTTTACTATTTGTATCATATCTCCTTAGTCTATATATCTCTGGTATCCTGTAAAATATTCCTTTCAAAAGCTGAACCAATGCATGAAACAGAATTAAGACAAAGTTTATTGGAGAATACAACAACAACTTTTTTTTGTTCATTTTTTAGTCAGGCTATAAGGTTTTCAGTCGGGCTATGAGGATTTGAGTACCTATAGCCCGGCAGTCTTCCACAGTTTCCAGCCCAAGCCTGACCCCTTTGCCTGTAAGATTTTATCAACAATTGTCAGGCTGCTATTGGCCACTCACTGTGAGCATTAATGGGTGATTACATCAACTTCTGTGATCTGATTAGTACCACCTGAGATATTACAAATAATGCTCTAGAAAGGGATGGAAGTGATTCTTCTGTACACCAGAAATTAAGGATTGAAACCTTGAAAATTTTCATGACACAATAAGATATTGATATTCCCTTTAATGCAAATAATTTGGTTATCATTACCCTTAATGGGATTATCTTATACTTATAATTATAATAAGGTTAGCTAGGTATTTACCAAGTCCTGGTTCATTTCTATTAGGCGTCCTTTGACAGTGTCATTCTCCTGCAAGGCAGAAAATAAATAAAGGGCACATATTATTAAATTCAGTTGATGAAATACTTCATGCATCGAGGGCAAAAAGATACTGTGACACTGTGCCAAACTCCATTCAACCAAACTCTAAGTGATCTGTACAGCTGGTATGTACATAATGGTTTAAAGAATGTTGTGTTTACTATTAAAAACAATAACTTTAACAATATATATTACTTCATTTACATTTGTCTTTATTTGTTTTTACTGAAACATATTTTGATTTCACTGAGTTAAGTACATTCGCAATATTTAACAGATTTATTTGATAGCTGCTGCTTAAAGTGACCTTAAGTGGGAGGACCCAGCCAGGTCTTACAGAAAATCAGGCAATAGCTCACACTACATGATCACGCACAATTAGCATACACGAAAATTAGCAATACATGTCATATAACTCCTACCAATATATGTGCAGTATGAAGGATACAACTAGCGTTTAGAAAATTAAAGATTACAGCTTATAATAAAAGGGTTTAGGAAAAATCATGACAAACAGATAGATATACTGCAATGACATCACTTATTCTTCAAATGATACCCATTAGCACTGGTCAGAAGTTAACCCTAAGGCCCCTGTTGCATTTTCTTCACCATACCTGGTCTTTTTGGAGCGCTTCCACTCGTTTCTCGTGATCCTTTCTGACGTTGTCTAGTTTCTTGAGGGCAGATTTCTCCTGGTTGAGGACCTTCATGTCCATCTTCTGACTCTCCAGTTTGGAGAAGAACTCATCGACGGCCTTGTTAAACGTCTCGACCTCAAAGTGAGGCTGTGACTCGTGTTGCCGGAACAGGAATGGGTGAAACTCATTGTACCTGATCCAAATAAAAGCACATTATAATATTAGTGTACAAACTCGTGTTCAAAAAGCACAGTGTTAGCAACAGGGTCACATCCACATTCATACATGTACAAAGGTCCAGAAAAATCCTACGCCCTGGGCATGGGCCACACATGGGTGGAATCTATCTGGGCCAACAGCTGTGGTCACTAAGGCAGGGAGGGGGGGGGGGGAGGGGGTAAATAGGTAGATTCCTTTACCAAGCCTGTGCTGACTGCTACTGCTTACATAATGAGCAGCTCAAGGAACTATAGAGGGCCTCAGGGAAGATCCTTACCATTGGACTGAGTTACCCTCTTTAAATAAAGATTATTATTATTATTATTATTATTATTATCACTGAAGGGAAATCACTGGGTTCTTAATGGGTATTTTATGCATCCCTCTGGACGCAGACATTTCACACCTCTGCATTCAAACCACTTAGACTATTCGTCAAAAGAGATTTGGGCAGCATTCTCACCATCCCGGCCTTCATAACCACATACCAACAAAAACATAAAGACGGCTTTCTTATAAGTCTCTACCTCTAGGTAAGGTTGAGAATGGTTGAAACTCCTTGTACCTGATCACAATAGAACCACAGTTTGGCACTACTGTAGTGCAAACTCTTGTTCAGTAAGCCTCTTTACAACCACATACTTAGAGTCATTAAGGCATTCTCGCTGAACATCTTTACCTCTAGTTAAGGCTGGAAGAATTCAGTAAACCCTTCTTAGAAACTCATGATATGACCACTCTTACCCTGTGGGTTATTTGTAAAGCTCTATGTTTGCCCATATTAAGTGATACTTACGTGAGCAGTTCTGTAGACTCTCCCTCTTTCACAGCCACCTTTTTCTCAGCTTTCTGGATTATATATCCAGCACATTTTTCAACCTCACATTTTTTGAACATTTCCTCTGCTTCAACCATCGCTGACATTAGCTTTGGCATATCTGGAAGTGAAATATGTAGTGGCCTTTAAAACCATTGCAAACACTTTCATGGTAAAAGTGTTCAATTGCCTATGTCAAGTTAGGATAACAAGAGAAAGGTCTCAGTATTAAGAAAATTAATAGCTAAGCTGAGTATCACTTAATTTATAATATAACTATGAACATTAACTTACCCTTTACGAGAGGTAATAGAAATTATGTAACTATTAAGTTTTACTGTCTTCAAAATCCATTCATAATACAAATTCACAAAATGCCTAGCTAACAGTAAAAGTCTTAAATGTAAGCAGTAAGAAAAAAGATATTTTCAAGGATAAAAAGGTATGTATGTCAGATATTTCCACTCCAAAGAAATGTATCCCAATAAGAGACTATGCATTTGTTTTCATGGAATTAGATCATAGTTTATATGATAGTTAATCTATGTTTCTATTTCCATATGTTTATACATTCTTTTATTTCAGTGCTGTTCTTCTTTTATAGTGTTATACTTGGAGCTTTTTACAATAATACCCACCTGTTGTTAAATCAAATTCTTTTCCAATCCTTGCATTGGCTGAGATACCAGCTCCTATCAAGCAGTGTTCAATCAGAGCTGGACCATACACTAGAAAATATCAAGACCACAAATACATATAATAATAATATAACATATAATAATATCGGCAAATTGTCACAAGCAGAATCATGGTAATTGGGACTTATCATTTTCTAGAATGCAATATTTGAATACCAGTTTTTAAGTATTACTTTTCAGTGAAAAGAAATGGTAAACAAACCAAAAAAAGCATTCAATTTGGTAATTGGTATTTCACATTTCTTAGAATTAGTTTCAATAGCATATTTTCAAACACAAGTTCCAATGACCAATATAAGTAACATTTAACTGTTATAAACTTTAAAGTATACAAATCAAAAGAAGTAAAGGATGTTGGCTCCAGTAGACTGTAAGGGCAAGGTTGATATCTACCCCCTTTTGTTGTTTATTACATTTCTTTTGTGCTCACACACAGTCTGAAGGATAACTCATCAATCTCAGTAATGTTCTAAAACATAAGAAGGGGGATTGTTGAACTCAACAGGAACAAGATCTTCCAGTCAAATATTTCAAAAAACATTGCTTTGTTATTAAGATATTCCCAACTGTTTCAGATTATGTGAATGCTACAGATTTTGATGGGTAAAACAAAGGATTGTGTTTTCTTAACTCTTAAATGCTCGAAGAAGCCAAAAGCAGTCTCACTCTTTCAAATGATAGAATCCCAAGGGAAAGCCAAGGTGAACGAGAAACATTAGATGGTAAACTACCACAAGCTCTTCTTCAAACATTTCGTAAAATCATTTTTCATTTCATAGCCACTGTCAAAAGTATTAAAGATCCCAGAAATCTCTAGAGAAACTGTTAATGGGCATTATGAAATAGAAAACTATCCTCCAGTTACTGATACTATTATAAGTTATAACACATTTTATGAATATCATTATTTGCAAAAGTCTATATGCCTAACAGTAAATGAACTTAAAAATACAAATCAAACCCATTCCTGCCAAGTTCTCCTTAAAGTTTTAGTCTAACTCATTTGATGACATTGCAACATATTTGAAGGAAAGTTGTTGGATAATGTCTGATTATCATTTCCTTCGTTCTAATATATTTTCAGTAGGTTTGGTAAGAAAGGTATCACCAAAATATTATGAATGTCTTCAGACACTATGGCATGAAATAACTGATAAAAGAGCAGGGTGGAAAAAGGTTACCTAGTTTAGGATTCAGTATTTTTTTAAGGTTGTCACCATCTTTTCCTGAGAGTAGATATTCTCTCATTCTGAAAAGAAAACACAACTCGATGATTCCACAGAATTACATTGATTATATTACAAGTACAGGAGAATGCAAGTAAGTTATGATAAACAAGGATAATTGAATATTTCAAAGACTGACCTTACATTGACATTTATCAGGATTTAGAACAGGTTATACCTAAAGCCATGCCATAAATAGATCACGGTCATTTTCCATTAACATTCTTAATATGATTTTTGAATATCTAAAGACAAATACTCTCAGTGCATGGATAAACAAACAAAAATCGAATCTTAAAATATACTTCACAGAGGGGTGGCTTCCTAACTTGTGGTAGGTTCATTTGTGAGGATGGTGTTAATTTGAAATTAAATCAAAGATAAATGTCAAATTACTCTATCAAGATATCGCTATACATGTAGCCGGCTGCTATAGATTGTTGCTCAATTCCAAATTAATAAATTATTGCAGAAAAAGGCCTGTACAACTAGTTAAATCTTAGCTTGTAGTTGCAGCCCTGGCACATCAAGCAGAAATGCAGAATATACAGTATATAACCACTACCAAAATCATACTTAAACAAATGAACCAAATAATTATAAGATTTTGATATATCAAATGCCTCATTCTTCACTTGATCAGTTAATGATCTATATATTACTTCATACTAAGGGAAAGGCTAGTAGAATTTCGGTAGATGTTGGTATATTCCTAACACTAATTTACTAGGCCACTATAATTCTTTTGTAGCAGACTGATCGTGTATATACATGTTTATTAAAGAGCAGGGACTTAGCCAGTTGCCTCAGGACCCATCCAGCCTGTCTTTTGGACAGGCAGTTTCCTGAAAAGCTTCTTTTTGGACAGGCAAAAATTTCTATAAAGAATTTTCAAACTTAACTTTTTGAGGGTACTATCCGACTATTTTCCAAACAAACCACCTTTCAAGACATAGCTGAAGTGTAAATTGGCTTTTTAGATACAATAGGCTCTTAAATGTAGTTGGTATAAGTATTTGAAGTAGATTGTGGCTAAATCTGGACAGGCAGATATTTTGGAATTGCTGTTTTGGACAGGCATTTTTGAAATCCTGGCTACGACCCTACTACAGAGAAATACTTAACACTCTCATTACCTTTCTTCAGTGATAGGTGGCTCTGCCTGTCGTGCTGCATTTAGGGGGTAGATTTCTCTCACAGCAAATCTTACATCCTGACTGTCATCAGCTCTTGGGCGCAGGATATTGAGAATGTTGTACTCAAAATCAGTTAGCACTATGTTTCCCTACAACAAACAGATCAATTGTAATTGAATTGCTTTAGAGTGAATTATTGGTTAAATTAATACATTAGATGTTTTTGCATATGGTTTCTGAAGCATTGATTGCATTTTGTACGTCCTAACTACTATACAAATGATTTGCAATGTGTAACATATATTCCTTAATTGCTAGTCTCTATTAAAAACAAGTGCGCACATCATGAAATCTTAGCATCCCACGCTTTTTAAAGAAAAAGAAAATTACATAAATTTCAAATCCATGTTATCTCAATTCAGTCCACATAGCAATTACATTGAAGCTTAACCTATATATTTTACTAAAAATTTACATTTATAGATATTCCTGTTCGAAATATTTGGATATTCTGTAACTAGTGTAATTGAAAGGTTTGAGTATTCAAATGTCTAGACAAACTACTGGCCAGGGCCTTATTTTTGCCGAGACCTCTGTCCAAACAAAAATAGTATAATTCATTTCAAAATACTATAATTGATTAATGCTCACAGCTGCCAAAAGCAGCCTGACAATTTTGATGAAATCCTGCATGCAAATACACAGTCAGAATAAAGTTGATCAAAATATACGTTAATCACTATATTACCAGCAACTCTCTCTAAAATAATTTATTTGTACCATCATTTTCAATTCTAAATTTATTGTCAAAAGTAGTATTGATTCAGTTTAGATAATTCTAGAGGAACTCTTAAGCATTGATGATTAGAATAAAAAAAATTCCCCGATAACTAGAAACATTTCATTTTATGAAAGACCAGAAAGGACAGATAAAGGCTATAAAACCTCACCCTGTCATAGAGTTCCAAGACGATGTGAAAAGCAGCCTCCCCAGATCCAAACTGTAGGTCTACGATCCTGTCAATGCCCAGCTGCTGGATGTTTTCAAGGCGACGCCCCCGCAGATGTTTTCTCATCTTCATGCTGAAACCTGAAGGGGTGAAATTCTTGGGCCATTCAAACTCTGTACTGTGGATCCTGTTGCCAGACTCCAGCAAAATCATTCCTTTTTTATCCGGCCTAGAATATGATAAAACAAAATTGTAAAATCCTTTCATATCATCTAATGCATATTCAAATCCACATTCATAAAATTAGTCTATTCATCACTAAATCACACATATTAGATGTATAGTACAAGTTTTAGGAGTTGGAAGTCAGTTCCACTTCGATAGTTGCAATATCTCAGTTCATAATCACATAGTTCTAAGATGGACCAATAATAGAATTAATCACTAAATTTAGTTTTTATCCTTTTAATAATGGAAACACATGAACTGAGTTAAACAGACTTGTAAATGGTAACCTGCAACTTGAGTGATAAAATGAATAATTTACGGAAAAAATAGATGTAACATTACTATGTATTTTTCAAATTTCATCAACACTTTTTAATATACTACTTACAATGCTAGTTTTATCATGTAGGTCCTGTTATCAATGTCATACACATTGACAACCCTCATAGAGAGAAACCTGCAAAAAACGAAATACATTCATTAATTATTACACAGAACTATTTTTTTCGTGGAAAAATAAAATAAAAGTATATATACATTCATACATTATACTTATAAATACATATTATACTTATCTATATATTGCCACTTCTTATTGGAATACCTGGCAATCTTCAAAAAAAGATATTGAAAAAAAAAAGCCTAACGACTGACCCTTTTTTTTTGGGGGGGGGGGGGTCATATAACCACAAACATAACATTTTTTTTGGGGGGGGGGGGGGGCTAAGGGGTCCATATAAGGGCAGAGAAGAGGCGACGCACCCCCTCTATCAGTTTATCAGTTTTACCTTTTTAAAATGTGGATATCAGGGTTGTGCTATGACCCAAAATATTCAAATAATCCCCTGCAGCAAATGAATGTGTGCAATAACAGGATATTACTTGAAATATTCTCCACTCCACAATAGAATTACAGTCAAACCTCTATTAAGCGACCGCTCAAGGGAAATGTCAAAAGTGGTCTTTTAAAGAGGTGGTCTCTTAAAAAGGGGTTGAGGGTCTGAGCGAGGTTATGAAAAAACAAAGAATTTCCAACAATGAACAGGTATTATTGAGGTTGTTATGTTTAGCTGCGTTTGTTGAAATTTCTTCATTAACATTTTAAGAATAAACAATTTAGAAAAATAAAAGTTGAACTATATCATTAATTGAGGACCGTCAGAGATGATATACTTTCAATTTTATCGATTATTTCATTGTGCCCTTTCCAATGAACACTTGCGTCTAGGCATTCAAGGGGCTGTTGAATGAATGACCATTTACTCATAGGGATAAGATTTCATGGTTGTTGGTCGCGTCAAGCAAGTGGTCGTTTAATCAAGGTAAAATATACAGGGAATAGTCTCGGGGGGATTTGAAACGGTCGTTCAAGGCAAGTGGTCATTTAAGAGAAGTGGTCGTTGAGGCAAGTTTGACTGTATTTTAAAAGAAAGTATAATCCAGGATTGTATACTGCACATAAGTAATCCGGGAAGTTGTGTTACCCTGGGCAGGCTGAAGTTTTTTTATGAATAGAAAGTATTTAACTTGCATTTCATTATTCCTGACCCACCTCCTGTTAGGTAGGTCATGTCAGGGACTTCGCCAGGACCTGTCTTACCCGTCTTTTGGACAGGCAGTTTCCTAAAAACCTCCTTTTCGGACAGACAAATATTTCTATAAAGAATTTTCAATTTTGACTTTTTGAGGGAATAACCAAATATCTTCTAAGACATAGCTGAAGTGTAAATTCCCCTTTCTGACACAATATGCTAATAGATGTAGGTCTTATTATAGGGATTAAGGTAGAACCCTACCCAATAACCGGGTCATTTTTAAAACTTAAATATCTGAAAACTGAGTTAAATGAAGGCAACGGCACTTATGCTATTGTATAGCTTACATCTCATAGTTACAGAATAATGATAAACTTATCAATAATTTGCTATTTTGAGTAGATTTGGCACCCTTTACCAACATATCTGGCCGTGTTTCGTTTTTTGGCAATATGTCAAGACTCACCCTTTCCTTAAAAACCAAACTCTACCATTTGATCATTCATGTCTTTGGTAAGGTGCAAGGTCCTACCTAAACTGGGAATCTGCACAATGAGGATGTGAAAAACATTTTTGAATGTTCCAATATGCCTCAAGATTACTAACAGAACATGGTTTACGTAGTTAATGCCGATTTTCAGGTCCTGTCATACTACGGGGTACTTATGGCATGACCTTGCACCTAGAGGGGGTTCATATCTGTCATATTCTAAAACAATGGCTTCGAAGACCGTATCGTTATTCACTTTCAGCCAAAAAATGAGATGAAAATATTGGTCAAAATGGTCTTTCTCGAAGGAATCTGCATGGTCAGAGCAGACACCCATGTTGTTTGGGACCAATTTAACACGGAGGGCCCAATTGGGCCTTTTGTGCGTAGAGACTTTTGTGCTTGTGGTCGTAGCACAATACCAAGACTTTGTCAAAGTTGTGAGGTCGAGATTTGTGGAGGGTGACCACTACTCATGTGTAATCTTTTGTTTTGATATCCATTCTCAGGGGCCAGCCTGAAGCTAGTGGTGATAATCTTGGTGTACTAGACTATCACCTTAAGATCTGCCGCTGAGCACTGGTGCAGATTTATAGCTGAGACGTAGGTGTTTGTTGCCAAAGCTGAGGCCGCCAAGGCCGAAGCTTTGCAACAAACACCCTCTGCAAAGCTATAAATCTGCACCAATGCTCAGCGGCATATCTTAATTCCTATACCAATACATGCGTGTCATGGCTTTAGGGGCTCATGGACAAATGAATGCATGTCATGTTTTATCAATTTCATTATTTAACTTCAGCAAGTTTGAACTTTGATGATGGCACAGATGGGGAAGACTTTACCTTTCACGTATATCTGCAATAGCAGCACGGATATCGATGGTGCTGAACCTAGACTTCATGGCTAAGCAGTGGTTAAACAACACTTCAATTCAGCTGATTCTTTAATGTGTGCAGTGGTCGATTTTTGGTCAGAAACAGATATAATTCACTGCAGCGGACCTCTTTTGCAATCATGTGAAACGTGGTCGGCCATCTTGCTGCCGAATATGTTACAATGATTGTGATTGGTCAATATTTTTCATCCACCAATCAAAATTCGTGTCTTATTGTAAGGAGAAACTAATTTCCGGTTTGGTTGGTGCTTCCGCTTTGCACGTCGTCTGCTAGCGATATAGGCTTTGGTGCGTCATAACATTGAGCTGTCAAAGCTGTCGTGACTTTGTGCAAGAGATATCGGTAAATCCCGACCATACGTTTGATCCAATTTTTGAGGGACCTAGTTTAAAATGTGCTTCCACAGCTACATGTAGATTTCAAGAATAACATCCAATTGAGTGTGTGGAGCCTAGAGTATGTATGGTATGGACTATGGTGGTGGAACCTAGAGGGGGTGGGGGAGTTAAGGCCAGGTTTGAGTCATTTATGCGGACCACCTTTGCATTTTACTGATTTTTCTCTGCGAAAGGCCACAGAGACATCAGTAAAAGGAAAAGTTGGTCTCAAATACAAATTAGTAACCAGATAACTGGCTGTGTGTGTGTGGGGGGGGGGGGGGGGGGGGTATACCTGATATCTTAGCCCTGCCTTCCACCTATTGACATTTTGGCTGTCTTTATGACAACCCAGTGGGCTCTCAGATGTGCTACCTAAAACTTCCATTAAGTGACTTCCATTACATGTATTTTCCTTCTCGGACATATATATCCCTACATCCCAGTGTCACAATATTTTTTAATCTGTATGTGTAAAGAAAGTCTTGTATTCATTCATCTACAATTCTAGTGTCTGAGGTGATAGTGATCATGCAAGTCTGGAAATGGTGGACATTTTTAATGACGGCATTGATCATATGATCAAGCTAGTCAATAAGAATAAATTCACAAATAAAATAAAATGTCATTCAAAATGACGGAACCAGGGACCCAAGAACAATTAGGTGTTATATTATTGCAGTGCCTTTTGTCAATTATAGTTTGTTTGTATGGAATGTACATTTTTGTTTATTATGAACAAGTCAATGAAGTACAATACAATAGACAATTGGCGTATATACACTCAAAATTAATTTTACTGCCCATGCAGTGCGGTAGTTTGTCTATACAGCAGTTAAGATGGAGGTAATATTAGTTGCAGCACGCTCACAGTAGAACTGAGCCTCCAAGCATGACTCTTTAAAAACTTTAAATAACATATCAGCTAGGACATCCAAATAATTTGAACACATTTCATAATAAGGCAATCTCCAGCAGGAAAATAAATGAAGTTCATGCCTTGAATCATTTTCAAAATAAGCAGAATCTGAAGACAAAATGATCCCTATTATTTTTGATAGCCAATTTTGTACAACCATTTTACAACCCTGCACTAAATGTATACTTATGATTATCATTGATATTTTGCAGGTAACCTCAGAATATTGACAGTAAAAGAAGGACAGAGTGTTGAATAGATCTACAATGGCCAGTTTACCAGTAAAAGACTCTTCATCGGTCTTGCAGAACCACAAAGTCAGCGCACATATTTATAAGGAGCCAAGTCGTTTGGTGGAATTCACATGGGAACTGATGAAAATAAGAGCAGCAGGAAAATACATTGATGTCACAGTGGATGTCAATGGTTATGAATTCAAATGTCACAGATTAATACTGGCCGCAAGTAGTCCTTTTTTCCAGGCTTTGTTCAAGCATGACGAAAAGGCGAAAACTAGTGGGCAGGTGTGCCTTCCCAGTCTTTCACCTGTTGGTTTCGAAGCTCTTCTCAATTACATGTACAGTGACCAAGTGGAAATTACTGCTGACAATGCAATTGATATTCTTGTGACAGCTGACTACTTGGGATTTGAAAGCTTGGTGAAATTCTGTGCTTCGTTTTTACTACAGCACATAAATGAAGGTAATTGTCTTCGCTTGCAACATGTTGGACAACTGCATAGTTGTGAGGCATTGTCTAGGGCTGCATATCAGTATGCTGTGGATCATTTCAGTGCAGTTATAAAAGAAGAGGAATTTCCAAATATCACATTGCAAATGCTAGTCAACTTGCTAAAAGCGAGAGGGCTCAATATGGGTAGTGAATATGAAATTATGGACGCGATCTTCAAATGGATGAGCAGTTATCAGGATTTAACAGATGATAGTATACAGGATCTCATTAATTGCGTCAATTGGTCAGAACTTACATGCAATGAAGTTCATAGCTTTATTGATTCTTACGGGTCTGAATTTTCCTCACCTGCTGTCATAAAATTTATGGAAAATGCATTAAAGTTGTATGAACCCTCAGAAAATTTGCCGCAGATAACTCGCCTCAAAGAGATTATCGTTGTTGTTCCACGAGACACAAATCCTGCTCATAATCAAGTTAGAAATAAGATTTCCTATTTTGATCCAAATGATTCAAAATGGTCTGATCTTACAAATCTTCCGTTTGAAACAATGGAGCTTTTTTCAGTAGCATCGCTGGGGAATAAAATATACATCACAGGCGGTATGGATATAACGAGTCATGTTGAGTGTAAAAATGTGTGGCGATATGATATTGAGACTAATGTGTGGTGCGAAATCCAACCTATGCTAAAAGCGCGTTACAACCATAGCTCTGTAAGCATGGGCGCACATCTGTTTGCTGTTGGAGGGTGTCGCGATAGCCGCAGTAAACATTTGCGCCGAGACGGGGAGATGTACAGTCTGGAAACGGAACAATGGGAGATGATCAAGAGTCCTGTGGATGTATCAGGAATTGGAAGATGTGCTCTTGTGCCGTTTGAAGGCAGACTTTACATGCTTGGAGGCAGCCAGACCTATACCACACAATACAAGACTATGGGTGTGAGCAAACAGGCTTACACAGCTGCACAATATTACAATCCTAAGCAAGACGAGTGGAGCCATGATCACAGCCTCAGTGCAGAACTGGACCGTGTCGGAATCAAAGTCGGTATGGGGGACTGTCTTACCACAGATGGTCTTCTTATCTTTCTTGATGATGGACCAGGCAAGGGAAAGAGACACAAAGTTTACAACCAAATCACACAGAAGATAGAAGATTTTATACTAGTGCAGGGTTATCACAGGTTCTGTGGAGCTGTGCTGACTCAGCGGGGTAAAATAGTGTGCACAGGAGGAGTGGAGAGCACTCTAAAAGCACATGACATGGTCCACCAGTACGATCTACATGACTCTCAGCCTGTGTGGCAAGTACTGCCCTCTCTCCCTCACAGACTATCTCATCATACATCTCTCATCATGTACAAAGCTGAAAATCATCATGTACAAAGCTGAAAGTCATCATGTACAAAGCTGAAAGTCATCATGTACAAAGCTGAAAGTCATCATGTACAAAGCTGAAAGTCATCATGTACAAAGCTGAAAGTCATTACATGTCCAAAGTTGAAAGTGGTAGTTGATTCTTATCGAGGAAGTATTAAAATGAGTAATGGGTAGTTTCAATTGTTAATCCTGTTCTTTCACATGTAGGACTGTTCCATTAACTCATTCATGCATGGGCTGGCATAAAAAGACCTGATTATTCTTAATGATTTATGTCCCATCAAATCACCTTACAGGAAAATATTTGAAAGCGAAACATTGCCATTACCCCACCAACAACTCACTTTGAATATTTTGGTATATTGGTGCTTTATTTATTCTGAAGAAGTTTTTGAAAGTATTCCAGCATCCAGGCCGCAAAATCTCAATGTATACTCTTTGCAGGAATGGGTAGAAGTGGATGTAGCAGAAATGAATGTTGGTATCTTACCATGTTAATTTTGCACTTATAGAATAATTTGGCAGACAGTCATACCTTTAATGCACAGTTTAATTATTGCGTACTGATGTAAAACAATAAGCTTTAAAGATGGCAACATTTTGTAGGATATTAGCATAGGGATCAGATTTCCAAATAATTATGCAGATGTGGACTCCAGGTGCGCAAAGTAGGCATTAATGAGTGGTCAAAAATAATAACACGGTTTACAGTTTATATAAGAGGCCCTGAGGAGACTTAAGTTTATATACAGGGCCATAGCCTAGAATATAGGCTATACGTGTATAATTTAACACTGTCCACATATCTACAATATTTGCTTCTACTATTTACTTTTAAGTCAGGTCTGTTTGTACTTATTCAACCTGATATAGCAAAATTAAAAAGGTTGGACCGTATGTTACCATCCATAGGTTGTCTAAGGTACTATATCTTGTCTATTTCAAATGTCATGGTTGAACTGAGATTTACCAACCTAGGACAAGAAACCTCATAATAATGATGATAATAATAATAGTTTTGTCATTTGATATTGCCCCCTTTCCAATTTTTTCCATGTAAACATACTCAGAGGTGCATCACATTCCATTGTCAATGGATAGATGTTGGTATCCATATAGTTATTTGATATATGCATCTATAAAAATATGTGTTTTCAGTTGTTGTTTGAAGATTGCCACACTCCAAGCTGCCCATATATTATTTGGAAGCTGATTCCATGGTTCTGGGGCACAGGTAGTCAGGTACTAAACAATCTGTTGCCATATGTTTTCATGATAGTTCTAGATTCTTTATGTGATTCAGTGAATAATAAGTAATTACAAACCTATTTTATTACAAGATTTAATTATGGCATGGGAAACCTTTATCTACACAACTTTAGAGTACTTTATATGCATGGCTTGATGTAAAAGCTTGTAGTAAGCATTCCAAATAGATCAGGACACTATAATTTTGCAGAGGCCAATATGCTTTTAGGATAAAATACCCAGGCTTGGCAAGTTGATTCCAGTTTTCTTAGGATCAAAAGTTTGCTTTGCAAAACAATATTCAAACTATATAACATATATTATGTTATATTTTCACTTAAAATACCAATGATCAGGGTCTTGGCCAGGATTTTAGAAGTGCCCATCTAAGCCAGCAATTACACAATTCCTGCATGTCCTAATTTAGCAACTCAGCTACTTCAATTCCTTATAAAAAGCCTATTGTGTCGCACAGGTCAATTTACACCAGCCATATCTAGAAGAAATTCCCTCAGAAAAAGATTTTCTTTTCACCCCCATAATAAGTCAGGATTAAAAATTCTCCATTGAAATTCTTGCTTTTCCAAAAAAAAAAGAATCTGCCTGTCCAAAAGACAGGCTGAACCTGTCTTGGCTAAATGCCTACCAGTGATACACTTAACTCATTTTCATATGATAGTCATGGCAAATGGCCAAGCTCTTATGTCTGAGCCTGAATAACTGAAAACACATCCATGTTGGTTGGGTTGATTACATACTGGCATATTGCTGAACAGATGCTCAAGATTGAAAATGCAGATCTGATAATTCATCAGTTGTAAGTCTGATTTTCACAAATTATCGATGTTTTCTTAAGGTAGCTTGTAGGGTTAATTGCTTTGAATCATTTTTGCTCTACCCTGCCAGAAAGGTCTTTGATGAAGAACTCATTAAGCATTACAAATATACCCTCCCAGCAGGGTGCAAACTTCTGGGGGGGGGGGGGGGGTTAAAAAACATACATATTGTTTCGTTTTTTCGCGCTATTCAAATTTTATGACCATTTCCATTACTTTGGGAAAAAAAATTAAATTGATAAAAGTATGTTATATATATATATATATATATATATATATATATATATATATATATATATATATATATATATATATATATATATATATATATATATATATACATGTATATATATATATATATATATATATATATATATATATATATATATATATATATATATATATGTATATATATATATATATATAGATAGATAGATAGATATGTATATATATATATATATATATATATATATATATATATATATATATATATATATATATATATATATATTTATATATATATATATATATATATATATATATATATATATATATATATATATATATATATAATTATATAAATGTCTCTTGTACTTGAATATCAGTCTCTTGTCTATTATTCTTCACAACCTGTGATCTAGCAATTCATAGCCTATGATTTGATGCGGTTTAGGCATACGTTGAAAACGGCCAGTATTACGTAGTGCCGGGGGCTGTAGAAAACCACATAAACCTGAAGCAACATCAAGAAAGATGTTAGAAAAATTTTGATGTATCAACAAAGTCAATTTTAAGCTTCACCAAATAGAAAACACAGCAGCTATTAAACGTAAGATGTTCTACTTCAGTTTTGTTTATAGACAAAATTAAAGGACTACTGTATATCTGGTAATAGGTGCATCATAAAATTTATGCTTTTTTTTTCCATTTCCAGATTTTTGTCTACTTCTTATTTTTGCGTTTATCACCATTTCAGAAGCGCTATCTATTGTTCACCTTTGGAACTAAACTACCCAGGGAATTCAATGCTCTGCTTGAGTACATCAACCACTGCTATATTAAGGCTTGTTGTCATGGCCAACTGAGTGGACCGGTCACTTACTCCAGCCAGTGACCTAGAAAGCTTGGTGAACTTACAAACAAAGCTATTTTAAGGCTGGTTGTCATGGCCAACTGACTGGACCAGTCACTTGCTCCAGCCAGTGACCTAGAAAGCTTGGTGAACTTACAAGCAAAGATATGCGCTATGTCTGCCCATGTTGGCGCTCAAGTTGCTATGGATTGTAAATGATACAAGAGCCCTGATTGGTCCGTGTTTCCTCGCGCTGATGCCAGATCAGAGACCCTGTCATGTTCAGGCCTTCACTATAGCGCACATAGTAATTAGACTCTTGCTACACATCCATTATTTTCTTTGTCTAAGATTGTGTGCAAGCCTGTGGGAGCCATATTAGCAGCAGGTATTTTACTTTTCCTAATGATAGCCTAAACATTCACTGTTAATTATGAGGAAAGGTGTGTCGGCTTTAATTCATATAAAAATCTCAAATGACGCTATATTTCATTAGATATATTTCATTTATTTATTACAATTAATGTTATATGAAAGTTCTGAGACTATCAGGTTTCTGTATGTAACGATAATCAAAAGCTTATAAGAAACTGGGGATCCGTATGTTCGTTGTCCTACAGCCGAGGGGTTTTATTAAGTAGAAAGGGTGTCAATTTCGGGTCTTAACACAAGGTTTCGGAATAAATACATAGATTTCCTACAAAAAAACACAATCGTTCCAACCCATTTAACCATGCATATTTGGCAAAACAAGAATTATTAGACGTCATTAAGTCACTGATCAAGACTGCCGTCAATAATAGATTGGCATTGTCACTGGTGCAACCTTAATCAGGATGCATCACCCAGTCAGAATTGCAATCAATGATGGGAAAGGATTCCGCTTAAGAAATTGCAGCGATTTAGGCGTAACCTTAGATGATTTTTTGGTTGCAGACATGGTTATAGCAGATTTGGCTCTGCACTATTTCATGCATGAATGTCTTATGCATGAAAGTTTCATTTTTGTGCATGAAAACTTTCGTACGGGCTGAGTATTGGCATATTGCCTTTCTCAATTTCCTCTGGGGGAAGGAAGTGTAGTGCGGAGGCTAAGAGCCAAAATTTGAATGAATCGTTCACTTTTTTGACAAAAGTGTGAGAATTGGCACAGTTGTACGTTGGACCATTTAGAATCATTTAAAGCCGGGTACCCACCCAGGTTGCCATGGTAACCAGCACCATATTGAATTTTAAAATGGCCGCCACTAGAATATGTTTTTCTTCATATCTCAGCCTTTAAGTATGATAGAAGCAAGATCTAAGTGTCTAAAACCATGTTTTATGGGCTATAGAATCTATTTATGACATATCTAGGACCATTAGATTTCAGCCATTTTGAATTCCAAGATGGCTGACAACAGAAATCTTTATTTTGTCCTTATATTTTTTATTTTGATTCATGCCAGATATGATTATATTTCTCTGTTTGTTCTCGGAAATGCTATTTTTAATTCAGAATTTATTATTTGGGAAAATCATTGTCTTCTGAGGATGTCAATCCTGACTTTCTTCATCAAAGTAATGAGATTATTGTGTTGTGTTTTGCAAAATGCTCTGATACAAAAAATGGCATAAAAATGACCTAACTCACCACTGCCGAAAGCTTGACCAGCAACATTTGAAGATTTACAGCATTGCTATCTTTTACTAAAAAAAGTTATAAAAGTTGGCATGGTTGTACTTTGGACCATGTAGAGTCATTTGAAGTCAGGTACCCACCCAGGTTACCCTGGTAACCAGCGCCATATTGGATTTCAAAATGGCCACCACTTGAACCTGTTTTTCTTCATATCTCAGCCTCAAAGTATAGAAGAAACAAGATCTAAGTGTTTCATACCATGTTTTACGGGTTGGAGAATCAATGTATATATATATATATATATATATATATATATATATATATATATATATATATATATATATATATATATATATATATATACTAGAAAAGTACCCGTCCTGCGGACGTAAACCATGAAATTTCTTATAATGGCAAACATATCAGAGCGCCTGCCTCTCTCTCTCTCTCTCTCTCTCTCTCTTGTCCCCTCTCCCTGCGCCCTCCCTCTTTCTCTCTCTACCCCCCATATATAGATAAATGTTGAGTCAAGGCTAATGAAGCAAACCACTTCTGTTTAACATGGCCTTCAGAAATTCGACTCCTCCTTGGTATATTCTATTCAAAGTTGATGGGCCATGTGTTTGCTCTGTATGTAAACAAATCCGTACTGGATAACTTGCTATTGGGTACTGCTGTTGCCCTACTTTTTAATTAAGTACAATTTCTACCAAGATCGTATTTCATATTTCATAACTGTTACATCTTTTAACCATTCCCTCTGAGACATGGATCCGTGCGCCGGCCTCTATTTTGGCGCACGGATCCATTCTTCTTCCATACTTGCCTAACCTTTGCGCTGTGTTGCGCCCAGCGCCACTAGCTTCATACAGCTTTCCACTACATTCATCTCCATTCCTATCGCCTTGTATCGGACTTTCTCTGGATGTACTTAGGTGCAAGTCCGTTTAGCGCCTTGTATACCAGCAGAAGGACCTTAAATTGGATGCGGAATTTGATTGGTAGCCAATGAAGCTTGATGAGAACAGGTGTGATATGTTCATACTTCCTGGTTCTCGATACTATCCTTGCAGCACTGTTTTGTAGTCGCTGCAGCTTTGCAATCAAATCCTGTTGTATTCCAATTAGGAGAGCATTGCAGTAATCCAAGCGAGACATCACCAGTGACTGCATCACCGTTTTTGTGGCATCTTCTGTTAACACATGTCTCGCTTTTCCGATATTTCTCAGGTGAAAGCTAGATTTTTTGACAACACTTTTGACATGGGGTGCCATGATCAATTGAGAGTCAAACATAGCTCCCAGATTCCGCACAGGCTCAGATGCAACGGACACATCAGTCCCCGCTACAGAGAGTGACTTAATGTTCAGTTCAGCTAGGTGTTTCTTAGAGCCGAATAGAATGATTTCAGTCTTGTCATTGTTGAGTTTCAGCGTGTTCTGAGACATCCAGACACTAATGTCACACAAACATTTCTCAAGATTTAGGATTTCACGTTTGACAATTGCGTTATCACTTGTCTTTTTAAATGATAAGCAGAGCTGGGTGTCATCCGCATAACCATGATTGTTCAGACCGTAGGATCGGATTAGCTGTGCCAGAGGTATGATGTATATTAGGAACAATAGTGCGCCCAACACAGATCCCTGTGGTACAGACCACAGGATTTCCTGATTTTCGGAGAAGTCATCATTGATTTTAATCCTCTGTTTCCTGCCTAGCAGGTACGATTTGAACCACTGTAGAACAGATCCTTTAACTCCAAGAACTGACTCCATCCTAGATAAAAGGATGGAGTGATCGATTGTATCGAATGCAGCGCTAAGATCAAGTAACACGAGGATGGCGGCCCCACCCTGATCGAGAGTGCGAAGGATGTTGTTCTGTACCCGCACAAGTGCAGTCTCAGTGCTATGACATGCTCTGTATGCTGACTGCATGGGTTCATGTAGCTGATTAATAGTCATGTAATTGGTAAGCCTTACAGCAACTACCCTCATTCAAGCAAATGCCACGCACTTCGCCGCACCATAGTTCTACCCTTCACTCCAGCCATCAAAGGTAAGCTGACTTATTTGTTATCTTATAAAGTTCATCTAGTTTATTGTGAGCTCTTTTGACGATTATCAAAAGTTATATTTTGTTTGAATATTTTGAAATTGCAGACAGGAGCATGCACATTTGTATTGATGATTTTTACTTTTTTAGGGAATATACTGTTTGTTTATTTTTCCTTACCCCTTTCCTGCCGGAAGCACCCTAATAGTGCTCTGATGGCTATAAGGGTAGATAACCTTTACCAGCACGCCATTTAGAAAATGCAGAATTATTGAGCATGACATTTAAGAGCAACAACAACACAAGCTACAAATTAAGATAAACTAAGGTCAAACTCTAACTGATTTGATAACATTATTTTGTAGTATCATAGTAAAATGGCACATGTATTTTTGATGAAAACTGACGAATTTGTCCCATTGGCAGTTTTGATATTGTATTTTTATTGATATGGAAACATCCATTTCCCCAGGCTGAACAGAAAGTTTTAAAGAGTGAATCATACTTCCTAAAACAATCAGCACAAAAGTTCATTAAAAGTGGGTGTGTTAGGATTCTCATTTGCATATTCATGCAGGTTAAATACTATGACATCATATTTCAACAAACCAATTTGATCTATCTCATTAATATCATTACGATGGACCAAGTGTGAAAGAGAAAATATTTAAATATTTTTTTTCACCACTGTATTTTGGGGGGAGAAAATATATTTAAATATATTTTCACCACCGTATTTTTTTGGGAGATAATATATTTAAATATATTTTCACCACCGTATTTTGGGGGGAGAAAATATATTTAAATATATTTTCACCACCTATATTTTCACCACCTTTATTAACCTTGCCTAATATAAAGGGTCAATGGCCTGCCCAACAATGACATATTTAACATTGTAGGTACTAGGAAGTAGAGTTTTAGTGAATTTTAGCTTTTAATGGGTAGATTTAGATGGCGCCACCATTAAAATGGGTACTTTTGGTCTACCCAGTGTATTATTTCTATCAATAACTAGGATTAAAAGCAGAAATACATTCAAACCAATGTACAATGTTCTATGATTACATCTTTGCATGTAAAACATTTCCAGATATGGGGGCGTGTGTCAGTCATGGCCCTTGCGGTAGTTGGCGCCACCTGCGGTTAGGCTACTAGGCCAACTGATATTTGCCTAATACAAAAGGTCATTTGTCAATCAATGAAGCATTTAATGTTGTATGAACCAGCAAGTAGAATGCTATTAAGCGTTTTTCTTGTTATGCTTTGAAGGTTTGATAGAGGTGGCGCCATCATAATATGGGCATGTTTGGCATAGCAGTATAACTGATTCTATAAACATTTCTCTTAAGTAGGTGAAAATATATTTAAATATCCCCCCCCCCCCCCCTCCCCCCCCCCCCCCCCCCCAAAATACGGTGGTGAAAATATATTTAAATATATTTTCTCCCAACAAAATACTGTGTTGAAAATATACTTAAATATATTTTCTCCCAACAAAATACGGTGGCGAAAAAAAATAGTTAAATATTTTCTCTTTCACACTTGGTCCATCGTAAATAGCTGATTAAGATGAGTATTTTTCTCTCAAGCACTTTTCAAGTAAGATTATTTCGAATTCATTGTGTTGCAAACATTTATTGTGGTCCAGATTGCACTTCTATATCTATTCATGTAAAAGGAACTTCTCATTATCAAATTTTGTCTCAGAAGTTCTTGACCTAGAGAATATCTTCCGAGTTGTCAAACCATGCAAAATGCTGTTTAGTATAATTGCATGTATACATTGTTATAAGAATATATTAGTCAATATTAACCCTTCAGCATTTTGGCTGTATATTTCAGAAAAGATAACTATCATTGTTTTAGTATGCTTAGTTGTATTGCAAATATATCAGTTTGCATTTTATGTTTGATGTACATGTACTCGTATTTATTGATACACATATTGGGTATTCTTCAATAATATAGCAATATAGCGTCAGTTGATGACCTGAGATGAGCAGTCTTGATAAGTGTCAAATTTCATGTAACACATTGCAAAATGTGTAAGTAATATACTGTGTTTATGGTCGGATAAGTGCATACAATACCACTAGCAACTTTATTTCCCTGGGGAACACTGTGCTGAAATATATAGAGTCTTCCATCATTGGACATATACAGGTAGGGCTGATATCCAAGGATAGCAATTGATATATATATATATATATATATATATATATATATATATATATATATATATATATATATATATATATATATATATATATATATATATATTTATATATACACCTCACTGGTTTTAGGCAGAGATAAAGAAAACTAACAAAAGAAAATATTTGTAAGGGAAGGTAATTGTCGAATCATGTCTCCTATGTATCTGCAACTGTTAGTATATCTTTTGGATAAAGAAACGTGAATATTTTTTGCAAGAAAATCAACATTTTGACTTGTTAAGAGAGGTTTGTTGAACCCCCTCTGTATCTGCAACTGTTAACCAAGTTAGCTTTTGGCCCATGTTAATAGGAAGGTATTTTTACAAGTGAGTGGACTCCCAGGCTGGGGAGGAGAGAAAGAAGAGGGGGACCCATTAGACCATGAAATGAGGGAAATTTCTAAGTGCTCAGTCACACTGTGGACCCAGCTGTCTGGATATTACTGTGACCACAACTCACTGACAGTTAACCAGACTGCATCCCAAAGACAAATCACTTATGACAGTAGAGAATACAAAGAAAATTACCTCAACATTTTAATTGAAGTCCTCGGGTAACAAATTGTTGGGTATCTTTGTCATTGCATTCCTGATATGTCATCCGGCGGGTTTAAGGGCCCCCTTTGGCTAATGTACAAATTCAGGCACGATACGTAAAATTCTACATTTGGGTTATTCAAATCTTTTTTTTACCCGAACCCGAAATTTCTTTGGTAATGATTTAGAAAAATACCCAATATATTTGAAGCAGAGCTGTTGGATTCTGATCAACATCTCTTTATTCAATAGTTTTAGAACATATCTTCATAATACATCCCCCTCCAAAGTTTTTTTGAGACTTGAGGCAGGTATAGTAACTAGTGTCATTCATAGTATACAATATTTGCAGTGGCGCAACGTTACTGGCACCACCTTTTTCCTTCTGGCCTAGATGTAATGAAACAGTCCAACTTTGCTAGGTTGCTATAACTTTAACCGAAATTCTTCTCACCCAAGTTCTGGTCACAAAAGTCACATTCCAAGACATATCTTGATAAGATGTCCCACATAATCAAGGATTGTTTATACATTCTAGGAATAGATCCTTGCTGAGGAGATCATGGCTGAGCGGTCTTTGTTGTACAGCACATCTTGGGTGGCCAGCAAAGATTGAATTCCAACCACAAGCATTCGTTTTTTGACTAAAGACCTGGTCACATTCCATACAAAACCTATATTTTCGATCACAAATTTCTGCAAAATTCAATCCCCAGTTTCAGACAGTGCTTTCAGCTTCCTATTATCAATTTCCTTGGAATTCCAGCGAAATCATCTCACCAGAATAGTTTATAACTGGCGTATTTTATGAAATCATTGGCATGTGAAGAAAAAGCCTTTGCAATGCATGCATGTTCATTTCCTTGGAATTCAAATTAAATATATTTTTTAAATGAAAAGTCCTGAAAATGCGTGCATGTCATTTCCTTGGAATTCCATTACAATCATCTCCTCAGAATAGCATTTAACTGTCATTTTAATGAAATCATTTGCATGTCAAGAAAAGGTCTTAACAATGCATGTTTTCTCATTTGCATGGCATTCCAATGTAATTAGTTCACACTCGTTAAACTCACTACTCATAAATACATTCTATTTCTAGTAGAATTGTACATGAACATAAGCATTCTCTCACAATTTTAAAGAAATGGAAATGAGGTTAAAACTCCTTTAGAATAGAATTCCAATGATGCACACAAACTTAGGTTAAATTCAACATCAATGATAATTGCTGATGCCATTAGAAGCAATCTCCATTGTAGCTTACCAATTTAGCACTGAACACGGGGAAAGGCTGTCTGCCTGGCAAATTCAGTATGTAGCGGAATTTGCATATCATTTCCATCATGCGAGAAAACCATTAGGTCACTAGTACTTTTTTGTCATGTTTTCTTGGGAATTCATAAAAAGGTGCAACATTTTATCATTATTTGACATAACTACCAGATAGATATGTATCTAAACTGCATTAAGAATTACACTCCTGTATAGAACTACCCCCATGTATCACACTTATCGTGTATCGTTTGCCATTTATAAGTAACACATGATACAGGTTCACCCTCATCTAGTGAGTTGTCCATGAGTTGTCCATGAGATGTGATAATATCCATGCAGCAATCAGAAAGCAGGAATATTTGTCAAGAGTTATGTGATCAATTTCTGGCTATAGGGACCTGACTACCATAAGCATGGAAATTTTACCACTAGGTTTTGCATACCAGGCATTGATTGTTGTCAAGAAATTTATGAAAGTGCCAAATAATCTCAAGCGCTGAGTAGTTGTGACTAATTGCTGCGTTAATACTTCCTTTCCTTGCAAAACACACTTGTCAACACATGTAATTCCAGTTTGCATCCCACAATGCATTAACTATACCTTTAGCTAATCAGAAATCAGCATGGGATACAATAACAAACTTTTAATCAAGTGGACAGCGTAGCAGACACATACACACTATTCAGAAGACTGACCGAACAAGAACAAAATACCAGATTCTTAGTAAAGGTAGGAATTAACATTTAAATGTATTACCTTCTGTGTACATTTTACTGCTACTATCAGTGCATAAATAGTAGGTCTATTATCTATATCATTATTGTATTGTCTGTTAGACATTAATCATTATCAGCACACATTTTAACATACTGTAAAACCCTTTAATACCACGCCCCTTTTTATTCACGCAATTGCCGTGTGAATGCGATCGCGGCCATTTAATTACACGCATCAACTGTATCACCACTAGATGGGGCATTGTTATGCTATTTTGAACGTATATCAGCGCCAGTTATCTACGCGTTATCATCACCTAGCGCGAAATGCGTGAAATTAAAAGTAACGTGATAATAATGGGTTTTACAGTACTGGAAAACACTTAAGCATGAACATGTTTTAGGGAAATGTCTATGCACAAATGACAAATGACTATGGATGTGCAATATGTATTGAGTAATTCCCTCTTGGTGCATATCAATACCTCAAGGCACATAGCAAGTAGAATTGTGGAGACTGCTGTTTTCAAACCATTCTGGGTTTTACTATCAAGTAGGAAAACTAGCTGCAATTACAATTCTCTTGATGGTTGTCGAAAGCAAACATGTTAGTAGAATTGAATTTTTACTATTGCCGTTTATTGTTAAATGTCCTTTTCCCAACGAAATTTAAGAGATTTGGTGGCTTAGATAGCTATAAGGTAGACATAATCAATTCCCTAAACATTCAATAAGATAACAACTGCAGGAATCAGCATTTCAAAACCTTCATTTGTTCATTAGCGATTAATGTCACAGCAGTTGACTTGGCCAGGTGGATGGGACATGCCATTGGTATATCAGGGTATGGCAGATACACATATCAATAAATTGGATGTTGACAATTATTTTTAAACTCTTAAAACTCTGGTTTCCTAAGATGCTACAGGTACTGACCTTGACTTACGGGACATGCATGCTATTCATACTTTAGGGTTTGGCAGTTGTGAATATCAACGAACCAGACAGACGAATGACTAAAGCCATGTACAGTACAAATACATTGTATTTTACGTGTATTGACTAGGTAAATACAATTATAAAGAAATTCCCTACTCTTCAGGAATAGTTCCAAGGGGTCTTTCAGTTGCAGAAGGACCATAGATAGTCCTCCACAACGCCGCACATGTATATAGCGACCAGACCAACCTGCTTGGGGATCCAGTGGAGACTCGAACCTACAAACTCACGCTTGGGAGCCAGGCATCGTACTACTAGGCTGACTGTTATCAAACAGAGTGAATTGTGGACTAACATCATAACATCTACACTAGTACCAAATAGGAGCTCTTTTTTAAAACACTATGCATGTGTTTTCCCATTTCTATCCCAAAAATCCTTACAGCCCACTGTGAGAGTATACTTTTGTGTTAGTTGATGTTTTCCTCATCGGAATATCTTTAAGGCAATATACATTTTGTATAGGTTGAATTGTAAAATAAAAGCAGAATGATAGAGGAAAGAATAACCTAAAGAAATGGACTCCACAGGCTACTGGACGTTTTAGGGCATGACGCAGCAATGTAGTAGAACAAGCATCATGTCTTCACACAGTCTTATACACAAGAAAGAAGAGATTTTTGAGTTTTTATCTTTATAAAATTTCATCACACGGATTAATCAGAGACTGGGAAACTAATTGCCTCTGTTTCAAATATGCAACTTGAGTATTCTTAGAAATTCATTGGTCCCGGGTCCTCAATTACTATGTTTGGAATCTCCGCTTGAAATCACCAGGTATTTTTTTCTCAATCCTTAACCCCTCATATCTAACACCATGTCGGGAGGGTTGTTTGTGTGGCTTCATGTATCTATTTTCAGAGGACCTTTTCATGCAATGTAACCTTTGTGTAGACCAATGATCGGAATGGTCATAAGAAAGCAGGTTCAAACAAAAATGTTTCAAAAATAACCCTACAAGTTATTTAGGGCCATTGCCTTATAGAATAGTCACCCAGATACACACCTGCATGGAGAAGTAGATCTATCATTCATGACGCGCCCGTCTCTGTGACAAGCAGGACGTGAACCATGAACTTTTTGCCTATGAAATTGCTGCCCATGATAATTTGTGTTCGAGCCTCTGATTGTCTGATTGCTATAACTGAAACCAGTCCCCAGGGAATTCCTGATGAGAAATCCCACCATAAAATGTTCACGGTTAGTCATTAATCATATTGAAAGACCAAGATGCCATCGATTTGGGCGTAACCTTAGATGATTTTTTGGTCCCCGACATGGTCATGGAAGATTTGGCTCTGCACTATTTCTTGCATGAAAGTCTTATCCATGAAAATTTCATTTTTTTTGCATGAAAAATTTTGTACGGGCTGAGTATTGGCAGATTGCCTTCCTCAATTTTCTGTGGGAGAAGGAAGTGTCATTCGTAGTATGCAATAGTTGCAGTGGCGCAACGTTACTGGCACCACCTTTTTCCTTCTGGCCTAGATGTAATGAAACAGAAACTTTGGTAGGTTGCTTTAACTTTAACCGAAATTCTTCTCACCCAAGTTCTGGTCACAAAAGTCACATTTCAAGACATATCTTGATAAGATGTCCCACATAATCAAGGATTGTTTATACATTCTAGGAATAGATCCTTGCTGAGTAGATCATGGCTGAGCGGTCTTTGTTGTACAGCACATCTTGGGTGGCCAGCAAAGATTGAATTCCAACAACAAGCATTGGGTTTTTGACTAAAGACCTGGTCGCATTCCATACAAAACCTCTTGACGACCTGAAAAAGACCAAAAATAGGTGTCAATTGCGAGACCGACGTGCGAGCGTCGCACGTTGGTTTTCCAGGTTTTTGAGGTTTTATAGAGGTTGTGCAACCAAAAATCGGTGGTCGCGGGTCGTGAAGATTTGCGATACGCTTCGCAATTCTCTCCACGACCTATTGGCGACCGCGACTGACTCACGAGTCCCCGCCTTTATTAAATTCGTAAATGAACTTGCTGCTGCTGTTCCTGTTCACCGCTATACTTAGATCAAGCCATCCAGGGCAGTACCGTGATAACGCTATATAATGTTCACGCTATATTTAAGTGATTTACAGTATACTAGCGGCTCCCCATGCGCTGCACGGTTTTGGATTCTGTCATACTCAATCATGCGCAGGAAGTAAAGAGGCAGAGAATATAAAACAAAACACAATCAAACTACCTTCACCACTCAAAACATAACCCTTACTGAACCATTGGCATCGCTGAGGGTTAAATGAGTGATCTTAAGGTTTGCTGGCTATGAATGGATTAATAAACCCATTTTCTGATGAAAATAATTTGTACTTACCTTCTTGCTTTACATAATACATTTATATAATAGCCATCAAACAAACACGCGTGTGTGTAAAAACATCATCTTGATTCTATTTCAACAATTCATTTTAATATTCATTTCAATAAATCTTGGTTATAACATTTGTAGGGGTCCATACCGTTAAAATTATAAGGTATGGTACAGGTACGGTATATTTTATACGGTTCCGGTATGCTGACGGAATCGATACTGGTTACTTTCTATACCTCGTCGATGTTTTCGAAATTCTGTCGCGCGCGTTAGTGCTTGGAAAAGTGTGGTGGGGCTGGACTAGCACCATGTAAAATACATAGCGTGGCCCTCTCCACACTTTTCCAAGTACTACTGCGCGCGTTAGTATCTATCGTAGTGCAGTTAGAATGGCTGCCGTCACTGGATGACGCGATCGCGATGTATTTTCCCGCCGATCCCGCGTCTCTGCACTCTTTTCCGCCTTGCCTGCTATATCAGCAGCGAGGCATTTTATTCATAGTACCGGTAAAAAAGTACCGGCTACTATTTATACGGTTTATCACCAGTATTTTTGGGCGGGGTATCGGTACCCTCACGGTACGGGTATACCGGTGTGGACCCCTAAACATTTGCCAATTGAACATACATTTGATGAATAAAATAATGAAATAACCCTTACATTATGGTGGGTTAAATGAATGCTAAGGTGCTCTGGCCATGCATGGGTTAATTAAATAACTCTTAACATTTCCTGGGTTGCAAAAGATTAAACGATTGATATTTAAGTGCATTGGCCAAGCCAAAGTTTACAATCTTATTATATATTCTTGGTGGGTAAAGGGTCAAATAAATTGTCATCAGGTGCTCTGGCCATAGATGGGTTAATAAAACTTTCAACTAATTTTGGGTGGCAAAAGGTTTAATGAATAGTGATCAGGTCCTCTGGCAATGAATAGGTTAATTGAATAACCTCTAACATATCCTGTGTTGCAAACGGTCAAATGAATGATATTAAGGTGCTTTGGCCATGAATGGGCTAATAAAATAATCCTTTACTAATTATGGGTGATAACGGGTAAAATGAATAGCATTGTGAAGCTCTGGCCATGAATGAGTTAACTTAACAACCTTTGATGTATTCTTCATGGGTAAATGGTAAAATGAATGATCATCAGGTGTGCTGGCCATGAATGGGTAAATCAAATAACCCTTAACACATGGTCTTAGCCAGCAAGGAGTCAAGGGTGTCTTTTTGGACACCCAAACCCTTAAAATCCACCCCTCAGGACACCCAATATTTTTTAAATGAGGAATTTATTCGAAAAGTGTATTGGTCATGAATGAGTTTACGTGAGAACCTTTAATATATTCTCGGTGGGTAAAGGGTTAAATGAATGGTCTTCAGGTGCTCTGACCATAAATGGGCTAATAAGATAACCCTTTACTAATTCTGGGTGGCAAAGTGTTAAATGAATGATCTTGGCCAGGTGCATTGGCCAGGAAAGGGTTAACTTAACAACCTTTGATTTATTCTGGATGGGTTAAGGGTTAAATGACTTACCCTAAGATATTACATATCATCCTGCCGCACCTGGCGCGATGGCGATTAGCCAGACTCCACTGAGAATACTAGCTAGCCTGGTCGCTCGCAGCTTTAGATTATACACATTTACGGTCATTTACTTCCTGCTCTACAGAGACAGACGCCATTGCGTAAAAATCTGACCTCCCAGAGTAGGATCGCCACCACTGCTTCCCCAAATATTCTAGAAATTCTGTCGCGCGCGTTAGTGCTTGGAAAAGTGTGGTGGGGCTGGACTAGCACCATGTAAAATACATAGCGTGGCCCTCTCCACACTTTTCCAAGTACTACTGCGCGCGTTAGTATCTATCGTAGTGCAGTTAGAATGGCTGCCGTCACTGGATGACGCGATCGCGATGTATTTTCCCGCCGATCCCGCGTCTCTGCACTCTTTTCCGCCTTGCCTGCTATATCAGCAGCGAGGCATTTTATTCATAGTACCGGTAAAAAAGTACCGGCTACTATTTATACGGTTTATCACCAGTATTTTTGGGCGGGGTATCGGTACCCTCACGGTACGGGTATACCGGTGTGGACCCCTAAACATTTGCCAATTGAACATACATTTGATGAATAAAATAATGAAATAACCCTTACATTATGGTGGGTTAAATGAATGCTAAGGTGCTCTGGCCATGCATGGGTTAATTAAATAACTCTTAACATTTCCTGGGTTGCAAAAGATTAAACGATTGATATTTAAGTGCATTGGCCAAGCCAAAGTTTACAATCTTATTATATATTCTTGGTGGGTAAAGGGTCAAATAAATTGTCATCAGGTGCTCTGGCCATAGATGGGTTAATAAAACTTTCAACTAATTTTGGGTGGCAAAAGGTTTAATGAATAGTGATCAGGTCCTCTGGCAATGAATAGGTTAATTGAATAACCTCTAACATATCCTGTGTTGCAAACGGTCAAATGAATGATATTAAGGTGCTTTGGCCATGAATGGGCTAATAAAATAATCCTTTACTAATTATGGGTGATAACGGGTAAAATGAATAGCATTGTGAAGCTCTGGCCATGAATGAGTTAACTTAACAACCTTTGATGTATTCTTCATGGGTAAATGGTAAAATGAATGATCATCAGGTGTGCTGGCCATGAATGGGTAAATCAAATAACCCTTAACGCATGGTCTTAGCCAGCAAGGAGTCAAGGGTGTCTTTTTGGACACCCAAACCCTTAAAATCCACCCCTCAGGACACCCAATATTTTTTAAATGAGGAATTTATTCGAAAAGTGTATTGGTCATGAATGAGTTTACGTGAGAACCTTTAATATATTCTCGGTGGGTAAAGGGTTAAATGAATGGTCTTCAGGTGCTCTGACCATAAATGGGCTAATAAGATAACCCTTTACTAATTCTGGGTGGCAAAGTGTTAAATGAATGATCTTGGCCAGGTGCATTGGCCAGGAAAGGGTTAACTTAACAACCTTTGATTTATTCTGGATGGGTTAAGGGTTAAATGACTTACCCTAAGATATTACATACATTAATGTTTTACATAATAAAACATACATATAAATAGCAATTATGAACTTGAACAACCAAGAGAGTGTGTGTGTGTGTGTGTTAAATACCAAAAAAAATATATATTGCGTTCACACAGTTCACCAAAAGAGCCTCACTTAGCTTAGCGAAATTATAAAGAAAACCGAACTATGATACAATACTTAGGTTGTTATTATCAAACGGATTAATCATTTCAAGTCGGTAGTTATTTTAACAATGGTAAAAGTGAGTGTTTTTAGGTGACTGGATCTACGGCATGAAGTGCCATCCGAAAGATAGGAAAACAGCAGTGAATAAAAAAATCTTTTCTCGCATCCCCATCGAGAAAGCGAGCCCCTCAGTGTTGAACCACATTGAGCTCACCTGATCGTCAATTTTAGCAAGATATCATTTTACATTACCAACTTTCCGGACCATACACAGTGCGTTCATCAAAATATCATCAAAAGGGTCTGTATGTTCGTTGCCCTACAGGAGCTTGATCATGAAGAAAATGTGTCAATTTCGGGTCTAAACACAAGGTTTCGGAATAGATACACAGATTTCCTAAAAAACACAATTGTTTAAACCCATTTAACCACTCATAATTGACAAAACAAGAATTATTAGACGATATTTAGTCACTGATGAAGATTGCCGTTGAGACTAGATTGGCATTGTCTCTGGTGCACCCTTAATCGGGATGCATCGCTGAGTCGGAAGTGCAATTGAAGATGAGAGAGGATGCCCCATCCTCCCCCCCCCCCCCCCCCCCCCCCCCACCTACACATCATCCTGCCGCACCTGGCGCGATGGCGATTAGCCAGACTCCACTGAGAATACTAGCTAGCCTGGTCGTCCGCAGCTTTAGATTATACACATTTACGGTCATTTACTTCCTGCTCTACAGAGACAGACGCCATTGCGTAAAAATCTGACCTCCCAGAGTAGGATCGCCACCACTGCTTCCCCAAATATTCTAGAAATGGTGAGCGTGGACTTTAGAAATTGACCGATGCACTTTGATATGAAACGATGCACTTTCGGAATTGATCGATGCACGTGCATCGATGCAAACTGATGTGGATCCACGCCTGCCAATTGACGTAGCAGGCTCGAAATGAACGTAGGGTAAAACGAGTTGTGGGCGTGGCTTACGGGGAGTGCATTGCGCGCACTCCAGCCCCTGTACAAAAGTAATGAATTATATAAATAATTTAACCCATTAATGCTCTAGTTCCATCAGGAATTGACATCTGGATATATCTTATACTTTTGACTGTAAATATAATTAAGATGTATTTTTAAGAAAAAAATATATTTTATATTTTGGGACAAAATAAATTAAATTCTACATCCAGGAGGTTTGTGTAGAGCGAGCTTTATTAATTGAAAAAAGGATATGAAAGTAAATGATTTTCACTCAACGATGACGACCCCCTTTGTTGGTATTCACTTTAGAGCTGAATATTTGTGTATTTATAAAGAAATGTAGCAGTTTTAAAGGTGCTTTATTCAGATCACCTAAACTTCAAAGAAACATGTTTGCCAGTTTGTAAAAAAAGATTTTTTGAGGAAAGGGGAGTTGGGTGGGAAGAATTTTCATGCAAGATGGACGAACCTTCTTAAGTCTGGCATGACTCTTTTATTTGGTACTTTAAGAGGTGAAATTTCCTTTAATAGACTTAACTTTTTGATCAAACACTTACATTTCAGAGCAAAATTAGTCCAATCCTAAATGAAAGACATTTAAAATTTTTGAGTTTCATTTATAAAAACGGGTCCAACTGTGATATCATATTTAGTGCCAAAACCTGTTGCATAATGCTCAGTATCAGGACTAATGCATCAAGAAATTTTATGTGATATTAATTTATTTTTAACACTGCATATCCTGTATTTATTTGTTGTATAGTCTCTCGTAGATCAAAACTTACTGTCCATTGAGCTTGCTGTCATGTTTGAACAATTCTATAATGGATGAGACTTTAATAAAAAAAATCTTATCTTATCTGTTATAATGTCGCAGGTATGATGGTGCACGTGTGACATAGAAAAAACTTCCAAATGTGAATTAGTATGACTGAAACCCTGGCATATGGGTACTCATATGAGAGTGCACAGTGAAAGCTATCCAACGAATATCAACATGATCGGGTTTAGATGATTTTCCAAAATCTTTGCATTATTGTGCTTTGGAAAAAAGTAGACTTAGCATTGGAATTGTTAAGTACATAAGGAAACTAAATGATGATACAGAAAACCTACCATCTTGCAAGCTTTAGTTTCCATCCTCAAACGTCTGTCTACTGAATGCTATCCTGTCCGTTTTCTGCTGTTTGCAAGGTTTTTTTTTTTTGGGGGGGGGGGGTAGGTAGTTCATTTACTTGGCCACACTTGCACCATCATAACTGATATTGCATCGCATATGTAAGACTTCTAAGCAGAGTTGGTAAATGTGATAACTCTTAGAAAAAAGTCTTTATTGCATTTTTACTGGTCCCATAAAAAGATCTATTTAAATGATTTTTTTTCACAAAAGCAATAGGTTTGCATAGGATCTAAGAATTTGATATGTTTAATGTGTATAAGTGAACAAGTGTCTTTGCAGGATCGGATGGCATTTAGTAACATTTCCCAGTAGTTCTAGACAATTGGTAGTATTAATGACAGTAAGACCAGGATTTATGGCCAGAATGTTACCACCCTCTTTTTTGAATACTTTTTACACTTTCCATTAAGAGCCAATTTGCTGGTTTTCAGAATAAAAGGCCTCAATTTAAAAAACTGAAATATCTTGAAGCATAATATGCATAGAGTGATTTCTTTATTCTATATTGCACTGTTCATTTTGTGCTCTGACAAAATCGGATAGTATATTTTGAAACTTTCGAAGTATTATTTGGAAGTATTATTCAACTACTTCCCATTTTTGCAGCAACAAGTGACATAATTACAATATAATTTGCCCAACAATCATATATTGTCACATTTTCGTACCATTCGTAATATTTACAACTTAAATATGGAAAATTAATATGTCAAACATTTGGACCAAGAAAATGAGCCAATAGATATTTAATGAGCAATCCAATATCTAACCTGGATTGTTATGATACAATCAGTTATCCATCATTTTGAAGATGTGGGCCCCCTAGTCAACACACCAAGTTCCTTTTTAATGACATTTTTATGACATCATTTTGTAACATTTTTTAAAATATTTTCAGCTAGTGATCGAGACTTATTGTGCAGAAATCAACAATCCCAGTTGAATCACTAGTTTCAGCTAGATCCCACGCGAGCAAGGATGGACAGCGCGTGGGAAGCCCCATTAATTGGCGCCACTGCCTTGTAAACATAACATGCCACGTGCCACTGAAAGTGAGTCGCGGCTATAATTGACACATCGGCACTCAGGGACTCAACACTTTCGACCAATCAGCAGGCAGCATACATTTGTACCACGACGCGAGCCGGTCTCGCGGCCAAACTCAGCATAAATTAACGACGAGGTACATGCCGAGTCACAGTTGAGCCACGCCCCTTACTTTCCCTGACGACCAGCCTCATAATAGCATACTCTACTTGCTAATTTGTCTACCGCTACAGCCGCTTTCAGCCACCATTGAACACGGTAGTGAACTACAGTAGCACTCTCTTTCGGACAAACAGCTTACTAATATTTTTCATCTGTCACTGTCTACAACACAGAAAGATCTTATAGATAGACATTCTCTACAATCTATTCAATATATTGCTACATTTGTGCGTTTGTGACTTAGCCATTATTTCAACTTTCACTGCCTAGTAACACATTAAGGTAGCATAGATCCCGGGGGGGGCACTTGGGTATTTAGGGGGGTGCATACGTTCGTTATCAAAATTAAAAAATACCCCTAAAGCACTGATTTCTGGCCAAAAAAGCACCCTTATTTTAATAAAACGCTGATTTTTTCCACTAAATAAACACCCCTTCTTTTATCAAAACACTGACATTGGATGAACGGGAACACGTATTTTAACTTAAGATTTTATAATCCTCTGCTTGTTTAGCGGCAGCAAGTGGCGGCAGAAAACTCGGAAGCCCTGAGTCACTTCGGGAGTCACTCGGCGTCATAGCCGCGTATATTTCGTGGATTGTAAGGGGATTTTGACCCCATACTTCGTACCTGGGTACAAAAAAGTACCCTTCTTTTACAAAATCGCGGACATGCGGAGGTCTTAAAAAAAGACCCCTTCTTCCGCGAAATACGTAACGAAGGTGCGGCCCCCCTCTGTACCTGAGTGCCCCCCCCCCCCCCCCCCCCGGGGCATAGATACACGCTATCTGTACTTTCGCCAATATATTGCTACAATTGTGTGTTGATGACTTAGTCATTATTTCAACTTTCACTGCATAGTAACACAGTAAGGTAGCATTGATACATGCACTTTATTATTTCAACTTTCATTGCCTAGTAACACAGTAAGGTAACATAGGTACACGCTACTTATACTTTTGTCAGTATATTGCTACATTTGTGTATTTGTGTCTCAGTCAATACTCTAATGTTATAGTCTGTATCTTGGCAAAAATAATCTTTATATCACCGGCTTGACCCACGAATTAGATACTTATCAGCATCCTCACTGTACTTCAACATTCTCGATTTATAAAAAAATTCTGATTAGTTTATACTTAATCTGAATTTAAGCTCTTCCTATTAAACATTCCTACGAATTATATGCTTATTCGTAACTTCATCTGTACTTAAACATTTTTGCTTAACTCTAAAAATTCTCTATTGCTTACTGCCTGTCAGCACTTATACATTTTAAGGAAAAAACTATTTGTCGGTGCTTAGGTTCAGTATTCATACTATTACGTCAAAATTTACTTAGTCTCTTCTGAAGTCATTGCCACAATATTATTCCACCAGGTGACACATTCTTGTTTGATTACTCATACCTGATATTTTGTGTTGTGTCTGTGCATTCTTGTTTGATTACTTGTAATTGATTCATCTTGTATTGTGACAGATCCACATTAGTATACATAGGTTTCATATAATACAAACCAAAAACAATTAACCTAGGCCTGCCCTATTGTTAAGACTTACTTCAAATTTTTCAGTATTTAACTGCCGGTCCATACTTGCACATTCTCTAAAATTGTTTCGGCTCTATCCTATAGTTAGTACCATTATCTTAATAATTACTTAGTCACTTCTGAATTCACTGTCATACTAGTAGATTACAAGGTGCCGTACTGTTGGTTGAGTAACTATATTTGATTATACCTTGTGTGGAAATACCACTGGGGGACGCGACCACTGATGCATACCACAATTTGTAGTGCATTGTATATTAATGACTCAAACTAGTACTATATAGGTTTACAGCTCTGTGAAATCTTGACCCACAAAGCTACTATTGTCTCTTCTGTGCTGCGAAATATTGATCCTGATTGTCGAGCACTAGTTAGCAGCAACATATACTTGTATTATTACTTCTTGCATTGTGAGTGTGTGTGTCTCAGCAACAATTGTAGCATCTCTAGATACGCCTATTCTATTTACCCGTACTTAGCTTGTCATAGTTGATACTATTAGTGGCTACCACAGGTTACTGCTAGCATCTGTACAGCAATATACATTGCATCGTCTTTCAAGGTAAGGTAGGTAAAAGGCTAAGTAGATATTGCATTTATGAACCCACCAAGGGGACCTATATTGTACTGAGCTACTAATATATTGCACAACTTTATTACTTGTACCATACCTTCAATCTTTGTATACTGTCTCTGAATTATATAACATTTTCCTAAAATATTACCGTTGTTGTGTCTTCACATCATAACACTGAAACCTCTCCTCCTGAACCTCATCCCTATAATATATCATCTACTACTTCTCCACACCCAAACCTACCATAATGAATCGTACTAGGCAGACAACCCTAACCCCAATGGGTACTAGGTCAAAGGCACCGGAAAAAGGTGGCCAATCCTCAGTAGAGGATGAAAATCCAAATCAAGTGACAGACTCAGCTAATAATGAGCAAGACAATGAGCCCCCTGTCACGACGGCATCTATCAAAGAGTTAATGTTGTCAATGCAAGTGAGCATAAACAAATCAACTCAAGAGATAATAGAGGACCTCAGAGAAGATGTCATAGTTATCGGAGAAAAACTAGACAAAACCGGAGAGAGGTTCGGAGAAGCAGAAGGCAGAATTAGTGCTATAGAAGACAGAATGAATAATCTAGAAGACAACACTACCGAGGTAGACACCATAAATTTAAAAAACTAGAGAAAGCGGTAGAAAACTATGACAGAGATGCTTGTACAGCCAGAAGGAACAATCCCAGCGGGCAAATGTACGTACAATGTATGTACATTGTACGTACAAGCCCGTACATACGGATTTGGTACGGATAACATTCGAAATGAAAGTTTTTTGGACGTACGGGTCCGTACGTACAATGTACGTACATAGCCGTACATACAATGTACGTACATAGCTGTACGTACATTGTACGTACAGTCCAATACCAAAACTAAATCAAAGTTTTTACATTACATATTAGGAAATTCTGAAGTGAATCTCACATAGGATTTCCCTATCATCATTTGTAATAAGTACAAATAAATAGGAATTCCTTGATCAGTGTTCCCCTTGAAGGAGTATTCTGTTCAAGTATATACCATGTCTGAATCTGAAGTTAACTTATACCATTTGATGCTGCACTAAATCATGCCATGTGACCTACATTCAGTTTCTAGGCTTTATTATCAATTCTCTTCCTCAAACATAGTTATTGGTATTGTAGACACTTAGGGAATAAATTTTAGAGAATTCTCAAACAATTTGAAATGGAGATTGCCGTAACTATCTACCCTCAAAAAAAAGGTCATTTACTGCATTAACCGTATTTAGTTCGTTTAGGTACAATATACGTACGGACATGTACGTGTACGTACGGACCCGTACATACATTGTACGTACAGACTCGTATTACATCTAAGTGTGAACCAGAACCAAACGCACATTGATTTTTGATAGTTAGGGTAAAATCTATCTGAACCTAAACCGTACATAATCTGAATGTTCCACTTTGGTACAGGGTGCGAACCTAAACCGTACATACAATGTACGTACATTGTACGTCCATGAGTGCGAACCTAAACTGTACGTACAATGTACGTACATTGTACGTCCAGTGCCTGCTGGGATGTTATAGTTCACGGTCTACCAGGTGAGAGTAGAGACCCACTAGATGCAATAGAAACCTTCAGGAAATTGAGTATGGACAACCTAGGTTTTAGCAAGGAATGGGTTGACAAAGTCGACCTGAAGGAGACATATAGATTCCCACCTAAAAAAAACCCAGGGAAACCAACCGGGAAATGGTCGTTGTTCGTCGCGTTCAATAAGTCAGTAGCACGAGATGAATTTTACAGAGCAGCCCCAAAACTGAAAGATACAGGGATTGTCATCAGGAATGACCTTGCGCCCTGCTTGATAGTTAAACGGAACAAGCTAATAAAGCAATCATTAGCACTTAGACACGCATCTATCAACTACCAGACTAAACTCAGAGACAGCTCCTTAAGAGTATGGATAGTTGTCAAGAAACCTGAAAGTGATAGATGGGAGCCTCTAGATGACAAATCTGAGGAGGCTCGTAGAACGGCTGTCAAGTAGGACGGAATGTAACCAAACTAACTGGTAACTTTGCCCGGGCGTCTGACATGTACACCGAGCGGTGAGGACATGATCAAATAAATTTTAGCCCATGGCAGGCGTCCGGGCAGAGTACAGAAGCTGGCAATGCCCAGTCTCTAAGTTGGCTCAATATAACCAATTATACCAGATACCATGCAAAATGAGGTCTGCATGGAGCCCAGCATCTGCTATATCAGTATATAGCCTAGCGCAACAGAGTGCGTCAGGTTAAGCAGGGGGGGGGGGGGGGGGGACTTGGGTTTTTTGATTAAAATACAAGATGCACTAACCCTCTCAAACGCACTATACTGTTTTATTAATATGTTTTCAACTGCACAACAATGTTCCACATTTAACACTTACAGCGGTCGGGGCCACTATATTAGACATAATCAATACCCACCGCCCATAGGTTAAAAATAATATCTATGAACTGCAGGGGAATGGCTTCTAGGGAGAAAAGGGTTGATCTGTTTAGAAAGTGGAAAAAGGAACAGTTTGATATAATCTTATTGCAAGACACACACTTGTCAGCAACCACAGTACTCCAGGTAAAAGAAGAATGGGAATTCAAATGCATAAATAGTACACATTCAACCCACTCAAGAGGAACCTCAATATTAATCAATAATACATTCGAATATCATATAGGGCAAATAAAAGTGGACCCAGGGGGAAATTTTGTACTAGTAGAACTAAAATTATCTAAAGATTTTGTCTTCCTAATTGGGTCTATTTATGGTCCCAATGAAGATAACCCGAATTTCTACCGCTCATTAGAACTAGATATTACTAACTTTGGAAATCCCAATATAATTTTGGCTGGTGATTGGAACTCTACACGAGATTTCCACATGGACAACAATAACTATAAACATAAAAATAACCCTAATGCATCTAAAGCGCTAGATGACATGATAGGGAAGCATAATTTAATAGACATTTGGCGAGTCAAAAACCCACACACTAAGCGTTATACCTGGTTGCAAGGGTTGTCCAACAGACAGGCTAGACTTGATTACTACCTGTGTAATGAAGAACTACTAAATATTTCCTCAAACGAGGATATTGGGTACAAATACAGGTCTGACCACTCGCCTATTACTATTACCATTGCCATAAATGATCAAAAAAGGGGACCCGGTGGGTGGAAGTTTAACAATAGCCTGATTAGGGACCCAACTTTCATTAAAACTATTAAAAAGGAAATCCAATTGTTTAAAGAGGTGCATGCTGCAACTCCATACCACCCCAATTATGTAATAGGCATGTCCAAGAATGTAGAATACATGGCAAACCCACATACCCTATGGGAAACATTGCATGTTACTCTAAGAGGTACGATAATCAAATATTCTAAAAAAGTCAAAAGAGATAAAACCAATCGTACACTTGAACTTGAGCAAAAAATCAGCAAATTAGATAAAACGATAACAAGTGGGTCTGCCAACATAGAAAACTTAGAAGAATTGAGGGAGTTAAACGCCGACTTAATAGAAATAAGAAAGGAGGAACTTAAAGGGGCCCTTATACGATCCATGCAGAATGGCTGGATTTGGGAGAAAAGCCTAGCAAATTTTTCTTGAACTTGGAGAATAGGAATAAAGTAAATAAGATGATAAATGAAATTAAACTTGATGATATACCATTCCTAAGAAACCAGTCTGACATCCTATGTGAATTAAAAAACTTTTATGAAAAACTTTATAGTAGGGAAAGTAATATTTGAGGAAGAGGGGGATAACATTGAATTATCCCCGAAACAAATAACCGAAGAAGAAAAACTTACTCTAGAAACCCCAATTACAAAACTGGAATTAGATAATGCCCTCAAAACCTTAAAAAATAATAAATCTCCCGGTCCCAATGGATTTAGCCCCGAATTTTATAAATACTTTTGGCCTGAACTGGGGTACCTATTTTTATTTAAAATGATACAGTGCTGGAGCAGTAGAAATATAACATCGATAGGCAGGATTACAGTATGTAAAAGTCTATTGCTCTCAAAAATCACTCACATCTTAATATCATTGCCAACCCCTTCCAAAGGGGCGATGGCGATTATTCAGACTCCCCTGAGAATACTAGCTAGCCTGGTCGTCCGGAGCTTTAGATTATACACATTTACGGTCATTTACTTCCTGCTCTACAGAGACAGACGCCATTGCGTAAAAATCTGACCTCCCAGAGTAGGATCGCCACCACTGCTTCCCCAAATATTCAAGAAATGGTGAGCGTGGACTTTAGAAATTGACCGATGCACTTTGATATGAAACGATGCACTTTCAGAATTGATCGATGCACGTGCATCGATGCAAACTGGTGTGGATCTGCGCCTGCCAATTGACGTAGCAGGCTCGAAATGAACGTAGGGTAAAACGAGTTGTGGGCATGGCTTACGGGGAGTGCATTGCGCGCACTCCAGCCCCTGTACAAAAGTAATGAATTTTATAAATAATTTAACCCATTAATGCTCTAGTTCCATCAGTAATTGACATCTGGATATATCTTATACTTTTGACTGTAAATATAATTAAGATGTATTTTTAAGAAAAAAATATATTTTATATTTTGGGACAAAATAAATTAAATTCTACATCCAGGAGGTTTGTGTAGAGCGAGCTTTATTAATTGAAAAAGGGACATGAAAGTAAATAATTTTTACTCAACGCTGACGACCCCCTTTGTTGGTATTCACTTTAGAGCTGAATATTTGTGTATTTATAAAGAAATGTAGCAGTTTTAAAGGTGCTTTATTCAGATCACCTAAACTTCAAAGAAACATGTTTGCCAGTTTGTAACAAAAATATTTTTTTATTCTGTACTAACGAGGTCCACGTAGAGTAAGATATTTTTTGAGGAAAAGGGAGTTGGGTGGGAAGAATTTTCATGCAAGATGGACGAACCTTCTTAAGTCTGGCATGACTCTTTTATTTGGTACTTAAAGAGGTAAAATTTCCTTTAATAGACTTAAATTTTTGATCAAACACTTACATTTCAGAGCAAAATTAGTCCAATCCTAAATGAAACACATTTAAAATTTTTGAGTTTCATTTATTAAAACGGGTCCAACTGTGATATCATATTTAGTGCTAAAACCTGTTGCATAATGCTCAGTATCAGGACTAATGCACCAAGAATAAATTTTATGTGATATCAATTTATTTTTAACACTGCATATCCTGTATTTATTTGTTGTATAGTCTCTCGTAGATCAAAATTTACTGTCCATTGAGCTTGCTGTGTCATGTTTGAACAATTCTATAATGGATGAGACTTTAATAGAAAAAAATCTTATCTTATCTGTTATAATGTCGCAGGTATGATGGTGCACGTGTGACATAGAAAAAAACTCCCAAATGTGAATTAGTATGACTGAAACCCTGGCATATGGGTACTCATATGAGAGTGCACAGTGAAAGCTATCCAACGAATATCAACATGACCGGGTTTAGATGATTTTCCAAAATCTTTGCATTATTATGCTTTGGAAGAAAGCAGACTGGGGGGGGGGGGGTAGGTAGTTAATTTACTTGGCCACACTTGCACCATCATAACTGATATTGCACAGCATATGTAAGACTTCTCAGCAGAGTTGGTAAATGTGATAACTCTTAGAAAAAAGTCTTAATTGCATTTTTACTGGTCCCGTAAAAAGATCTATTTAAATGATTTTTTTCTCACAAAAGCAATAGGTTTGCATAGGATCTTTGCAGGATCGGATAGCGATTAGTAACATTTCCCAGTAGTTCTAGACAATGGGGAGTATTAATGACAGTAAGACCAGGATTTATGGCCAGAATGTTACCACCCTCCTTTTTGAATACTTTTTACACTTTCCATTTAGAGCCAATTTGCTGGTTTTCAGAATAAAATGCCTCAATTTATGACATCATTTTGTAACATTTTTTAAAATATTTTCAGCTAGTGATCGAGACTTATTGTGCAGAAATCAACAATCCCAGTTGAATCACTAGTTTCAGCTAGATCCCACGCTAGCAAGGATGGATCTTGGGGTGAGCTTCGAAAACGTTGTCCAAGCACGTGACAGGATTGAGGGAATAGTGAAGAAAACTCCAGTGTTCACGTGCTCAACACTAGATGAATTGGTAGATAGACAAGTCTATTTCAAGGGTGAATTCTTACAGAAGACAGGATCGTTCAAGGCGAGGGGAGCTCTCAATGCGGTCAGTAAAACATCGACTCTCCTCGAGTACTTTCATGAAACGCTTACATCATAAAACGAACTAGACTATACGCTAGGTTCGTAGTACCTAGACTATGAAACTGAGAAATTCAATAACACTTATGCTGACCATCTTATATTTTTCTTAGTACTTTACAGGCGTTCTCTAAGGATAACTTAAAAGAGTACTCATGCTTCATTTATTGATTCTTAAAGGTAAACTGTCATATATTTCGCAATTATATGATAATATTAGGCCCAAAGGATTTGAATGCCCACATTATTATTTAAGTGCTACTTGCCTTAAAAAGCCGGAGGAATACTTTGACTCTGACGGCACAATAATAAGTGATTCAGCAAATGAGCGGATTCGGGGATAGACCTTAACCGGCGGTAGACCAAGCAGTAGTATGTATACATCAAATCAAAGCTTAGCATGTCTTTATATAGAAACTGAATTATGCCAGAAGAGAAAAGTTGTACAAATGGAGA